>JAJUPC010000296.1:0-446893 GCA_023614405.1 Avena insularis
AGAGTGTAGTTGTTTACTTTGATGATATCGCTTGTCTATAGCAAGTCACTAGAAGACATATTACCCATGTTCGGAGGTCCTTCAAATCAACTTAAATCATGAAAAGCTTTATTTGATCTCCCCAGAAGTAATACTTTTTACCAAAAGACAAGCTGATTTTCCCTCGGTTTTGTTGTGTCTTCAATGGCATTGAAGTTGATGTCCTCAAAATTCAAGGACATCACGAAAGTTAGCCATCCTACAAATGTTAGTGAACTTGAGGATTTCATGGGTTGGCTAGGCTTTTTACACCATTAAGCTTTGTGAAAGATTTTTCTACCATTGCTTGCCCCTCAGCGAATTGACCAAAGAAAATGCTCACATTCATTTGGGAAAGCACAACAAAAAAGCACTGATGAGCTCAAAAGAGACTCATCGAGCACCACTCAACTTGCATTACGGTTCACAAAAACTTTTGAGATTGACATGGCGCTAGTGGAATTGGCATTAAGGAAGGCGTCCTTATGTAAAATAGAGGCGTCCATTGCACTACCATAGTAAAGAAACTTCGATGGCCTTGCGCCTCAAAGCTATCCCATTTATGACAAAAAGAACTTTTTGCCTTGGTTGGGAGTTCTATTTCAAGTGTGGCAACACTATCTTTGGCCCAAGAATTTATCATCACATTCAGACCATGAGTCGTTTGAAGTATCTTAAAGGCCAAGCCAACTTGAATAAAAACCGCATAAAATGGGTTGAGTTCATGGAGTTGTTTTCCTTACATTGTCAAATACAAGAAAGACAAAAAGAAAATGTATGGTAGCGGACGCCTTGTCTATAAAAACAAAAGCCTATGCTTGTATGAAGCTTTCAAGTAAATGTCTTGGGTCTTGATGACATCAAATCTTTATCTGGCGTCAAACCCTTTCTTTTGGACCAATTTTTACCAACATGTTTCCATAGACAAAGGGATTGAGTGATTTCTATTTGCATGAGGTTTTCTTTTCAAACAAAAACAAACTTTGCATTCGAAATGCGATCTCTCCAACTTTTGCTCCTTCAAGAGTCCCCATGGTGGAGGCCTTACAGGTCACTTTGGCGTGACAAGAGCTTATGACAATGCTCTCCACTCACTACTTTTTGGCCAAAAGATGGGCGGCCTTGACCGTGGAGGCGCCACGTCCAACGATGCACTACATGTATATAAGCTAAGTCCTAAGTCAACCCCTTTGGTCTTTATATGCCATTACACTATTCCTCCTTTTGCTTACCTTAATTGGGACATTAGCATGGACTTTGTGTTGAAACACCTAGATCTAAACATGGTCATGCCGTTCTGCTCTTTGTAGTAGTGGATCGGCTTTTCCAAGAATGGCACACTTCATTCCGTGCCATAAGACGATGATGCTTCACATGTAGCAAATTTGTTTTTTAGGGAAATAATTGGCTCTGCACGGTGTACCAAGAACAATGCGTCTCGACCAGGCAGGCGGCTGAAATTCATGAAGGCTATATAGGAAGACTCTCACTGGCCAAGCTCGGCATCAAGCTCCCTCTTCTCAAACCAGCTGCGCATCCTCCTCAGGCGATGGACAAAGCCAATTAAATCAGTGAAGTCTTAGCACCTCCTCCGGGTGTTGATATGAAGAAGAACCTTAAAAATTGCAGGAGGAATGTATTCCACATCGCAGGGATTACGCCTTGGCAACCGCGCCAAGCACTCCACCACCATGAGGATCCAAATTCATGATCGTCTATGGCCGAGCCCCTCACCGTTAACTTGATATCGCTTACACTACCTCTTCATAGGCGTGCCAATAACGGAGGCGTGATGGTCATTACGTGCCAAACAATAGAAGACCTCCATGAAGAACTACAAGAGCTACGATCGAGAAACAAGTCCTTCGCCAAACGCCGAAGGCTAAACAAGAACAAAGAAAGAGATGATCTTGAAGAAGGCGACCTTGTGTGGATACACTTGAGTAAGGCTAACCCCACCCAAGGGTAGCATGACTCCAAACTCAAGTAAGAGGTGATGGACCGTTCAAAGTGCTAAAGAGGATCAACAACAAGCATACCACCATCATAGATGTCCAACATCCAAGTATCTTGTAGGCAGAGCGATTCCAATGTCGAGACCTATCCACCCTGTACGGCAAGATGAAGTTAAGAAGGTTGAAAAAGGAAGTCGAGGGCGACTCTTTCCCAGAGGGAGCTGATACATTACGGCCATCCTACGGGCGCACCTCCATCTCACAACACCTAGTCCCCCAAGTGGACCAATGACTTCCGCGCTTAGTGCCAAGCTCCTACAAGCCAAAGATTAACTTCGCTCCTTTCCTCGCCCTTGTATGATTTTGGCTACCTTTGGATGACACTTGCACTGCTTCATGCATCTCGTTATGTATCCTCGAGATAAACTGGTGCACCACCACCAAGCCACCAAAGCGGGGACCAGGAGAGAAGAACTTGGCATTTGGGCATTTGCACCTTGGAGTCTCCGGTGTGGGCCAGGTCTCAGGACCTCCTCCAGTCAGGGCCAAGGAGATCCGAGGCCAGGGCAGGTTGAAGCCCCCCTCAGGAGGATGGGTCCGAGGTGGCCCAAATCTCCGGCCGGCCAGTTGACGATCTCCAGACCGGTAAACCGGCCTTGAGCATGTTATTAAGAGCCTTTTAGGAAACTAGCCCATATAACCAATTTAACTTCAAACTTCCGGTTTTATTCTGAACTACCCTGTTTATGTGGTTGGCTTCTCTGAAATAGCCTGTCATATGTAAACCCTAGACTTGTATAATGATAGATTAAGACACCCCTTGTGGATCTTTAATCTATTGAATTACTCATACTTCCCCCTATGATAAGGACACCTATTGTCCGCCCTCCTCTTGGATCTTGCCTAGTGCGTTCAAGTTTTTTTACTGTACAGACCTTGGGTTCTCGGTTTTCCTGCCCCAAATCAAATCGAAGATCTCACCAAGCACACCTCATCCCCCGTTGTTGGCGTGGAAGGCTGAAGCTTAGCCCAACACCGATCCTAGGGATTATGTTGGACGATTTGCCACCGGTGTGAGGATAAAGCGTGTATCGATGTTTTTTAGTTTTGCCGTGTGTTACGTGGTTTTCATCTCCTCCTCGATTTCATCCCAAGCAGCACTTTTCCCCCTGCGTTCCTAAGTGGAATTACCGTGAAAGAATTCGGGCCAACTCCCGGGGTTACCTCGTAACAATTTTGAAGTCAAGTTGAGATAACAAAGCATAGCAGCGACAAAGCATCGACAATAATATTATCTTTACCCTTTTGTGTTTTGATAACATAAGCAAAAAGACTCAATAAATTCAACCCACTTTGCATGATGGCGATTCAACTTAAGCTTTTCTGAATATGCTTCAAAGATTCATGATCGGAATGAATAACAAATTCCTTAGGCCATAGATAATGTTGCCAAGTTTCTAATGTCCGAACCAAGCATATAATTCTTTATCATAAGTAGAATAGATTCAGACTAGCCTCACTCAATTTCTAAGCTAAAAAATATGCAACAGGTTTTCCCTCTTGTAATAACACCCCTCCCAAACCAATTCCACTAGCATCACATTCAAGCTCAAAAGTCTTAGTAAAATCGGGAAGTTGGAGTAAGGGAGCATGTGTTAGCTTATCTTCAATATAATGAAGGCACATTGTTGTGCATCGCCCCAAACAAAGGCACATCCTTCTTGGTAAGCTCATTCATTGATAGCGGCAATTGATCAAAGTCTTTGACAAGCGCCTATAAAAACCAGCAAGGCCGAAAACTCCTCACTTGTGTGACCGCCTTGGGCTGCGGCCAATTCTCAATAGCTTCAATCTTATCTGGATCCACTTCAATACCCCTGTGATGTAACAACATAGCCAAGAAACACAACTCGATTGGTGCAAAAGGTGCACTTCTCAAGGTTACCAAACAAGCGTGCATCACGTAAAGCATTGAAAGCTTGACGCGTAAATGGTCCAAATGATCCTCTAAAGATTTGCTATAAATCAGAATATCATCAAAGTAGACTACCACAAAACATCCAATGAAAGCACGTAAAACTTACGTTCATTAATCTCATGAAAGTGCTAAAGCGCATTAGTTAAACCAAGCGGCATTACTAACCACTCCTTATAAACCGAACTTAGTTTTAAATGCTGTTTTCCATTCATCTCCTAATTTCATATGAATGCGGGTGGTAACCACTCATAAATCAACTTTAGAAAACATGGTAGAACCACTCAATTCATCGAAGCATGTCATCTAAACGTGGAATAGGATGACGATGTCGAATAAGTAATATTATTGATAGCTCTACAATCAAGTACACATCTTGAAGAACCATCTTTCTTGGGTACCAAAATAATAGGAACAACACAGGGCTAAAGGGACTCACGAATATGATCTCTGTCGGTAGTTCCTGAATTTGGCGTTATATCTCCTTTGTCTCCTCTGGATTGGTTCTATATGGTAGCAGCGATTGGGCAGCGTGGCACCAGGAATTAGATCAATTTGGTGCTCAATTCCTCTAATAGGAGGTAGTCTGAGTGGCAACTCAGCGGAAAGGCGTCCTCATATTCTGCGAAAGGTTAGCAACAGCGGGTGGCAAAGAAGGAGGCATATCCTCAAATGAAAACAAAACCTCTTTGCGAGACAATTGCACAACATTGAGTATTGTTTTACATCTAGTTCAACAATATCAATTTTATTTGCAAGCATACATGGACTCTTCAAGCAATTTCAGTAGCATGTGTAGAATCAGATTTAGTTGTCTTTGGTGGTATAAAATCTGCGGCAACAATCTGATTCTCACTTTTATTTTCTCCTCAGTTTTAGCTCTACTAGCTCTAGCAAGATCATCTTTTAAAATCTGTTAGAGTCATAGGTTTTAGACCAATTTTCTTTCCATCATGCATAAAGAGAATAGTGATTAGTTTTGCCATTATGAACAGATTCTCTATAAAATTGCCATGTCTACCAAGTAACAAAGAACAAGCTTGCATAGGTACAACATCACAATCAACAAAAATCAGAATATGTACCAATAGTAAAATGCAGCGTCCGTTCTTGTTACCTTGATCTTGCGAGAACCTCAAACCATTGGATGTAATATGAATGTAGGCGTTGTCTTGTTGGGCGCAAGCTTCTCTACCATGTCAACTGCGGCGGATTATTACAACTCCCTCCATCAATGATGATCCAGATAGCTCTTTCCTTGACAACACCACGTGTTTGGAACAGGTTGTCGCGTTGATCTTGCTCAGATTTGCTCAATTGCACACTCAACACACGTTGTGTAATTAAGCTCTTGTATTGATCAGCAGCTTGGCTCCCATTACCTCTGGCTCTTCATCAGCATCGTAATTGTCTCCATCTCGGCAGAAATAAGGGCTAGTGTATCTTCATCGAAGTCCTCGCTGAATCGTATTGACCATCTTCTCGCACCATCATCACACGTTGTGTTGTGCCTTTGTCTCTCAATATGACCAAAACCCCAGACTTGCGGCATTGTATATCCTTTGTCTTACCCGTGGAAGCCATAGAAGATGCACTACGAGCAGGAGCATTGGATGATGGTGGAGGAGCTGGAAATCTTGTGGTGGCCTTGGATGTGGTAGTAGCTGGTGGCGAATCACGAGGCGCTGATTGTCGGGATGTCAAGAGGATGTCGACTGCAGAATTATTAGTCCTCCTCCTTGGTGTTTGGCGATCCAAAGACTTCACGTTCGACTATGCAAGCAAGATGAAACAAACGAGTGATAGAATTATATTCATATAATCTAATATGTCTTTGAATGTCCTTGTTTAATCCACCAAAAGCGTGCAAGCATTTGTTCATTAGATTCAACAAGACCACACGAACCATCCCGTTTGCAATTCTTCATAATACTCTTCTGCAAATTTTTCCCTTGCTCTAAGCGTGTCATTCTTTAGTAAATCACGTTGATAAGTGGGAGGTACAAAGCGAACCGCATAGCAGTTTTTAAAGTCAAGTACTAGGAATAGTAGTAAGATTTAAGCGACAATACTCGGACCACCAAAGGGAAGCAAATTTAGTAAATTCACATGTGACACTAACACGCATATTCTCGGGATATTTTAAGCATAAAGCGTTGTTCTACTTCCATCTCCCATGTAAGATATGCATCGAGATTATATTTACCCTCAAAAGATGGAATATTCAATTTAAGCTTTGCAACATGATCATCATCACGCATCGGTGAAGCGGCGTTGCGATAGTAATGTCGGGGGCGGCCCGGTACACTGTGGAAGTTATTCAACCTCCTCGTCAAGCAGATAAATCGTCGTCGGGGTAGTAGTAGTACCCGTAATACATCCCCAATCTCGCCTTGCTTGGAGGAAATCGAGGAGCGTCACCAGCCGGTAACCCGCGGAAGTACTGCGGTCCGCCGATGATCCGACCCGTGATCGGAATGCGCGTGCGCCAATGTGTGGGTGCCAGTCTTGGTCAGGCGGTCGGTTCAAAAGCTCCTTGAACGAGCGTCAAGCTTGGCGTTGAAGGATTTCTCGAGTCCATCGATCTTGTCCACAGCGTTGGTGAGCTTGGTGTCAAACTCCCGGAGGCGTATCCACGTCTTGACACGGCTCACCAGCGCGGAGAAGTGGGCATGTAGTTCTTCGTTAAGTCATTGTGGCGGGTTCCATGAAGTATCTGTCATGGTTAGTCCTTAAAAAGCACAGGTATATAATGCGGAAATATGGTGAAAGTCACGCGTAATCCGTCAAGCAATATCTGAAGCTCTTACAAGTTCTTACCAAACAGGAGAAAAGCGATGTGCAACCGCGAGGATCGGTGGGTCGAAGATTGAACCAAGCGATTACGAGTCGAGACACCGCACGTGGAGAATATCTGTGGAGCTACGGGAAGGCTTAGCAAGGGGTTAGCAATTATCAAAACAGCAATGCAAAAGTTGAAAGAATGCTCAACGACGGTCTTTGTGCTAGTCCTAGGCTAGACCATACTAGAGCCTTGAGCCTAGATCACCAACGATGTCACGACGCAACACAACAAGCAATCGTATGATGATATGGCACCAAAAGCGAACCGAGATCTGAAAATCACTATGATGGCGAGTGTATAGAACTGATCTGAAGTCTAAAATAGGTTAGCCCCAAAAAAAAATCAAATTTTTATTTTGCTTGAGGAAGCCTTGGCGTAAAAAAATATCGCTATAACGGTGATGGAGAAAAGTGATCCCCGGTCAAAAACTAGTATAGCGAGAAAATTTTTAGATGGTTCAGACAATTTTTTTTGCTCTCATACGGACTTACGACCGACTCGGCTCGACGGACTTTAGCTAACACGAAAACAACAAAGAAGGAGAGTAAAAAGAAATAACTAGGAAACAATAACTCTACTCGGACTCGTACCACAGCAGAAAGCTGATCGGATCATGTCGCTGATAGGAAGGCGGTGGAGTATTATAGTTTATGGTGGCAGTATATGGCGGCGGAATATGGTGGCGGTGATCGTGAGTGTGGCGGTGACTATTATGATCAGAACTCAAACTCTAAGGGGCGAGACACTAAGACCAGCAACTCGGCAGCGATGTAGACACAAATTCAACAATGCAAAACTGAAAAGATAATGCGAGCGTAGATTGGTTATGGGATGGATCTTAACCTAACTATGTTTTTGGATTTTTAAGTGGGTTATAGGTAAAAACAGATCTAATCTCTGAAAGCGGTGAAATCTCACCGAGCAACCCAAAATCGATACCACTTGATAGGGCAAAGGTGTCCGATCTTTCGATGAGATGATGATAATCGATTTGGTGGAGTTGGGCTTGACGATCCGGACTGCGTCGCAGCACGAAGCGCCAATGCAATCGCTAGGCCAATCTCCTGAGGTTACCGATCCTGCGGGAACACGATCACTGACCAACGAGGGTCTTAATTCCTACCTGAAATCGAGAACAAGTAAGAACCAATATTGCAATCAAGATATTGCGGATTAAGAGAGCTTTATTGAAGAGGTGGGATCCTGAATAGGTCGAAGTACAAGAGGCCTCTGCGGCGCCGAGCCTTGGCGAAGTTGCGACTATGGCTAACAATGTCTAAACAAAATCCAGTCTATGGGGTTGGCTATGGGGAGTATTTAAGAAGCGAAAAGGTGGGGTTTTGACCCAGCCATGGAAGTGGTGGCTGAATCCAACCCTAAAAGTCCTTTCCCCTCAAATCGGACTCTAAAAGTGCTAATTAAAATCCTGCGAAAATTACATGGGCACGGCCCAAAATAAAGTGTCGCACACCATATTAAGCTATGGACGAATTCGTAAACTATTGATCTTGAATATTTTATCCAAGCCTTCTTTCTTCATTATGGAGGCCTCAAAGTTCTGAAATCTTCATCTGTGGCCTTCTCTTGGATCATCACATGCTTGCTGCCATCTCCATGCATGGCCATGCTCCAATGCTTGTCCCTCTCATCCATGCTTGGTCCATCATTCCTAAGAGTAAGAAATACATCTAATTTAGGCAGCATCATATTCTCATGTATGTGAGGAATAGTTCCAAGAAACGAAAGTACCTGATAGTTAAGTTGTTTGGCACGAGATCTTGTGATGGGTCCTTGTATGTGTGTTGATGTAGGTACAACGGTTGTATCAATAGTAGGGATGTCCACATCACCAAATCATGGCAACCGCCGCAACCGGAACCACAATGGAGAAGAAACTTTCGGCAAGCTCAAATTCACAATGCCCAAGTTCACCGGTTCCAATGAACCCGAGGAATATCTCTCGTGGGAACTCAAGGTCGACAAGATCTTCCGCATGCACAACTATAGCAATGAGAAGATGATGGCCATGGCATCCCTCGAGTTTGATGAGTATGCCAACCTTTGGTGGGAACAAGTACAACTCGCTCGCGAAGCAAAAGAAGAGCCTCCAATCGCAACTTGGCAAGATATGAAGGCTCATATGAGATCCCACTTTGTTACTTTGCACTACACGTGTGACCTCTTCAACAAGCTTCAAACGCTTAGTCAAGGGACAAATACCGTGGAAGAGTACTTCAAGCAAATGGAGCTCAACATGATCCGTGCCAACATTGAAGAGCGAGATGAACAAACAATGGCACGATTCCTCAATGGCTTGAACCATCCCATCAAGCGCATCACCGAATTCCAAAAGTACAACAAAATGGTTGAGCTTGTGCACATCGTGATCGAAGGTCAGAAAGGCCAAGTGCAAGAGGACATCAAGTACAACAAGCCAAGGCGTACTTCACCTTCAAGCAAGCACCAACCACTACTCCAACTACACCAAGTGGAAGCTCCTCAAGTACCACCAAGCTTCCTTCAAGCCAACTCTCCTCAAGAAAACAGCCCCCAAGTGGCAAACACACAAGGATGATCAACCATTCAATGGTGAATGCTACAAGTGTGGAGGCAAAGGGCACAAGTCGAACATGTGGGAACAAGAAAGTTTGTTCATTCATGACAACGCGATGAAGAATACTTGAGTGAGGAAGAGTTTGATGCAAGGGTCAAGGAAGCCATGGCAAGGCAACATTTGGAAGAGGACCAAGAACTTCTTGTGTGTGAGCATGACGCAAGTCCATCGCTTGTAGTCACAAGGGTCTTGACTACCCCAGTCAATGAGAATGAAGACCAACGCTTGAACATCTTCCAAACTCGTCGGCATCAATGGAAGTCCATCAAAGTTGTCATCGATGGAGGGAGTTGCCACAACCTTGCAATCAGGAATTGTGTGAAACTCAATCTCACCTCCATCAAATAAACACCCCTACCATATCCAATGGCTAAGTGACCAAGGATCCGTCAAGATCAAGCACACCGTCTCGGTGACGTTCTCAATTGGGAACTACAAGGACACGGTGGAATGTGACGTGGTCCCAATGACGGTTTGCCATATGTTGCTCAGAAGGCCGTGGCAATATGACAAGCGTGCTTTGCATAATGGTCACTCAAACACTTACACCTTCACATGGCTTGATAAAACTTGTGTGTTGCAACCAATGACTCCTAGCCAAATAATTGCGGACAATGCAAAGGCTTTAGCGAGGGCGCAATACACAAAAACACCTTGTGAGAAGAGTGGTGAGCGAGAGAACCACACCATAGTGAGTGAGAGCTACAAGCCAAACTCGAGTGGAAAAACTAAGAGTGTTCTTCTTGCCACCAAAAGTGAGATGAGAGAAGTGCGGAACAACCCATCCATCTTGCACTATGTCCTTGTATGCAAGGGACTAGCGCAAGGAACTAACTACTTGACAAATGTTCCTCCTTCTTTGATGGCTGTTTTACAGGAATTCCAAGATGTATTTCCCGAAGAGCTTACTCATGGCCTTCCTCCTCTTCGTGGAATCGAGCACCGTATCGACCTCATTCCCGGCGCCCCACTCCCAAACCGTGCCGCGTATCGCACAAACCCGGAAGAGACGAAGGAGATCGAACGCCAAATCAACCAACTCGTCTCCAAAGGTTTGATCCAAGTAAGCACTAGCCCAAGCGCGGTTCCCGTGATTCTAGTTCCAAAAACGGATGATACGTTGCGGTTATGCATGGACTGCCGTCCAATCAATGCTATCACCGTGCGTTATCGACATCCTATACCACGTCTTGATGACATGCTTGATGAGTTATGTGGAGCCACTATATTTTCGAAAATTGATCTTCGTAGTAGTTACCATCAAATTCGAATGGCCGAGGGTGATGAGTGGAAAACCGCCTTCAAGACCAAGCTTGGTCTCTATGAATGGTTGGTTATGCCTTTTGGCTTATCTAATGCCCCATCTACCTTCATGCGCCTCATGAACCATATTTTGAGATCTTTCATTGGGAAGAGTGTAGTTGTTTACTTTGATGACATCCTTGTCTATAGCAAGTCACTAGAGGAGCATGTTACTCATGTTAAGGAGGTCCTTCAAATCCTTCGTCATGAAAAGCTTTATGCTAATCTCCCAAAGTGCACTTTTGCAAAAGACAAGCTGATTTTTCTTGGTTTTGTTGTGTCGTCTAATGGCATTGAAGTTGATGTCTCCAAAGTAAAGGACATACGAGATTGGCCCATCCCTACAAATGTTAGTGAACTTCGTAGTTTTCATGGGTTGGCTGGCTTTTCTGACCGCTTTGTGAAAGACTTTTCTACCATTGCTTGCCCCCTCAACGAATTGACCAAGAAAAATGTCACGTTCGTTTGGGGAAAAGCACAACAAAATGCTTTTGATGAGCTCAAAAAGAGACTCACCGAAGCACCACTTCTTGCATTACTGGATTTCACAAAAACCTTTGAGATTGAATGTGACGCTAGTGGTATTTGCATTGGTGGCGTTCTTATGCAAAATGGGCGTCCTATTGCTTACCATAGTGAAAAACTTGATGGCGCACGCCTAAACTATCCCATTTATGACAAAGAACTTTTTGCCTTGGTTCGAGTTCTTCAAGTGTGGCAACACTATCTTTGGCCCAAAGAATTTATCATCCATTCCGACCATGAGTCGTTGAAGTATCTTAAGGGCCAAGACAAGTTGAGTAAAAGGCACACAAAATGGGTTGGGTTCATGGAGTCTTTTCCTTACATTGTCAAATACAAGAAGGGCAAAGAAAATGTGGTAGCGGACGCCTTGTCTCGCAAAAACACAAGCCTTCTTACACGACTCGAAGTAAATGTCTTGGGTCATGATGACATCAAATCTTTGTATGTCAGGCCCTAATTCTTTGGACCAATTTTTGCAAAATGTTCAATAGACAAAGGGATTGATAATTTCTATTTGCATAAGGGTTTTCTTTTCAAACAAAACAAGCTTTGCATTCAAATCTCTCCAACTTTTGCTTCTTCAAGAGTCCCATGGTGGAGGCCTTATGGGTCACTTTGGCCGTGACAAGACATATGACATGCTCTCCACTCACTACTTTTGGCCAAAGATGAAGCGCGACGTGGAGCGCCACGCCCAACGATGCACTACATGTATCCAAGCTAAGTCCAAGTCCAACCCCTTTGGTCTTTATATGCCATTGCCTATTCCTCATGCACCTTGGTCGGACATTAGGATGGACTTTGTGTTAGGCTTACCTAGATCTAAACATGGACATGATTATATATTTGTAGTAGTGGATCGCTTTTCCAAAATGGCACATTTCATTCCGTGCCACAAGACCGATGATGCTTCACATGTAGCAAATTTGTTTTTCAGGGAAATAATTCGGCTACACGGTGTACCAAGAACAATCGTCTCCGACCGCGACGTAAAATTCATGAGCTACTTCTGGAAGACTCTCATGGCCAAGCTCGGCATCAAGCTCCTCTTCTCCTCTTCTCGGCATGAGCATTTTGCAAAAAATGGTCCAAAGAAAGGGTCGGACGCGTACAAAGATTTGATGTCATCAAGACCCAAGACATTTACTTCGAGTCGTGTAAGAAGGCTTGTGTTTTTGCGAGACAAGGTGTCCGCTACCACATTTTCTTTGCCCTTCTTGTATTTGACAATGTAAGGAAACGACTCCATGAACTCAACCCATTTTGCGTGCCTTTTACTCAAGTTGGCTTGGCCCTTAAGATACTTCAACGACTCATGGTCGGAATGGATGATAAATTCTTTGGGCCAAAGATAGTGTTGCCACACTTGAAGGACTCGAACCAAGGCAAAAAGTTCTTTGTCATAAATGGGATAGTTGAGGCGTGCGCCATCAAGTTTCTCACTATGGTAAGCAATAGGACGCCCATTTTGCATAAGGACGCCACCAATGCCAATACCACTAGCGTCACATTCAATCTCAAAGGTTTTTGTGAAATTCGGTAATGCAAGAAGTGGTGCTTCGGTGAGCCTCTTTTTGAGCTCATCAAAATCCTTTTGTTGTGCTTTTCCCCAAACGAACGTGACATTTTTCTTGGTCAATTCGTTGAGGGGGCAAGCAATGGTAGAAAAGTCTTTCACAAAGCAACGGTAAAAGCCAGCCAACCCATGAAAACTTCGAAGTTCACTAACATTTGTAGGGATGGGCCAATCTCGTATGTCCTTGACTTTTGAGACATCAACTTCAATGCCATTGGAAGACACAACAAAACCCAGGAAAATCAGCTTGTCTTTTGCAAAAGAGCACTTTGGGAGGTTAGCGTAAAGCTTTTCATGACGAAGGATTTGAAGGACCTCCTTAACATGAGTAACATGCTCCTCTAGTGATTTGCTATAGACAAGGATGTCATTAAAGTAAACAACTACACTCTTCCCAATGAGAGATCGCAAAATATGGTTCATGAGGCGCATGAAGGTAGATGGAGGATTTGATAAGCCAAAAAGCATAACCAACCATTCATAGAGACCAAGCTTGGTCTTGAAGGCGGTTTTCCACTCATCACCTTCGGCCATGCGAATTTGATGGTAACCACTACGAAGATCAATTTTCGAAAATATAGTGGCTCCACATAACTCATCAAGCATGTCATCAAGACGCGGTATAGGATGTCGATAACGCACGGTGATAGCATTAATTGGACGGCAGTCCATGCATAACCGCAACGTATCATCCGTTTTTGGGACTAGAATCACGGGAACCGCGCTTGGACTAGTGCTTACTTGGATCAAACCTTTGGAGACGAGTTGGTTGATTTGTCGTTCTATCTCCTTCGTCTCTTCCGGGTTCGTACGATACGCGGCGTGGTTTGGGAATGGGGCGCCGGGTATGAGGTCGATGCGGTGCTCGATTCCACAAAGAGGAGGTAGTCCATGAGGAAGCTCTTCGGGAAATACATCTTGGAATTCCTGCAAAACAGCCATCAAAGAAGGAGGAACATTTGTCAAGTCATTAGTTCCTTGCGCTAGTCCCTTGCATACAAGGACATAGTGCAAGATGGATGGGTTGTTCCGCACTTCTCTCAGCTCACTTTTGGTGGCCAGAAGAACACTCTTAGTTTTTCCACTCGAGTTTGGCTTGTGGCACTCACTCACTATAGTGTGGTTCTCTCGCTCACCACTCTTCTCACAAGATGGTTTTGTGTATTGCGCCCTCGCTAAAGCCTTTGCATTGTCCGCAATTATTAGGCTAAGAGTCATTGGTTGCAACACACAAGTTTTGTCAAGCCATTTGAAGGTATAAGTGTTTGAGTGACCATTATGCAAAGCACGCTTGTCAAATTGCCACGGCCTACCTAAAAGCATATGGCAAACCTTCATTGGGACCACTTCACATTCCACCGTGTCCTTGTATGGTCCAATTGAGAACGTTACCGAGACGGTGTGCTTGATCTTGACGGATCCTTGGTCACTTAGCCATTGGATATGGTAGGGGTGTTTATGCGGATGGAGGGTGAGGTTGAGTTTCTCACACAATTCCGTGCTTGCAAGATTGTGGCAACTCCCTCCATCAATGACAACTTTGATGGACCTCCCATTGATACCGGCACGAGTTTGGAAGATGTTTGATCGTTGGTCTTCACTCTCATTGGCTTGAGTAGTTAAGACCCTTGTGACCACAAGCGATGGACTTGCGTCATGCTCACACATGACTAGCTCTTAGTCCTCTTCCAAATGTTGCCTTGCCATGACTTCCTTGACCCTTGCATCAAACTCTTCTTCACTCAAGTATTCTTCATCGCCGTTGTCATGGATGAACAAAACTTTCTTGTTCCCACATGCGGCCAACTTGTGTCCTTTGCCTCCACACTTGTAGCACTCACCATTGAATGGTTGTTCATCTCTTGTGTACTTGCCACTTGGGGGCAGTTTTCCTTGAGGAAGGGTTGGCTTGAAGGGAAGCTTGGTGGTATTTGAGGAGCTTCCACTTGGTGTTGTCGAAGTAGTGGTTGGAGCTTGCTTGTATGTAAAGTATGTCTTTGGCTTGTTGAACTTGTTGTCCTCTTGCACTTGACGCTCTACTTTGATGCAATGTGCACAAGCTCAACCATGTTGTTGTACCGTTGGAACTCGGTGATGCGCTTGATAGGATGGTTCAAGCCATTGAGGAAACGTACATTGTTTGTTCATCCCGCTCTTCAATGTTGGCACGAATCATGTTGAGCTCCATTTGCTTGAAGTACTCTTCCACGGTCTTTGTTCCTTGACTAAGCGTTTGAAGCTTGTTGAAGAGGTCACGCGTGTAGTGTGAAGGAACAAAGCGGGATCTCATATGAGCCTTCATATCTTGCCAAGTTGAGATTGGGGGCTCTTCTTTTGATTCACGAGCGAAATAGTTGGACTTGTTCCCCAAAGGTTGGCATATTCATCAAACTCGAGGGATGCCATGGCCATCATCTTCTCATTGCTAAAGTTGTGCATGCGGAAGATCTTGTCAACCTTGAGTTCCCATGAGAGGTATTCTTCGGGATCATTGGAACCGGTGAACTTGGGCATGGTGAACTTGAGCTTGCCAAAAGTTTCTTCCTCATTGCGGTTCCGGTTTCGACGGTTGCCATGATTGTGGCGGCCATCTTCATCATCCGAGCTCTCATGTCTTGCTTGTTGATGGTGGTGTTGCTCTTGTGGTTGTTGAGGTGCCGCGTTTGGTGGTGGAACTTGGTTTGGACGACGAGCTTGGGGAGCTTGCTCTTGTTGTTGGCGCGGTTGAGGACGAGGAGGAGGTTGTTGGTCCTCACGGCGAGCTTGGGGAGCTTGCTCTTGTTCTTGGCGTGGTTGATGCGGAGGAGCATTATCTTGCGCCATGTGGCGAGGAGGACGTCGAGCCGCATGCGCAATGGGCTGCTCCCTTTCTTCTTGATGTGGAGGAGGCTCGTCATGCCCATCATGTTGCCGACATGGACGATCATGTCGATGATGATGCCTTGGAGGATCTTCGAGTGCTTCACATCGACGGTGATCTTGTTCGTCCTCTTCGGATGCTTCACTTGTTGTTGAAGGGACATGTCGACGGCGATGGCCTTGGTGGTCCATGTGAGGTTGCTCTTGTTGAATCACAAGTGCCCTTGGTTGTGGCCGGTTCGCTTCACGTCGTGGAGGTCTTGCGGAGAGGTCACCATCATAGCTTGACGATGCGGCGTGACGCGGGGATGGAACCGCTTGCGAAGAGCTCATGGATTGAAGAACGGGTCCCTCCCGGTGCCTTGAAGCGTGACGGCGAGGTGCACTTGATTCACTTGATGAGTGCCGAAATGAGCTTGATTCGCGCGAGCGTGGCCTTGCTAGCCCATCAATGAGGCGTTGAAGCTTCTCATCCGTTGAGGCGAGGGCACGACCAAGAGCTTCATTTTGATGACCGAGGTTGTGTTGCATGGCATGCATTTGGCCCCGGACTTCTTCGAAGCGGTTGTCGATGTTCTTGAACTCCACTCGGGCTTCGCTAAATTGTTCATCTTGGCGCCGCTCAAGGGCTTCACAACGGTGGTTGAATTCTCCTCGAACCTTCCAATGGTCCCATCTTGTCATGTATGGATTGTCGTCCTCCGGAGGTGGTGGTGGTGGTTGGGACGGCTCGCCATTCCTGTCCATGATGCAAAGCCGACAAGGGTTGTATATGGAGAGTAAAGGTGCGTAGAGTTAGTCTTTTACCTCACCTTGGAGATTATATCAAACCAATTGCCACACAAAGGAGCGAACAGCGTGCAAAGTGAAATGGCAAAGAAACTCACACACAAAGGAGGTACAACTCTCAAAAACTTTTGGTGGATGGGTAGGATTGTGGGAAAGCCAAAGAACCAACCGAACGCAAAGGATAGTCAAAAGTGGAGAAAATCCAACAAATCAAGTCAAAAGGAAATGGTCAACTCAAAAGGTGACGAGAACCTACGACTACACACACGCGTGGAGAAAAATGGGGTTAGCACGACTATGAAGGTGAGCACGAAAAGACCTAACGAAGACTACGCTCGGGTGTCGTGCCAACGCAAGGAGAGACCACAACTCGTTTGCCAAAAGAGGGTAAGCAACGGATTTGTGCACTTGCCTTGGCGCGCTTCTTCCTCTCTCTTTTGCTTACAAGCTTGATTCTCTCTTTGTATTGGGAGACTATGTATCTTTCTATTTTTCTTTTTCTCTTTTTTTTGATTCTTTTTCTTTTTCTCCCTTGCTATGCTACTATGTTAACTTTTGTATTTGCCCTCACACTCTCACTTTCCAATGGCAAGTGCACAATGCTTAGACAAACACAAAATGAGTTGCTCTCATAGGATAGATACACACAAAGGAAGAAATGGCTACAAGGGTTGACACAAGTTATACCTTAGTTGATGGTGATGATCTTGTGTCGATGGAGCGGGGAAGAGTTTGGGGTCCGTGGTGTCGAAGAGCGCGACGATGTTGCGGAAGCTATTTGTTAGTTGGTGACACGCACACGGAACACAAACAACAAGTGGATAGATTAGCCAATGCAGGAAAAGAGGAAAAATGGGCAAAACAGGCGTCCAGGGCCGGAGACTCCGGTCTTGGGCCGGAGACTCCGGTGTTCAGGCCAGAGACTCCGGTGTGGGATGTCTGCTCGTGTTCTTGAGCGGAAATCCACGCCTAGAGTCCTCAAATCCGCGAAAATTTGGCCAAAATTGGGCTGGGAAACGCAGGCAAAAGTTGAACCAACACCTTAGACAAGATTTGGTCGGATCAAAACCACCAAAAACACTCCAAAACGACAGATCGATCCAAAGGCAAATTGGGGCTGTTTTTGGGAAATTTTCGAATTTATGGTGGATAGAAGAAAATTGGGGGAAATTGTGATCAACCTTGCTCTTGATACCAAGATGTTATGGGTAACCCTGGTGGCCCGATCTTTCATTTAATTCCACGAGAAACGAGGGGAAAGCGGTGGTCGAGGGAGGAAGGGGATGAAAACCACGAACACACGCACACAAAACACGATACACGCCGATTCCTCACGCCGGTGGCAACCGGTCCAACATAATCTCTAGGATCGGTGTTGGGCGAAGCTCTCTCTCCACGCCAACAACGGGGGACGAGGTGCTTGGTGAGATCTTGACGAGTTGGGGGCGAGAAACCGAGAACCCAAGGCCTTGTACAACTTGAACGCACTAGGCAAGATCCAAGAGGAGGGTGGACAAAATAGGTGCTCCTTGGTAGGAGCATGAGACCAATAGATTAAAAGATCCTCAAGGGGTGTCTTAATCTATCATTATCCAAGTCTAGGGTTTACATATGAGGGGTGGGGCTATATATAGGCCATCCACATAAACAGGGGTAGTTCTGGAATAAAACTAGAAGTTTGGGAGAAATTGGGGGTTACATGGGCCAGGCCCAAAAGGCTTTAACATGCTCAAGCGTCGGCCGGTCCCGAGACTCGGTCTGGGCCGAGACTCGGCCAATCTCCCACCTGCCTCCTGGGGGGGTAACATTCTGTCCCGGCCTTGAGTCTCCTGGTCTGGACTGAGGAAGGTCCTGAGACTCGGTAGGGACTGAGACTCCGGTCTACACCGGAGACTCCGGTGTGCCGAGCTCCAGCAGCTTCTTCTCCTGGTCCTGGTTCCTTGGTGGCTTGGTGTGGTGGTGTTGCTTCATATCTGAGGATACACATCGTAGATGCATGAAGTAGCAAGCCATCCAAAGGTAGGCCAAAATCACATGAGGAAAGGAGCGAGTTAACCTTGGCTTGTAGGAGCTTGGCACGGGCGCGAGTCATTGGTCCACTTGGGGGACTAGGTGTTGTAGATGGAGGTGCGTCCGTAGGACGGGCTGCATCAAAGACTCTCATGGCCAAGCTCGGCATCAAGCTCCTCTTCTCGTCCGCCTCGCATCCTCAAACCGATGGACAAACCGAGGTCGTCAATCGAAGTCTTGGCACACTCCTCCGGGTGTTGATAAAGAAGAACCTTAAAGACTGGGAGGAATGTATTCCACACGCCGAATTCGCCTACAACCGCGCCAAGCACTCCACCACCATGAGGAGCCCGTTCATGATCGTTTATGCCTTCGAGCCCCTCACCGCGCTTGATATCCTTCCACTACCACTTCATGAACGTGCCAACATGGACGTTGTCAAGCGTGCTCAAACAATGAAGAAACTCCATGAAGACACAAGAGCTACGATCGAGCAACAAGTCCTTCGCCAAGCATCAAGGCTCAACAAGAACAAGAAAGAGATGATCTTTGAGGAGGGCGACCTTGTGTGGATACACTTAAGTAAAGACCGCTTCCCCAAGGAGCGCGACTCCAAGCTCAAGCCAAGAGGTGATGGACCATTCAAAGTGCTCAAGAGGATAAACAACCAAGCCTATATCATCGATATCCCAACATCAAAGTATCTTGTGAGCTCGACATTCAATGTCAAGGACCTATCACCCTACCATGGAGAAGATGAAGTTGAGAAGGTTGAAGAGTCGAGGACGACTCTTTCCCAAGGGGGGGAGCTGATGCAGCCCGTCCTACGAACGCTACTACATCTACTACATCTACTCCCACAAGTTCCCCAAGTGGTCCCATGACTCGAGCCAAACTCCTACAAGCTAAGGTGAACTCGCTCCTCTCCTTGTGTGACTTCGATACACCCTTGGATGGCCTGCTACTTCATATGCATACCTTGTGCATCATCAGGTACGAAGAGAAGAACCCATGGGATGAGGGAGGAGTGAAGCAACCGATCATTGCCAGACTAACTGTACTACTGGTCAGGCGACAGTACTATCGGTACAAGCGGTACTACGGACCTCCATCGGACGCGCCAGAAGAACCACCACGCCCAGACGCTGCGGTACTACGGTCCGGACCAGTACTACGGTGGGTGGTACTACCGCCCCTCTACCGCTTCTAAGCGACTCCGGCGGAAGTTCAGGACCTGGTAGTACTCACGGTTATGACCATACTACCCGCCCAACGAACTGTAACGCATCAGTTTGGCTCGCACCCTGCACTCTTTCTATATTTTCCCATTTCGTTCCGAAACTACCCCTGTTTATGTGGCTGGACTATATATAGCCCCCACCCTCTATTGTAAACCTTAGACTTGGATAATAATAGATTAAGGAAACCCTTTGAGGAACTTACATCTATTGGTCTCATGCTCCTACCAAGGAGCACCGGATTATCCACCCCCCTCTTGGATCTTGCCTAGTGCGTTCAAGTTGTACAAGGCCTTGGGTTCTCGGTTTCTCGCCCCCAAGTCGTCAAGATCTCACCAAGCACCTCGTCCCCCGTTGTTGGCGTGGAGAGAGAGCTTCGCCCAACACCGATCCTAGAGATTATGTTGGACCGGTTGCCACGGCGTGTATCGTGTTTTGTGTGCGTGAGTTCATCGGGTTCTTCGTGGGCGTGTGTTCGTGGATTTCGTCCCCTTTCCCCCTTTCACCGCTTTACCCTCGATCCCCGCAGAGATTCGTGAAAGATCGGGCCACCCCAAGGGGTTACCCCATAACAATATTTCTATGGACTTTGTTTTGGGATTGCCACGAACACAGAAGGGGAGGGATAGTATTTTTGTTGTTGTGGATCGGTTTTCTAAGATGGCATACTTTCTTCCTTGTCATAAAACGGATGATGCTGCGCATATTGCTGATTTGTTCTTTCGTGAAATTGTTCGTTTGCATGGTGTGCCAAATACTATTGTCTCTGATCGTGATACTAAATTTCTTAGCCACTTTTGGAGATGTTTATGGGCTAAGTTGGGGACTAAATTGCTCTTTAGTACTACATGTCATCCCCAAACTGATGGTCAAACTGAAGTAGTAAATAGAACTTTGTCTACTATGTTGCGGGCTGTTTTAAAGAAGAACTTAAAATTGTGGGAAGAGTGTTTACCTCATATAGAATTTGCTTATAATCGTTCGCTGCATTCTACCACAAAGATATGCCCGTTTGAGATTGTGTATGGTTTTGTTCCTCGTGCACCTATTGATTTATTGCCTTTACCTTCTTCGGTGCAACATAATTTGGATGCTACACAACGCGCTGAAATGATATTAAACTTGCATAAGACTACTAAAGATAACATTGAACACATGAATGCTAAGTATAAACTTCTTTGGGGATAAAGGGAGAAAGCATGTTGTGTTTGATGTTGGCGATCTTGTTTGGTTACATTTAAGTAAAGATCGTTTTCCTGATTTACGTAAGTCTAAGTTAATGCCACGTCTGCTGGTCCCTTTAAGGTGTTAGAGAAAATCAATGATAATGCATATAAACTTGAGTTACTGCAGAATTTGGTGCAGTTAGTCCTACGTTTAACATTGCAGATTTGAAGCCTTACTTTGGTGAGGAAGATGAGATTGCGTCGAGGACAACTTCAATTCAAGAAGGGGAGCATGATGTGGACATCCCTACTATTGATACAACCGTTGTACCTACAACAACACACATACAAGGACCCATCACAAGATCTTGTGCCAAACAACTTAACTATCAGGTACTTTCGTTTCTTGGAACTATTCCTCACATACATGAGAATATGATGCTGCCTAAATCAGATATATTTCTTACTCTTAGGAATGATGGACCAAGCATGGATGAGAGGGACAAGCATTGGAGCATGGCCATGCATGGAGATGGCAGCAAGCATGTGATGATCCAAGAGAAGGCCACGGATGAAGATTTCAGAACTTTGAGGCCACCATAATGAAGAAAGAAGGCTTGGACGAAATATTCAAGATCAATACTTTACGAATTCGTCCATAGCTTAATATGGTGCTGCTACACCTTTATTTTGGGCCAGGCCCATGTAATTTTCGCAGGATTTTAGTTAGCCACTTTTTAGAGTCCGTATTTGAGGGGGAAAGGACTTTTAGGGTTGGATTCGGCCACCACTTCCATGGCTGGCCGAAACCCCACCTTCTCGCCCTTAAATACTCCCCATAGCCGACCCCCTAGACTTGGATTTTGTTTAGACATTAAGTTAGCCATAGTCGCAACTTCGCCAAGGCTCGAGCGTCGCAGAGGCCTCTTGTACTTCGCACCTATTCAGGATCCCACCTCTTCAATAAAGCTTTCCTCTTAATCCGCAATATCTTGATTGCAATATTGGTTCTTACTTGTTCTCGATTTCAGGTAGGAATTAAGGTTCCCGCAGGATCGGTAACCTCCAGGAGATTGGCCTAGCGATTGCATTGGCGCTCGTGCTCGCACGTGTAGTCGGATCGTCAAGCCCGAACTCCACCAAATCGACTATCATCATCTTATCGAAAGATCGGACACCTTTGCCCTATCAAGTGCTATTGATAAGTGGGAGGTACAAAACGAACACGCATAGCAGTTTTTAAAGCAGTCCAAGTACTAGGAATAGTAGTAGGATTTAAACGACAATACTCAGACCACCAAAGGGAAGCAAATTTAGTAAATTCACATGTAGCAGCACTAACACGCATATTCTCAGGATATTTTAAGAAGGCAAAACGTTGTTCTACTTCCATCTCCCATGTAAGATATGCATCAGGATTATATTTACCCTCAAAAGATGGAATATTTAATTTAAGCTTTGCAACATGATCATCATCACGTACCGGTGGTCGAGCGTTGCGGTAGTAATGTCGGGGACGGCCAGCAGGAACCTGTGGAGGTTGTTCAACCTCCTCGTCAAACAGGTCGTCGTCGTCGGGTCGTAGTAGTACCCGCCGTACGTCCCCAATGTCGCAGCAGATCCGCGCGGAAGTCTGAGGTGCGTACCGCAGCGGTAGCCGCTGGTGCGGCGGCGCAGAACCAGCAGCCGACCGACGAGATCGAATGCGTGGGCGCCATGTGTGGTCTTGGTGCGGTGTGGCAATCTGTTCAAAAGCTCCTTGAACCGAACGTCAAGCTTGGCGTTGAAGGATTTCTCGAGTCCATCGATCTTGTCCACGGCGTTGGTGAGCTTGGTGTCAAACTCCCCTAGGCGCGTATCCACATCTTCAGCGCGACTGACCAAGAGCGCGGAGAAGTGGGCATGTAGTTCTTCGTTCGTCATTGTGGCAGGGTTCCGCGAAGTATCTGTCATGGTTAGTCCTTAAAAAGCACAGGTATATAGTACGGAAATATGGTGGAAGTCACGCGTAATCCGTCAAGCAATATACGAAGCTCTTACAAGTTCTTACCAAACAGCAGGAAAAGGCGATGTGCAACCGCGAGGATCAGTGGGTCCAGAGATTGAACCAAGCGATTACCAGGAGTCGAGACACCGCACGTGGAGAATATCTGTGGAGCTCTGGGAAGGCTTAGCAAGGGGGGTTAGCAATTATCAAAACAGCAATGCAAAAGTTGAAAGAATGCTCAACGACGGTACTGTGCTGGTCCTAGGCTAGACCGTACTAGAGACGCGAGCCTAGATCACCAACAATGTCACGACGCGACACAACAAGCAATGTATGATGATATGGCACCCTGAAAAGCGAACCGAGATGCAGAAAATCACTATGATGGCGAGTGTCTAGAACTGATCTACGGGGTCTAAAAATAGGTTAGCCCCAAAAAAAAATCGAAATTTTTTATTTTGCTCCGGAAAGCGCGCCGGCGCCAAAAAAAATATCGCTATAACGGCCGATGGAGAAAAGTGATCCCCGGGGTCGGAAACTAGTATAGCTAGAAAAAAAATTCGGAGGCGGTTCCAGACTCCTTCTAGACTTACGACCGGACTCTGAGCTTGACACGGACTTTAGCTTAAAACGGAAACAACAAAGAAGGAGAGTAAAAAGAAATAACTAGGAAATAATAACTCTACTCGGACTCGTACCACGGCAGGAAAACTGATCGGATCTGTGTCGCGGTAGGAAGGCGGTGGCGGGGTATTAGGGTTTATGGTGGCTGGGTATATGGCGGCGGAATATGGTGGCGGAATATGGTGGTGGTGATCGGCGAGTGTGGCGGTGACTACTATGATCAGAACTCGAAACTCTAAGGGACGAAACACTAAAACCAGCAACTCGACGCGACGATGTAGACACAAATTCAACAATGCAAAAACTGAAAAGATAATGCGAGGCGTAGATTGGTTATGGGATGGATCTAAACTCTAACTGTGTTTTTGGCTTTTTCGTGGGTTATAGGTAAAAACAGATCTAATCTACGAAAAACAGTAAAATCTCATCGAGCAACCTGAAATCTGATACCACTTGATAGGGCAAAGGTGTCCGATCTTTCGATGAGATGATGATAGTCGATTTGGTGGAGTTCGGGCTTGACGATCCGACTGCACGTGCGAGCACGAGCGCCAATGCAATCGCTAGGCCAATCTCCTGGAGGTTACCGATCCTGCGGGAACACGATCAGCCTGACCAGCGAGGGTCTTAATTCCTACCTGAAATCGAGAACAAGTAAGAACCAATATTGCAATCAAGATATTGCGGATTAAGAGGAAAGCTTTATTGAAGAGGTGGGATCCTGAATAGGTGCGAAGTACAAGAGGCCTCTGCGACGCTCGAGCCTTGGCGAAGTTGCGACTATGGCTAACTTAATGTCTAAACAAAATCCGAGTCTAGGGGGTCGGCTATGGGGAGTATTTAAGGGCGAAAAGGTGGGGTTTCGGCCAGCCATGGAAGTGGTGGTCGAATCCAAACATAAAAGTCCTTTTCCCCTCAAATACGGACTCTAAAAAGTGGCTAATTAAAATCCTGCGAAAATTACATGGGCCTGGCCCAAAATAAAGGTGTCGCAACACCATATTAAGCTATGGACGAATTCGTAAAGTATTGATCTTGAATATTTCGTCCAAGCCTTCTTTCTTCATTATGGTGGCCTCAAAGTTCTGAAATCTTCATCCGTGGCCTTCTCTTGGATCATCACATGCTTGCTGCCATCTCCATGCATGGCCATGCTCCAATGCTTGTCCCTCTCATCCATGCTTGGTCCATCATTCCTAAGAGTAAGAAATATATCTGATTTAGGCAGCATCATATTCTCATGTATGTGAGGAATAGTTCCAAGAAACGAAAGTACCTGATAGTTAAGTTGTTTGGCACGAGATCTTGTGATGGGTCCTTGTATGTGTGTTGTTGTAGGTACAACGGTTGTATCAATAGTAGGGATGTCCACATCAAAAGCCCCTATAAAAACCAACGAGGCCAAGAAAACTCCTCACTTGTGTGACCGTCTTGGGCTGCGGCCAATTCTCAATAGCTTCAATCTTGGCTGGATCCACTTCAATACCCTGTGATGTAACAACATAGCCAAGAAACGCAACTCGATTGGTGCAAAAGGTGCACTTCTCAAGGTTACCAAACAAACGTGCATCACATAAAGCATTGAAAACAGCACGTAAATGGTCCAAATGATCCTCTAAAGATTTGCTATAAATCAAAATATCATCAAAGTAGACTACCAAAAAACGTCTAATGAAAGCACGTAAAACTTCGTTCATTAATCTCATGAAAGTGCTTGGTGCATTAGTTAAACCAAACGGCATTACTAACCACTCATATAAACCGAACTTAGTTTTAAATGCTGTTTTCCATTCATCTCCTAATTTCATACGAATCTGGTGGTAACCACTACGCAAATCAACTTTAGAAAACATGGTAGAGCCACTCAATTCATCAAGCATGTCATCTAAACGTGGAATAGGATGACGATATCGAATAGTAATATTATTGATAGCTCTACAATCAGTACACATGCGTGAAGAACCATCTTTCTTAGGTACCAAAATAATAGGAACAACACAGGGGCTAAGGGACTCACGAATATGATCTCTGTCGAGTAGTTCCTGAATTTGGCGTTGTATATCCTTTGTCTCCTCTGGATTGGTTCTATATGGCGTGCGGTTGGGCAACGTAGCACCAGGAATTAGATCAATTTGGTGCAAAATTCCTCTAATAGAAGGTAGTCCTGGTGGCAGCTCAGCGGGAAAGACGTCCTCATATTCCTGCAAAAGGTTAGCAATAGCGGGTGGCAAAGAAGGAGGCATATCCTCAAATGAAAACAAAACCTCTTTGCAGACAATTGCATAACATTGCGTATTGTTTACATCTAGTTCAGCAATATCAATTCTATTTGCAAGCATACATGGACTCTTCAAACGAATTTCAGTAGCATGTGTAGAATCAGATTTAGTGTTCTTTGGTGGTACAAAATCTGCAGCAACAATCTGATTCTCACTTTTATTTTTCTCCTCAGTTTTAGCTCTACTAGCTCTAGCGAGATCATCTTTTAAAATCTGTTCAGGAGTCATAGGTTTTAGACCAATTTTCTTTCCATCATGCATAAGAGAATAGTGATTAGTTTTGCCATTATGAAGAGATTCTCTATCAAATTGCCATGGTCTACCAAGTAACAAAGAACAAGCTTGCATAGGTACAACATCACAATCAACAAAATCAGAATATGTACCAATAGTAAAATGCACGCGTACCGTTCTTGTTACCTTGATCTTGCGAGAACTCTCAAACCATTGAATGTAATATGAATGTGTGCGTTGTCTTGTTAGAAGTGCAAGCTTCTCTGCCATGTTAACACTAGCCAAATTGTTACAACTCCCTCTATCAATGATGATCCGTATAGCTCTTTCCTTGACAACACCACGTGTTTGGAATAGGTTGTGGCATTGATCTTGCTCAGATTTGCTCAATTGCACACTCAACACACATTGTGTAATTAAGCTCTTGTATTGATCAGCAGCTTCAGCTCCCATTACCTCTGTCTCTTCATCAGAATCACACTTGTCTCCATCCCGAGTAGAAATAAGGGCTAATGTATCTTCATCAAAGTCACTCGCTGAATCATATTGACCATCATCACGCACCATCATAACACGTTGTGTTGTGCACTATCTCTCAATATGACCAAAACCCCAGCACTTGCGGCATTGTATATCCTTTGTTTTACCCGTGGAAGCCATAGAAGATGCGCTACGAGCAGGAGTATTGGATGACGGTGGAGGAGCAGCTGGAAACCTTGTAGTGGCCTTGGATGTGGTAGTAGCTGGTGGCGAATCACGAGAAGGAGGTGTTGATTGGTGGGATGTCCAAGTGGATGTGCGACCTGCAGAATTATTAGTCCTCCTCCATGGTGTTTGGCGATCCTGCACTTCACGTTCAGCTTTGCAAGCAAGATGAAACAAACGAGTGATAGAATTATATTCCTTATAATCTAATATGTGCTGAATGTCCTTGTTTAAACCACCAAAGAAACGTGCAAGCATTTGTTCAGTAGATTCAACAAGACCACACCGAACCATCCCCGTTTGCAATTCCTAATAATACTCTTCTATAGAATTTTTTCCTTGCTCTAAACGTGTCAGATTATTTAGTAAATCACATTGATAAGTGGGAGGTATAAAACGGACACGCATAGCAGTTTTTAAAGCAGTCCAAGTACTAGTAATAGTAGTAGGATTTAAACGACAATACTCAGACCACCAAAGGGAAGCAAATTTAGTAAATTCACATGTAGCAGCACTAACACGCATATTCTCAGGATATTTTAAACATGCAAAACGTTGTTCTACTTCCATCTCCCATGTAAGATATGCATTAGGATTATATTTACCCTCAAAAGATGGAATATTTAATTTAAGCTTTGCAACATGATCATCATCACGCATCGATTAAGGTCGAGCGTTATGTAGTAATGTCGGGGCGGCCAGCAGCACGCATCGTCGTCGTCAAACGTATCGTCGTCGTGGTCGTAGTAGTACCCGTCGTCTCATCAATGTCGCAACAAAGAGCCATGCGGAAGTCTGAGGTGCGTCAGCTGCAGCGGTAGCCACCTGAGGTGCAGCGGCAGCCGAACCAGCAGTCCGACCCGTGATCGGAATGCATCGTGCGCCATGCCGAGGCACCAATGGAGCGGGTGCGGTTGCGGGTACCGGCAATCTGGCCAAAACCTCTTTGAACCGAGCGTCAAGCTTATCGTTGAAGGATTTCTCGAGCCCATCGATCTTGTCCATGGCGTTGGTGAGCTTGGTGTCAAAATCCCCTAGGCGTGCATCACATCTTCAGCGCGACCGACCAAGAGCTCGGAGAAGTGGGCATGTAGTTCTTGGTTCGTCATTGTGGCAGGGTTCCGCGAAGTATCTGTCATGGTTAGTCCTTTAAAAAGCACAGGTATATACTATGGAAATATGGTGGAAGGCGATGTGCAACCGCGAGGATCAGTGGGTCCAGAGATTGAACCGAGCGATTACCGGGAGTCGAGACACCGCACGTGGAGGATATCTGTGGAGCTCTGGGAAGTCTTAGCAAAGGGGTTAGCAATTATCAAAATAGCAATGCAAAATTTGAAAGAATGCTCAATGACGGTACTGTGCTGGTCCTAGGCTAGACCATACTAGAGATGCGAGCCTAGATCACCAACGATGTCACGACGCGACACAACAAGCAATGTATAATGATATGGCACCCTGAAAAGAGAACCGAGATGCGGAAAATCACTATGATGGTGAGTGTCTAAAACTGATCTACGGGCTCTAAAAATAGGTTAGCCCCAAAAAAAAATTCGGAAATTTTCTATTATGCTCCGGAAAGCGCGCAGGCGCCAAAAAAAATGTCGCTATAACGGCCGATGGATAAAAGTGATCCCCGGGGTCGAAAAACAGTATAGCCAGAATTTTTTTCAGAGGCTGTTCCTTCTGGACTTACGACCGATGGAGATTTTTTTTTGCTCTCCATCTGGACTTACGACCGAACTCTGAGCTCGACACGGACTGATGTGGCTTACAACCACTTTTGTGGCCCGATCTTCATAGATTCGAGGGGATTTGGGGGAGGAGAGCGAAGAACACAATGAACACGAGAGGGAAATCGATGATACAAACGCACACCACACCCAAATCGGTTTGCTCTCGTTGGCCCGAACCACCAACCCAATAGAATCACAAAGGGAGAGACCAAAGGTAGAATCCCTTGCGAGAGATTGGCAAGCTCTTGATAGAATCACACATAGGGAGAGAGTAGCAACCAAGTAGAATCCCAAAGGGGAGAGACCTAGCACTACTAGAATCCATACATGGGAGAGATCAAGAACTAGAAGAGCGCCTGTAAATACCTCGGTGAATTACGATCTTAGTTACAAGCCTGGATGTCCGGAAATGGTTAAAATAGTACGGTGGGGCCCAAATGCCACTCACAGGTAGACCTTTCGGCCGTCCTAACCATTTCCAAACATCGGGACAAGAACGAGCGGCGTAATCGGCAGGCGAAGGGATCAACTACATACACAAATGAGTATGTATGCAAGCCACCATACAACAGTCCTCAGAGCCATTCCATCTAAAAGAAATAGAAATATTGCAACGCCATACGGCAAGATCCAAATATCCTAGATAGATATAATAGTTTAGGATATCTCCCCATACATCAAACATCAGAGTATCAGGCGGAAGCGGCAAACAAGATCCTAGTACGGATAAGAAGCAAATCGGCATAAGATGCCCCATAAATAAACACATCCCGCCCACAGATCTCACGGATCCCCGTTCCCGGAATCTCTACACCGAATGATCGTTGCCCTCATCGTTCGTCTCCTCCACCCAGTATCCATCTTGTGAGTGTACCTGTTCATCTGAACCAAACAATTTATCGTGCGAGACCCTAGGGGTACTCAGCAAGTCTTTATGCCTCTAAAGGGGACACAACCTGGGGGTGACGCAATTGCAGCAAAAGGTAATACCTAACAATTCTATAGATACTCGTTGTCCATCCGCCTAACCAAACATAGACGGATGTCCGTTAATTAATAATAACAGTTATAACAGTAATATCAACAGATCCATCCTCCTCGCCATCAAGCGAAGCGGATGAACAACCCCCCCATCCGTTGGCAGTTTTATTATCCATTCCATGAGTATTGCACTATTTACTAGTCAGGTACTTAGTCAAATTAAAAGCGGTACTTTAGTTATACTTGTCTATGATCGAGAAACTGTGCTCCAAGTCGTCCATAACCGCGGACACGACTTTCAGAAAGTTTTACCCTGCAGGGGTGCACAAATAGCAACACACACTCGATCAACCTCGGAAAAACCAAATCAAAACCCAACAAGGCATTCACGACAAAGCGATCACAGGATTCAGAAATATTTCAGGGGGCCACCCCATTAAGCTACCCGCAACGGTTGGCTCTCAGAGACTCAAGGTTTGCGTCAATGGTCTGTAACGACTGGGAACCCGAAAGTGTGACTGGGCTTGTCGATACCGCGAAAACACTCCGCTTACCTAAACAGTACAGGTGCTCCTCGCACAATCTTAAATAAAGCAGTAAAGCATGGCATAAGTACAGAATAGTAATAAAGCTCCAAACTACTTTGTGGCCCCAAGAAATAAGAATGAATCAAGCTCTAGCTCAGGGGGGTTCATAAGCCTCCCGGATGTGGATAGCGCGAATATTCAAGGAACAGGAATCAAGTACTCGGGGTCCTACGGGACACAAGTGAGCATGAAAAACCAAATAGCAGATATTGCTCACCGGTGCCACTTTCATTAGTTGTCCCATTACTACTCAGGTTAAGTTGTTTAGGTACCTCGTTATCCATCAGACACTCACATACCCTACACATGCTGTTCTACGACCCGCATGGCTCAAACAACTCCTGTAGTAATGGCTCATGGGATGGAGGAACAAGCTTCGGTGGGGTTTAAAATTAAAGGCTATGCAAAGATTGGATTCAGTTTAATGCAATCGACTCAATGATGCAAGAATAAGATAGAGGCAATAGGTACTATATGTATGCAAGCATGTGGTAGTGCTTGCACAGCTCGTTGAAGCGAGAGAAGGATGGGTAGTGCTCTGGTTTTCTTGATATATCCCACCTTTCATTCGAAGAAGAACCAAACAAACAAGGGCCAACATAAATAAAGTGCACAAGCATATGAATAAAATGCGACAAGCAACCAATCATGCCATGATGAATGATGCACAATTTGCATGGCAATAAAGTAGCATGGCATGGGTGAGGTGTGGAATACAAGAAATAAGCATTTTATGGAGTTTTAACCATATTTTATCCTCAATTAAGTTGCTGTATACTTTATATTTATATGATGCATGCTGCAATTTAGAACATGGAATGCATAAACAGAAAGGTCTCGTCGAGCTGATCAATTTAGACATATTATTTGTCAAATTTGGAGTTATAAAACAAAAGTTATTAATTAATTAAGGAAAAGGGTATTTTATTTGTAATTTTAATCAACTCGAAATTTAAAGTGTTCAAATAATATTTTGAATGGCATATTTGAAATCTTCACATTTTTCTGATTTCAAAACATATATTACATGTTTAATTTGGATTCATATTTCAAAAGTTATTTAAAAACAGATTTAAATTTGAATTTAAACAATTTGAAAAGTTTAAATTAAAAACAGAAAAGAACAGAAACTTTTGTTACTCAGCCTGTTACTGAGACTCGACGCTGTGGTGGGGCTCACTGCTGACTGGGACAACACGCGCCTGAAAAGTTTTTCTCACTCGCCGCTTCTAGCCACGAGAGGGTGACAGATGGGCAGCCTCATGGGTCCACGCCTTGCAGCCAGCGGGACGCGACACGGGGAATCCGGGGACTGCAGGTTGAGGTTGGAGAGCTGGGGGTTTTTCTGCAAGGCCCGGGAGGCTGACTAGCGGGCCACGAGGTACCGCGGGTTAAGAGCGAAAAACAAAAAGGGGCTTTCTGTAAATCGACACGGCCCGTACTGTTTCTCTTCTCTGCGATGTGACGACCGATCGGTGCCCGCCCTCGCGGCCTTGCTGAGGTTCGATCTGGTCATGTGGCGTGGCACATGGGCGACAGTCTGCAGTGGCTTAGGCTTGGTGTTAGGAGAACGGGCGAGGGCTAGGTATGCCTCAGGCGGGGCAGGGACCTTGCAGGCAACAGCGAGCTCGACGCACCGACGGTGTTCGACGAAAAGAACGGCTGCGCTAGAGCGGTGCAGGCGGAGCATGTCGGGGAGGAAGGAGGCTCACCGCGAGGCCTGGCGGTGTTGGTTCGCAGAGGCGGGAGATCGTCGGGCAGCGCCGGTGGATTTAGGGTTTGGCCGGGCGGCGCTCTGGGCTTTTCCTCCTCGTCGACGCGTGCAGGGAGCAGCAGGGAGGTCTCCTCGGTCTTCCTCGACAACCACCGATCCTCGCCACCGGCTGCAAGAGGGGGAGCGATGGAGACCGACGGATCGCCGGCGATGGGGTAGATGGTGGCGGTGGAGAAGAGAGGGCAAGGCCTGGGCGGATCTGGGAGGCGAGGAGAGCCGTGAGGTGGTAGATAGCAGAGGGAGGGAAGGGTGCCGTGTGGGAAAAGTGGAGGAAAAGGTGGTCTCGGCCACCTTTGCTTCTCCTCCCTCACGTGCTCGGGTGCTCACTGGGCTGGTCAGGTCAGGCAGGCGGTGGGCTCGGGTGTGGGGTCGGCTGGCAGGAGAGAGCTAGAGGAGAGAGGGTAGGCTCGGGTTAGGGTTTGCTAGGGGAGGCTCGGGTTAGGGTTTGGTGCTAGGGTTGGGGTTAGAAGGGTAGCTCGGCCAGGGGGAGTAGGGTGGCTAGGTGGGGCCTGCATGGTAGGGAGAGGGCAGATGGGGGTAGGTCATGGTGGTGGTAGGGTTTAGAGATGGAAAAAGAGAGAGAGAGAGATGTGGTGGTAGCTAAGGTTTGAAACATGACCAAAACAAGAGGTGTCAAAAGAGAGGAGAGAGAGGTAGGGAGAGGGATTAGGTTTTTGGAGATAAAGGTGGAAAGGCCCACACATGGCTTGCATGGATGGGGGATGGGTGTAGGGTTTTGCCATGAACCAAAAAAAGATCAAGCATGAAGAGGGGTAGAGAGAGAGATGGGAGATGATCCACTCAAAGATTCAAATAAAAACCCAAAAGACTAGAATGTGGTGGTACTTGCATGGCCCATGCAAAGTAATTAATGCCATGCTTATTCTTGTGAAAACAATATTATTAGCATGGCATTATTCTTATGCATTCCCAAAAGATGGAATAAAGGCCAATCAAAAGAATTTATAGAATTGGATCCACCCTATCTCCCATGAGCTAGATTAAATACCAAAAGAAAATAAAATACAAGCTCATGGATAATGGGATGGTGGAATGATAAGGTGGTGAAAGAAAGGGTAGTGGAGTGGAATAAAAGATATGCCCCCAACTCAACTTGGGCATTTAAACAATATATCAATAACCAAATACAATATCAAGAGGCAAATACAATTTACAATGCATATGAGAGAAGAACCAAAGAAAAGAGGGTTTTATATGATGCTCAAATGCAAGGTGGCATGATGACATGAGCATGATATCATTATGATGCAACAATTATATATAGGAAGTAGCATATATATAGACTAGGCTAGTAGCATTGCAATTGTTAGACAATTGGGATGCTACAACTCTCCCCCACTAAACAAGAATCTCGCCCCAAGATTCCTATGAAAAAGAAAACAACACAAGGAGAGGCGGGTGTTCGAACGAGGGTGACCCTCACGTTCCCAAGTTGATGAACAACGGAATGGTGCGACTGCAACACCTTGCAAAACTTGTTAGACTTGTTGCGAGTCTTGCGTTTTGCTTCAAGAACAACGGATTAGAAGAATTGTAGGATTGTCGTGAGACAAGAAGGATAGGATGGACATATCTTCGGTTTTCTCAAGAAACATGATAAAAGACCAGAACCACTTGTGAAAGAAAGGACAAGATGATGTATCATGGATAAAGAAAGACACACCATTAAGATTAAAGATTTACCGATGCTAGAGATGATGAAATCTTTGTCTCGCCGGAAGAAAAGAGCTAGGTTGGAGAGGTTTCAACCACTATGACAATAGCATTGTATCTTCTCTCAGATTTGAGGAATGAAGTACGGAAACAATATTGCCTTCAAACAATAGAGTCCCTTGATATCAACCGAAAGATTTAGTTAGACATCGTCGGATTAGATTCTTCTTGCGCCGGTAAGACCCAAAGGATCACGCAATTGAGGTGCGCGGATATAACTTCCAGAGACGGATGTGAAACCAGATCATGGTGGAATCCCGAGAAGCAAAGAATATGGAGGATCTGGAGTTTATTGTAGATATACTTATTGCTTTCTTTAGCCTTGAGGCTAACGCAATAGATTTGCGGCTGATGGCCTCAACCATAATTGGCTTTACCACAGAAAAAGAATTGATGAAACAAAGAGAGAGATAGTTTCCTTTCATCTTGTTTGGGGATCTTAGAGCTTGATAGAATGACGAGGACAGAAAAGAGTTTGCGTTTGTTTCCACCAGATAATTGTAGATTTTGCTCCATCTAGAATAGACAGACCACCAACAAGAGATTAGTGATTACTTTCTTCGAGAGAGCACTCCGGAAAAACAAAGACGGAAGTAAAAGTATCGAGGGATAAAGGCCACTTCTAACTTCCGTGGAATGAGTGAAATCACATTAATTCACCAATTCAATGTACAAGAGCGAATGATAAGAGTAGTGGTATGGTAGCTACTCCATCCCGCACTCAAAGCATTACTCCGCACATGAATAAGAAAACCATGCAACCCAACTACCGAAACAGACTGAAGATATTGACAATAACTCATGGAACTTCGTCAGAAAACAAGGATAGATGCAAACGATTCGTCGGATTCATAGATAGATAAAGATGATGATGTTGTCGTCATGTCTGAAGTACCAAGCCACCAGAAAGATATGAAGGAAGATTACGGAGAACCACTGCAAGATTCAACAGCTACAGAAAAAGATAGCACCAACTTGAACGGAAGGAATACAAGATCTAGAAGGTCTTCATGGTCTCCGGTGGATTGAGCATAGACGATAGAGCGAGAGGGTTTCAAGAGATTACTTAACGAGATAGAGGTGAAAGAACTCCATGTTCTTCTTGAAATGATTGAGAAAGATTTAGCAGTCTTGAGGAAATCTTCGGCGGAACGACGATGATAACTTGCCAACAAGGAACAACTCCAGATTGGTTGAAGATGGAGGATGGAATTAACAATGGACTTGCTGATTCCAGAGTTGAAGTAATGTATTTAGCAGAAGGACGTGGTCGAGATAGGTGACTTCAAGAAGCCAGAATTCCCACTTTGAGACTTTGCACACAGGCAGTGCTCACGAAGCTTGAGAGAAAGAGACACAGATGATCTTCCATGTCCTTCCATTGATATCGAATAGGCAAGCATATTATCAACATATACCACCATGGGTTAACAAGATATTCCAAGAATATCAAGTTCAAGAGGCGGGAGAAACGAACAAATGCTCGAACACTTCCTGAGCTCAACGCTCTTAGAAAGATCAATATTAAGAGCATGGGTTCATGTTGAAGAAGATGCACTGGAAGAATAGATTATCTGGTCCTTCGGTAGAAAAGGAGATGTCACCTGGTTCACATTGTCGATCGGATCACCGGTTACGAAGATAAAGAGATCTTGGATAAAGAAAAGATGATAGATCATACCTTAAGCAAAGCTACCAGAGACGAAAAAAATGCAATTTCCTCGTCTCAAAGAGAATTTTGCAGATATGGAGTTCAAAAAGATGTGTAGCATGATGGACAGATGATAGACCGCCGTAGTGCCTTGAGAAACTCCGGATTGCCAAAGATGCTTGAATATGCATAGATATGATCACGGTGTACTCCTATAGCTATGCCGAGAACCAAATTACAATCACCAGCATCGTATCGACACATGTTATGTAATTAGCCCAAGAGAAAAGGAGATGAAATGAAACTCCAGGATTAAGCGCCGGTGACAAAAGAATGAGTTAGCATGGACATGCTGATAAAAGGGAGATAGATAATGTTTCACACACGACTGAAAAGGAGTGTGGAAACATAGATGTATCAAAGAAAAAAAATTCCGCATTTTTGGGCATTAAAATACCAATAGATGCGCAAAAACACTTATCAGGTAGCGATTAGCAACTGATGGTTTCACAGAATGTGGAGTTGCTAGAAGGAAGGACACCCTTAAGAAGATGGCACCGGTTAACAAGGAGTCAGATAGATCGCGCCGGTTTTCAAAAGCCTGTCGGTATGGAATATACCAACAGTTGATAACCAAAGGCAGATTGTGATAACAAATTGGATGCAACAGATAGACAAGGAATTACACACACACACCCACACTTCCTATGGTACTACGGAACCTAGAACACGTGAATCCTAGTTTGAATTTTAAGAAGAGGATTGAAAACGTTACACTTCCTTACCAGAAAAGGGTGGTGGGTGGGTAAGAAGAAAAGTGGAAGCAGTCCTACTCTCACGTTTTGTTTTTCCCTAGTATACATAGCTACCAAAAATATCTGCTAGACTGACAACGACCATTTGGCTGAGACCCTGAAGGGCGGGATGGCTCTGATACCAATTGTAACTACCTCGGTGAATTACGCTCTTAGTTACAAGCCTGGATGTCCGGAAATGGTTAAAATAGTACGGTGGGGCCCAAATGCCACTCACAGCTAGACCTTTCGGCCGTCCTAACCATTTCCAAACATCGGGACAAGAACGAGCGGCGTAATCGGCAGGCGAAGGGATCAACTACATACACAAATGAGTATGTATGCAAGCCACCATACAACAGTCCTCAGAGCCATTCCATCTAAAAGAAATAGAAATATTGCAACGCCATACGGCAAGATCCAAATATCCTAGATAGATATAATAGTTTAGGATATCTCCTCATACATAAAACATCAGAGTATCACGCGGAAGCGGCAAACAAGATCCGAGTACGGATAAGAAGCAAATCGGCATAAGATGCCCCATAAATAAACACATCCCGCCCACAGATCTCACGGATCCCCGTTCCCGGAATCTCTACACCGAATGATCGTTGCCCTCATCGTTCGTCTCCTCCACCCAGTATCCATCTTGTGAGTGTACCTGTTCATCTGATTCAAACAATTTATCGTGTGAGACCCTAGGGGTACTCAGCAAGTCTTTATGCCTCTAAAGGGGACACAACCTGGGGGTGCCGCAATTGCAGCAAAAGGTAATACCTAACAATTCTATAGATACTCGCTATCCATCCGCCTAACCAAACATAGACGGATGTCCGTTAATTAATAACAACAGTTATAACAGTAATATCAACAGATCCATCATCCTCCTCGCTTACCGACGAGGAAGCGGATGAACAACCCCCCCATCCGTTGGCAGTTTTATTATCCATTCCATGAGTATTGCACTATTTACTAGTCAGGTACTTAGTCAAATTAAAAGCGGTACTTTAGTTATACTTGTCTATGATCGAGAAACTGTGCTCTAAGTCGTCCATAACCGTGGACACGGCTTTCAGAAAGTTTTACCCTACAGGGGTGCACAAATAGCAACACACACTCGATCAACCTCGGAAAAACCAAATCAAAACCCAACGAGGCATTCACGACAAAGCGATCACAGGATTCAGAAATATTTCAGGGGGCCACCCCATTAAGCTACCCATAGCAAGTTGGCGGCTCGAGACGGACTCAAGGTTTGCGTCAATGGTACATGTATTTGGGAACCCGAAAGTGTGGTGGCTTGTCGATACCGCGAAAACACTCCGCTTACCTAAACAGTACAGGTGCTCCTCGCACAATCTTAAATAAAGCAGTAAAGCATGGCATAAGTACAGAATAGTAATAAAGCTCCAAACTACTTTGTGGCCCCAAGAAATAAGAATGAATCAAGCTCACAGCTCGGGGTTCATAAGCCTCCGGATGTGGATAGCGTGAATATTCAAGGAACAGGAATCAAGTACTCGGGGTCCTACGGACACAAGTGAGCATGAAAACCAAATAGAATATTGCTCACGGTGCCACTTTCATTAGTTGTCCCATTACTACTCGAGTTAAGTTGTTTAGGTACCTCGTTATCCATCGACACTCACATACCCTACACATGCTGTTCTCGACCCGCATGGCTCAAACAACTCCTGTAGTAATGGCTCATGGGATGGAGGAACAAGCTTGATTGGGGTTTAAAATTAAAGGCTATCTGCAGACTTGGGATTCAGTTTAATGCAATCGCGACTCAATGATGCAAGAATAAGATAGAGGCAATAGGTACTATATGTATGCAAGCATGTGGTAGTGCTTGCACTGGCAGCTCGATTGAAGCGAGAAGGATCTGGTAGTGCTCCTGGTTTTCTTGATATATCCCCCTTTCGTCTATTCGAAGAAGAACCAAACAAACAAGGGCCAACATAAATAAAGTGCACAAGCATATGAATAAAATGCGACAAGCAACCAATCATGCCATGATGAATGATGCACAATTTGCATGGCAATAAAGTAGCATGGCATGGGTGAGGTGTGGAATACAAGAAATAAGCATTTTATGGAGTTTTAACCATATTTTATCCTCAATTAAGTTGCTGTATACTTTATATTTATATGATGCATGCTGCAATTCAGAACATGGAATGCATAAACAGAAAGGTCTCGTCGAGCTGATCAATTTAGACATATTATTTGTCAAATTTGGAGTTATAAAACAAAAGTTATTAATTAATTAAGGAAAAGGGTATTTTATTTGTAATTTTAATCAACTCGAAATTTAAAGTGTTCAAATAATATTTTGAATGGCATATTTGAAATCTTCACATTTTTCTGATTTCAAAACATATATTACATGTTTAATTTGGATTCATATTTCAAAAGTTATTTAAAAACAGATTTAAATTTGAATTTAAACAATTTGAAAAGTTTAAATTAAAAACAGAAAAGAACAGAAACTTTTGTTACTCAGCCTGTTACAGACTCAGACGTTGACGGGTGGGGCTCACTTCTGACTGGGACAACACGCGCACAGAAAAGTTTTTCTCACCACGTCGCTTCCTAGCCACAGAGGGTGACAGATGGGCCCAGCACCTCGCAGTCCACGGTATGACCAGCAGGGACGCGACACGTGGGGAATCCGAGGACTGGGTTGAGGTTGGAGAGCTGGGGGTTTTCACCAAGGTAGTGGGAGGCTGACTAGCGGGCCACGAGGTACCGCGGGTTAAGAGCGAAAAACAAAAAGGGGCTTTCTGTAAATCGACACGGCCCGTACTGTTTCTCTTCTCTGCGATCTGACGACCGATCGGTGCCCGCACGCGCGGGCCTGGCTGGGTTCGATCTCTGGTCATGAGCGTCTGTGGCTGGGCGTAACCAGTGCGGTGGCTTAGGCTTGGTGTTAGGAGGACGGGCGAGGGCTAGGTATGCCTCAGGCGGCGCAGGGACCTTGCAGGCAACAGCGAGCTCGACGCACCGACGGTGTTCGATGAAAAGAACGGCTGCGCTAAAGATCTGGCGAGGCGGAGCATGTCGAGGAGGAAGGAAGGTCACCTTGAGGTCTTTGGCGGTGTTGGTTCGGAAGCGGTAGGCGATCGTCGGCAAAGCGCCGGTGGATTTAGGGTTTGGCTTGGCGCTGGTACCGGCGCTCTGGGGCTTTTCCTCCTCGTCGTAGCAGGAGCGGGGAGGTCTCCTCGGTCTTCCTCGACAACCACCGATCCTCGCCACCCACTGCAAGAGGAGCGATGGAGACCGGCGATGGGGTAGATGGTGGCGGTGGAGAAGAGAGGGAGAGGGCAAGGCCACAGGCGGATCTGGGAGGGCAGAGGAGAGCCGTGAGGTGGTGGTAGATAGCAGAGGGAGAGGGAAGGGTGCCGTGGGGGAAAAGTGGAGGAAAAAGGTGGTCTCGGCCACCTTTTGCTTCTCCCTCCCTCACGTGCTCGGGCAGGCTCGGCCTGGGGCTGGTCCAGGGTCGGGTAGGGCAGGTAGGGCTCGGGTGTGGGGTCGGCCTGGCAGGGAGAGAGCTAGAGGGAGAGAGGGGGTAGGCTCGGGTTAGGGTTTGCTAGAGGGGAGGCTCGGGTTAGGGTTTGGTGCTAGGGTTGGGGTTAGAAGGGTAGCTCGGCCAGGGGGAGTAGGGTGGCTAGGTGGGGCCTGCATGGTAGGGAGAGGGCAGATGGGGGTAGGTCATGGTGGTGGTAGGGTTTAGAGATGGAAAAAGAGAGAGAGAGATGTGGTGGTAGCTAAGGTTTGAAACATGACCAAAACAAGAGGTGTCAAAAGAGTGGAGAGAGAGGTAGGGAGAGGGATTAGGGTTTTTGGAGATAAAGGTGGAAAGGCCCACACATGGCTTGCATGGATGGGGGATGGGTGTAGGGTTTTGCCATGAACCAAAAAAAGATCAAGCATGAAGAGGGGTAGAGAGAGAGATGGGAGATGATCCACTCAAAGATTCAAATAAAAACCCAAAAGACTAGAATGTGGTGGTACTTGCATGGCCCATGCAAAGTAATTAATGCCATGCTTATTCTTGTGAAAACAATATTATTAGCATGGCATTATTCTTATGCATTCCCAAAAGATGGAATAAAGGCCAATCAAAAGAATTTATAGAATTGGATCCACCCTATCTCCCATGAGCTAGATTAAATACCAAAAGAAAATAAAATACAAGCTCATGGATAATGGGATGGTGGAATGATAAGGTGGTGAAAGAAAGGGTAGTGGAGTGGAATAAAAGATATGCCCCAACTCAACTTGGGCATTTAAACAATATATCAATAACCAAATACAATATCAAGAGGCAAATACAATTTACAATGCATATGAGAGAAGAACCAAAGAAAAGAGGGTTTTATATGATGCTCAAATGCAAGGTGGCATGATGACATGAGCATGATATCATTATGATGCAACCATTATATATAGGAAGTAGCATATATATAGACTAGGCTAGTAGCATTGCAATTGTTAGACAATTGGGATGCTACAGCGCCTTGACGACTTCAATTAAGAAGGCCTTGATACAACTCATAGATAATCTAATGAGAGGGGGTTCCCTTCCAGGGTTTGGCCTAAGCCATGAGTCTCAACTCATCATCTATTCCATCCTCGGGTTTACATATGGGGGTGGGGGCATATATATAGGCTAGCCACGCACTAGGGGTAAAACAGGCATAAACAGGAAGTTCTGGGTGTTACATGGGCCAGGCCCAACCTGAGGCGCGCATGCCCGATACACTTGGTCCGGAGATTCCGGTGTAGAGGTCCGGAGACTCCGGTCTGGACCGGAGACTCCGGTCAATCTCCGGTGTCGTCTCCGGAGGGGCATACTGACTGTCCCTGGCGCTGGTTCTGGGGTCGGTCCGGAGATGGACCGGAGACTCCGGTGTGGTAGACCGGAGACTCCGGTGTGCTGGGCGGAGACTCGGTCAGCTCAAGCATCTTCTTGTCTCCTCTTCTTCCAGGCCTCATGCTTGGGGGTCTTGGCTCCTGGTTCATCCTTGTCGCATCCGCTTGGCATCATGGTCATGGACCTAGTCATACAATTGATAGTTGGCTCAAGTAGGATCCCATTCAAGTAATGACCAAGGGAAGGCAAAAGATGGAAGGAGTTCACCTTGATTGGGATGTTTGGCATATCATGATGTGGACCAATGGTGAACGCCATGTGTTGGGCGGCATCACGGACTTTAGCTCAACACGGAAACAACAAAGAAGGAAAGTAAAAAGAAATAACTAGGAAACAATAACTCAACTCGGACTCGTGCCGCGGCAGGATAGGTGATCGGATCCGTGTCGCGGTAGGAAGGCGGTGGCGGAGTGTTTAGGGTTTATGGTGGCTGGGTGTATGGCAACGGAATATGGTGGCGGTGATCTGCGAGGGTGGCGGTGACTACTATGATCAGAACTCGAAACTCTACGGGACGAGACACTAAGACCAGCAACTTGACGCAACGATGCAGACACAAATTCAACAATGCAAAAACTGAAAAGATAATGCAAGGCGTAGATTGGTGATGGGATGGATCTAAACTCTAACTGTGTTTTTGGCTTTTTCGCGGGTTATAGGTAAAAACAGATCTAATCTACGAAAACAGTAAGATCTCACCGAGCAACCTGAAATCTGATACCACTTGATAGGGCAAAGGTGTCCGATCTTTCGATGCGATGAGGATAGTCGATTTGGTGGAGTTCGGGCTTGACGATCCGACTACAAGTGCGAGCACGAGCGCCAATGCAATCGCTAGGCCAATCTCCTGGAGGTTACCGATCCTGCGGGAACACGATCAGCCTGACCAACGAGGGTCTTAATTCCTACCTGAAATCGAGAACAAGTAAGAACTAATATTGTAATCAAGATATTGCGGATTAAGAGGAAAGCTTTATTGAAAAGGTGGGATCCTGAATAGGTGCGAAGTACAAGAGGCCTCTGCGACGCTCGAGCCTTGGCGAAGTTGCTACGATGGCTAACTTAATGTCTAAACAAAATCCGAGTCTAGGGTGACGGCTATGGGGAGTATTTAAGGAGGAAAAGGTGGGGTTTCGGCCACCCATGGAAGTGGTGGCCGAATCCAACCCTAGAAGTCCTTTTCCCCTCAAATACGGACTCTAAAAAGTGGCTGTTTAAAGTCCTGCGAAAATTACATGGGCCTGGCCCAAAAATAAAGGTGTCGCAGCACCATATTAAGCTATGGACGAATTCGTGAAGTATTAATCTTGAATATTTCGTCCAAGCCTTATTTCTTCATTATGGTGGCCTCAAAGTTCTGAAATCTTCATCCGTGGCCTTCTCTTGGATCATCACATGATTGCTGCCATCTCCATGCATGGCCATACTCCAATGCTTGTCCCTCTCATCCATGCTTGGTCCATCATTCCTAAGAGTAAGAAATACATCTGATTTAGGCAGCATCATATTCTCATGTATGTGAGGAATAGTTCCAAGAAACGAAAGTACCTGATAGTTAAGTTGTTTGGCACGAGATCTTGTTATGGGTCCTTGTATGTGTGTAGCTGTAGGTACAACGGTTGTATCAATAAAAGGGATGTCCACATCATCCGGTGTAGGGTCCGAAGACTCCGGTCTAGGCCGGAAACTCCGGTGTCGTCTCCGGAGTGGCGTCTTGGATCCTGGGTGGGATCTTTGGGTCGGATGTTGGGGTCCAGGAGGGCTCGAGACTCCGGTCCGCAGGACCGGAGACTCCGGTGTAGGAGGACCGGTGATGCAGCCCGTCCTACGGACGCACCTCCATCTACAACACCTAGTCCCCCAAGTGGACCAATGACTCACGCCCGAGCCAAGCTCCTACAAGCCAAGGTTAACTCGCTCCTTTCCTCATGTGATTTTGGTCTACCTTTGGATGGCTTGCTACTTCATGCAACTATGTTGTGTATCCTCAGCTATGAAGCAACATCACCACACCAAGCCCCCAAGGAAGAAGGACCAGGAGAAGAAGTTGCTAGAGCTCTACACACCGGAGTCTCCGGCCTACACCGGAGTCTCCAGACCTTCCTCCGGTCCGGCCCCAGGAACCAAGCCCGGGACAGTCTGATACCCCCTCCGGAGACGGGTCCGGAGATTGACCGGAGTCTCCGGCCCAGACCAGAGTCTCCGGACCCAACACCGGAGTCTCCGGCCTGCTCGATGCCAGGCATGTCAAGGCCTTTTGGGCCTGGCCCATGTAACCCCCAGTTTCGCCCCAATATTCAGTTCTATTCCAAAACTACCCCTGTTTAAGTGGCTGGCATATATAAAGCCCCACCCTCATATGTAAACCCTAGACTTGGATAATAATAGTTGAGGACACCCCTTTGAGGATCTTTCATCTATTGGTCTCATGCTCCTACCAAGGGGCACCCTATTATCCACAACCTCTTGGATCTTGCCTAGTGCGTTCAAGTTGTACAAGGCCTTGGAATCTCGGTTTCTCGTGCCCAAGTAGTCAAGATCTCACCAAGCACCTCGCCCCCGTTGTTGGCCGTGGAGAGAGAGCTTCGCCCGACACCGATCCTAGGGATTATGTTGGACCGGTTGCCACAGGCGTGAGTTATCGGCGTGTATCGTGTTTTTGTGTGCGTGAGTTCATCGGGTACTTCGTGTGCGTGTGTTCGTGGATTTCATCCTCTCTCCCCCTTCCACCACTTTCCCCTCGATTCCGGAATTCGTGAAAGATCGAGCCACCCCAAGGGGTTACCTAATAACATATTGGTATCAAGAGCAAGGTTGATCACGAATTTCCCCTCAATTTTTCTTCTATCCACCATAAATTCAAAAATTTCCCAAAAAACAGCCCCAATTTGCCTTTGGATCGATCTATAGTTTTGGAGTGTTATTTGTGGTTTTGATCCGACCAAATCTTGTCTAAGGTGTTGGTCCAGCTTTTGCCTGCGTTTCCCAGCCCAATTTTGGCCAAATTTTCGCGGATTTGAGGACTCTAGGCGTGAATTTCCGCTCAAGAACACGAGCAGATCTTCCACACCGGAGTCTCCGGCCTGTGCACCGGAGTCTCCGGCCCTGGACGCCGGTTTTGACCTTTTTCCTCTTTTCTGCATTGGCTAATCTGTCCGTTTGTTGTTTGTGTTTCGTGTGCGTGTCACCAACTAACAGATAGCTTCCGCAACATCGCCGTGCTCTTCGACACCACGGACCCCAAACTCCTCCCCGCTCCATCGACACAAGATCATCATCAACAACTAAGGTATAACTTGTGTCAACCCTTGTAGCCATATCTTCCTTTGTGTGTATCTATCCTATGAGAGCAACTCATTTTGTGTTTGTCTAAGCATTGTGCACTTGCCATTGGAAAGTGAGAGTGTGAGGGCAAATACAAAAGTTAACATAGTAACATAGAAAGGGAGAAAAAGGAAAAGAATCAAAAAAAAAGAAGAAAAAGAAAAATAGAAAGATACATAGTCTCCCAGTACAAAGAGAGTATCAAGCTTGTAAGCAAAAGAGAGAGGAAAAAGCGCGCCAAGGCAAGTGCACAAATCCGTTGCTTACCCTCTTTTGGCAAACGAGTTGTGGTCTCTCCCTGAGTTGGCACGACAACCGAGCGTAGTCTTCGTTAGGCCATTTTGTGCTCACTTTCATAGTCGTGCTAACCCCAATTTTCTCCACGCGTGTGTGTAGTCGTAGGTTCTCGTCACCTTTTGAGTTGACCATTTCCTTTTGACTTGAGTTTTGTTGGATCTTCTCCACTTTTGACTATCCTTTGTGTTCGATTGGTTCTTTGGCTTTCCCACAATCCTACCCATCCACCAAAAGCTTTTGAGAGTTGTAGCTTATTTGTGTGTGAGTTTCTTTGCAATTTCACTTTGCACGCTGGTCGCTCCTTGGTGTGGCAATTGGTTTGATATAATCTCCAAGGTGAGGTAAAAGGCTAACTCTACGCACACTTATTCTCCATATACAATCCTTGTCGGCTTTGCGTCATGGACAGGAATGGCGAGCCGTCCCAACCACCAGCACCTCCGGAGGACGACACACAATACATGACAAGATGGGACCATTGGAATGTCCGAGGAGAATTCAACTACCGTTGTGAAGCCCGCCAAGATGAACAATTTAGCGAAGCCCGAGTGGAGTTCAAGAACATCGACAACCGCTTCGAAGAAGTCCGTGGCCAAATGCATGCCATGCAACACAACCTAGGTCATCAAAATGAAGCTCTTGGTCACGCCCTCGCCTCAACGGATGAGAAGATTCAATGACTCATTGATGGGTTAGCAAGGCCACGATCGCGAGACTCAAGATCATCACGGCACTCCTCAAGTGAATCAAGCGCACCTCGCTGTCACGCTTCAAGGCACCGGGATGGACCCGTCCTTCAATCCATGAGCTCTTCTCAAGAGGTACCATCTCCACGACACGCCGCGACGTCAAGCTATGATGGTGACCTCTCCGCAAGACCTCCAAGACGTGAAGCGGACCGGCCACAACCAAGGGCACTTGTGATTCAACAAGAGCAACCTCACATGGACCACCAAGCCCATCGCCATCGACATGTTCTTTCAACAACAAGTGAAGCATCCGAAGTGGAAGAACAAGGTCGCCGTCGGCGTGAAGCACTCGAAGATCCACCAAGGCGTCATCATCGACATGAACGTCAACGTCAACAACATGATCATCATGACGAGCCTCCTCCACATCAAGAAGAAAGAGAGCAACTCATTGCGCATGCGGCTCGACGTCCTCCTCGCCACATGGCGCAAGACAATGCTCCTCGGCATCAACCACGATAAGAACAAGAGCAAGTTCCCCAAGCTCGTCGTGCGGATCAACAACCTCCTCCCTGTCCTCAACCGCGCCAACAAAACGAGCAAGCTCCCCAAGCTCATCGTCAAAACCAAGTTCCACCACCAAACGCGGCACCTCAACAACCACAAGAGCAACGCCACCATCACCAAGCAAGACATGAGAGCTCGGATGATGAAGATGGCCGCCACAATCATGGCAACCGTCGCCACCGGAACCGCAATGAAGAAGAAACTTTTGGCAAGCTCGAATTCACTATGCCCAAGTTCACCGGTTCCAATGAGCCCGAAGAATACCTCTCGTGGGAACTCAAGGTTGACAAGATCTTCCGCATGCACAACTATAGCAATGAGAAGATGATGGCCATGGCATCCCTCGAGTTTGATGAGTATGCCAACCTTTGGTGGGAACAAGTCCAACTCGCTCGTGAATCAAAAGAAGAGCCCCCAATCTCAACTTGGCAAGATATGAAGGCTCATATGAGATCCCACTTTGTTCCGTCGCACTACACGCGTGACGTTTTCAACAAGCTTCAAACGCTTAGTCAAGGGACAAAGACCGTGGAAGAGTACTTCAAGCAAATGGAGCTCAACATAATCCGTGCCAACATTGAAGAACGTGATGCGAAAACAATGGCACGTTTCCTCAATAGCTTGAACCATCCAATCAAGCGCATCACCGAGTTCCAGAAGTACAACAACATGGTTGAGCTTGTGCACATAGCATCAAAGGCCGAGCGTCAAGTGCAAGAGGACATCAAGTACAACAAGCCAAAGACATACTTCACATACAAGCAAGCCCCAACCACTACTCCGACAACACCAAGTGGAAGCTCATCAAATACCACCAAGCTTCCCTTCAAGCCAACACTTCCTCAAGGAAAACTGCCCCCAAGTGGCAAATACACAAGAGATGAACAACCATTCAATGGTGAGTGCTACAAGTGTGGTGATATGGCAAATGTGTCCGATCTTTCGATGAGATGATGATAATCGATTTGGTGGAGTTCGGGCTTGACGATCCGACTACACGTGCGAGCACGAGCGCCAATGCAATCGCTAGGCCAATCTCCTGGAGGTTACCGATCCTGCGGGAACACGATCAGCCTGACCAGCGAGGGTCTTAATTCCTACCTGAAATCGAGAACAAGTAAGAACCAATATTGCAATCGAGATATTGTGGATTAAGAGGAAAGCTTTATTGAAGAGGTGGGATCCTGAATAGGTGCGAAGTACAAGAGGCCTCTGCGACGCTCGAGCCTTGGCGAAGTTGCGACTATGGCTAACTTAATGTCTAAACAAAATCCGAGTCTATGGGGTCGGCTATGGGGAGTATTTAAGGGCGAAAAGGTGGGGTTTCGGCCAGCCATGGAAGTGGTGGCCGAATCCAACCCTAAAAGTCCTTTTCCCCTCAAATACGGACTCTAAAAAGTGGCTAATTAAAATCCTGCGAAAATTACATGGGCCTGGCCCAAAATAAAGGTGTCGCAGCACCATATTAAGCTATGGACGAATTCGTAAAGTATTGATCTTGAATATTTCGTCCAAGCCTTCTTTCTTCATTATGGAGGCCTCAAAGTTCTGAAATCTTCATCTGTGGCCTTCTCTTGGATCATCACATGCTTGCTGCCATCTCCATGCATGGCCATGCTCCAATGCTTGTCCCTCTCATCCATGCTTGGTCCATCATTCCTAAGAGTAAGAAATACATCTGATTTAGGCAGCATCATATTCTCATGTATGTGAGGAATAGTTCCAAGAAACGAAAGTACCTGATAGTTAATTTGTTTGGCATGAGATCTTGTGATGGGTCCTTGTATGTATGTTGCTGTAGGTACAACGGTTGTATTAATAGTAGGGATGTCCACATCATGCTCCCCTTCTTGAATTGAAGTCGTCCTCGACGCAATCTCATCTTCCTCACCAAAGTAAGGCTTCAAATCTGCAATGTTCAACGTAGGACTAACCGTACCAAAGTCTGCAGGCAACTCAAGTTTATATGCATTATCATTTATTTTCTCTAACACCTTAAAGGGACCAGCAGCACGCGGCATTAACTTAGACTTGCGTAAATCAGGAAAACGATCCTTACGCAAATGTAACCAAACAAGATCGCCAACATCAAACACAACATGCTTTCTCCCTTTATCCCCAGCAAGTTTATACTTAGCATTCATGTGTTCAATGTTATCTTTAGTAGTCTTATGCAAGTTTAATATCATTTCAGCGCGTTGTGTAGCATCCAAATTATGTTGCACCGAAGAAGGTAAAGGCAATAAATCAATAGGTGCACGAGGAACAAAACCATACACAATCTCAAATGGGCACATCTTTGTGGTAGAATGCAACGAACGATTATAAGCAAATTCTATATGAGGTAAACACTCTTCCCACAATTTTAAGTTCTTCTTTAAAACAGCCCGCAACATAGTAGACAAAGTTCTATTTACTACTTCAGTTTGACCATCAGTTTGGGGATGACATGTAGTACTAAAGAGCAATTTAGTCCCCAACTTAGCCCATAAACATCTCCAAAAGTGGCTAAGAAATTTAGTATCACGATCAGAGACAATAGTATTTGGCACACCATGCAAACGAACAATTTCACAAAAGAACAAATCAGCAATATGCGCAGCATCATCCGTTTTATGACAAGGAATAAAGTGTGCCATCTTAGAAAACCGATCCACAACAACAAAAATACTATCCCTCCCCTTCTGTGTTCGTGGCAATCCCAAAACAAAGTCCATAGAAATATCCTCCCAAGGAACACTAGGAACAGGAAGAGGCATATATAAACCATGTGGATTAAGGCGAGACTTAGCTTTTTGACAAGTAGTGCAGCGTGCCACAAATCTCTCAACATCTCGACGCATACGGGGCCAAAATAAGTGTGCCGCAAGAACATCCTCCGTCTTCTTGACACCAAAGTGTCCCATCAATCCTCCTCCATGCGCCTCCTGTAACAACAAAAGACGAACATAACTATCTGGAATGCATAGTTTGTTAGCACGGAACACAAATCCATCATTGAAGACGAACTTGTTCCAAGTTCTACCATCTCTACAATTCTGCAACACATCTTTAAATTCAGCATCATGCACATATTGTTCCTTAATAGTTTCCAATCCAAATATTTTGAAGTCAAGTTGAGATAACAAAGCATAACGGCGCGACAAAGCATCAGCAATAATATTATCTTTACCCTTTTTGTGTTTGATAACATAAGGAAAAGACTCAATAAATTCAACCCACTTTGCATGACGATTCAACTTAGCTTGACTACGAATATGCTTCAAAGATTCATGATCAGAATGAATAACAAATTCCTTAGGCCATAGATAATGTTGCCAAGTTTCTAATGTCCGAACCAACGCATATAATTCTTTATCATAAGTAGAATAGTTCAGACTAGCCCCACTCAATTTCTCGCTAAAATATGCAACAGGTTTTCCCTCTTGTAATAACACCCCTCCCAAACCAATTCCACTAGCATCACATTCAAGCTCAAAAGTCTTAGTAAAATCAGGAAGTTGGAGTAAGGGAGCATGTGTTAGCTTATCTTTCAATATGACGAAGGCATGTTGTTGTGCATCGCCCCAAACAAAGGGCACATCCTTCTTGGTAAGCTCATTCAGCGGCGCGGCAATGGATCCAAAGTCTTTGACAAAGCGCCTATAAAAACCAGCGAGGCCAAGAAAACTCCTCATTTGTGTGACCGTCTTGGGCTACGGCCAATTCTCAATAGCTTCAATCTTGGCTCGATCCACTTCAATACCCTGTGATGTAACAACATAGCCAAGAAACGCAACTCGATTGGTGCAAAAGGTGCACTTGTCAAGGTTACCAAACAAACGTGCATCACGTAAAGCATTGAAAACAGCACGTAAATGGTCCAAATGATCCTCTAAAGATTTGCTATAAATCAGAATATCATCAAAGTAGACTACCACAAAACGTCCAATGAAAGCATGTAAAACTTCGTTCATTAATCTCATGAAAGTGCTAGGTGCATTAGTTAAACCAAACGGCATTACTAACCACTCATATAAACCGAACTTAGTTTTAAATGCTGTTTTCCATTCATCTCCTAATTTCATACGAATCTGGTGGTAACCACTACGCAAATCAACTTTAGAAACACATGGTAGAGCCACTCAATTCATCAAGCATATCATCTAAACGTGGAATAGGATGACGATATCGAATAGTAATATTATTGATAGCTCTACAATCAGTACACATGCGCGAAGAACCATCTTTCTTAGGTACCAAAATAATAGGAACAGCACAGGGGCTAAGGGACTCACGAATATGATCTCTGTCGAGTAGTTCCTGGATTTGGCATTGTATCTCCTTTGTCTCCGCTGGATTGGTTCTATATGGCGCGCGGTTGGGCAACATGGCACCAGGAATTAGATCAATTTGGTGCTCAATTCCTCTAATAGGAGGTAGTCCTAGTGGCAACTCAGCGGGAAAGACGTCCTCATATTCCTGCAAAAGGTTAGCAACAGCGGGTGGCAAAGAAGGAGGCATATCCTCAAATGAAAAAAAAACCTCTTTGCAGACAATTGCATAACATGGAGTATTGTTTACATCTAGTTCAGCAATATCAATTTTATTTGCAAGCATACATGGACTCTTCAAAAGAAATTTCAGTAGCATGTGTAGAATCAGATTTAGTGTTCTTTGGTGGTATAAAATCTGCAGCAACAATCTGATTCTCACTTTTATTTTTCTCCTCAGTTTTAGCTCTACTAGCTCTAGCAAGATCATCTTTTAAAATCTGTTCGGGAGTCATAGGTTTTAGACCAATTTTCTTTCCATCATGCATAAGAGAATAGTGATTAGTTTTGCCATTATGAACAGATTCTCTATCAAATTGCCATGGTCTACCAAGTAACAAAGAACAAGCTTGCATAGGTACAACATCACAATCAACAAAATCAGAGTATGTACCAATAGTAAAATGCACGCGTACCGTTCTTGTTACCTTGATCTTGCGAGAACTCTCAAACCATTGGATGTAATATGAATGTGGGCGTTGTCTTGTTGGAAGCGCAAGCTTCTCTACCATGTCAACACTGGCCAGATTATTACAACTCCCTCCATCAATGATGATCCGTATAGCTCTTTCCTTGACAACACCACGTGTTTGGAACAGGTTGTGGCGTTGATCTTGCTCAGATTTGCTCAATTGCACACTCAACACACGTTGTGTAATTAAGCTCTTGTATTGATCAGCAGCTTCAGCTCCCATTACCTCTGGCTCGTCATCAGCATCAGAATTGTCTCCATCTCGAGCAGAAATAAGGGCTAGTGTATCGTCATCGAAGTCACTCGCTGAATCGTATTGACCATCTTCTCGCACCATCATCACACGTTGTGTTGTGCACTGTCTCTCAATATGACCAAAACCCCAGCAGTTCCGGCATTGTATATCCTTTGTCTTACCCGTGGAAGCCATAGAAGATGCACTACGAGCAGGAGCATTGGATGATGGTGGAGGAGCAGCTGGAAATCTTGTGGTGGCCTTGGATGTGGTAGTAGCTGGTGGCGAATCACGAGGAGGCGCTGATTGTCGGGATGTCCAAGAGGATGTGCAACCTGCAGAATTATTAGTCCTCCTCCATGGTGTTTGGCGATCCTGCACTTCACGTTCAGCTTTGCAAGCAAGATGAAACAAACGAGTGATAGAATTATATTCCTTATAATCTAATATGTGCTGAATGTCCTTGTTTAATCCACCAAAGAAACGTGCAAGCATTATTCATTAGATTCAACAAGACCACACCGAACCATCCCCGTTTGCAATTCCTGATAGTACTCTTCTACAGAATTTTTCCCTTGCTCTAAGCGTGTCAGATTCTTTAGTAAATCACGTTGATAAGTGGGAGGTACAAAACAAACACGCATAGCAGTTTTTAAAGCAGTCCAAGTACTAGGAATAGTAGTAGGATTTAAACGACAATACTCAGACCACCAAAGGGAAGCAAATTTAGTAAATTCACATGTAGCAGCACTAACACACATATTCTCAGGATATTTTAAGCATGCAAAACGTTGTTCTACTTCCATCTCCCATGTAAGATATGCATCAGGATTATATTTACCCACAAAAGATGGAATATTTAATTTAAGCTTTGCAACATGATCATCATCACGTCTGGGTGGGCGGCGTTGCGGTAGTAATGTCGGGACGGCCAGCGGTACACGTGGAGGTTGTTCAACCTCCTCGTCAAACAAATCGTCGTCGTCGGGGTTTGTAGTACCCGTCGTCTGTCCCCCAATGTCGCAGCAAGAACCGTCGGCCCGAAGTCTCGAGGAGCGTCATGGCCGAACCAGCCGTGATCGGAATGCACCGTGGCGCCATGTGTGGGTGCGGTCTGGGCAATCGGTTCAAAAGCTCCTTGAACCGAGCGTCAAGCTTGGCGTTGAAGGATTTCTCGAGTCCATCGATCTTGTCCACGGTGTTGGTGAGCTTGGTGTCAAACTCCCGAGGCGTATCCACGTCTTGTGCGGCCGACCAAGAGCGGAGAAGTAGGCATGTAGTTCTTCGTTCGTCATTGTGGCGGGTTCATGAGTATCTGTCATGGTTAGTCCTTAAAAAGCACAGGTATATATAATGCGGAAATATGGTGGAAGTCAAGCGTAATCCGTCAAGCAATATACGAAGCTCTTACAAGTTCTTACCAAACAGCAGGAAAAGGCGATGTGCAACCGCGAGGATCAGTGGGTCCAGAGATTGAACCAAGCGATTACCAGGAGTCGAGACACCGCACGTGGAGAATATCTGTGGAACTCTGGGAAGGCTTAGCAAGGGGGGTTAGCAATTATCAAAACAGCAATGCAAAAGTTGAAAGAATGCTCAACGACGGTACTGTGCTGGTCCTAGGCTAGACCGTACTAGAGACGCGAGCCTAGATCACCAACGATGTCACGACATGACACAACAAGCACTGTATGATGATATGGCACCCTGAAAAGCGAACCGAGATGCAGAAAATCACTATGATGGCGAGTGTCTAGAACTGATCTACGGGGTCTAAAAATAGATTAGCCCCAAAAAAAAGTTTCGAAATTTTTTATTTTGCTCCGAAAAGCGCGTCGGCGCCAAAAAAATATCGGTATAACGGCCGATGGAGAAAAGTGATCCCCGGGGTCGAAAACTAGTATAGCCAGAAAAAAATTTCGGAGGCGGTTCCAGATTTTTTTGTTTTTTTGCTCTCCTTCTGGACTTACGACCGGACTCGGAGCTCGACACGGACTTTAGCTGAACACGGAAACAACAAAGAAGGAGAGTAAAAAGAAATAACTAGGAAACAATAACTCTACTCAGACTCGTACCACGGCAGGAAACTGATCGGATCCGTGTCACGGTAGGAAGGCGGTGGCGGAGTATTAGGGTTTATGGTGGCAGGGTATATGGCGGCGGAATATGGTGGCGGTGATCGGTGAGTGTGGCGGTGACTACTATGATCAGAACTCGAAACTCTAAGGGACGAGACACTGAGACCAGCAACTCGACGCGACGATGTAGACACAAATTCAACAATGCAAAAACTGAAAAGATAATGCGAGGCGTATATTGGTTATGGGATGGATCTAGACTCTAACTGTGTTTTTGGCTTTTTCGTGGGTTATAGGTAAAAACATATCTAATCTACGAAAACAGTAAAATCTCACCGAGCAACCTGAAATCTGATACCACTTGATAGGGCAAAGGTGTCCGATCTTTCGATGAGAAGGCGATAGTCGATTTGGTGGAGTTCGGGCTTGACGATCCGACTACAAGTGCGAGCACGAGCGCCAATGCAATCGCTAGGCCAATCTCCTGGAGGTTACCGATCCTGCGGGAACACGATCAGCCTGACCAACGAGGGTCTTAATTCCTACCTGAAATCGAGAACAAGTAAGAACCAATATTGCAATCAAGATATTGCGGATTAAGAGGAAAGCTTTATTGAAGAGGTGGGATCCTGAATAGGTGCGAAGTACAAGAGGCCTCTGCGACGCTCGAGCCTTGGCGAAGTTGCGACTATGGCTAACTTAATGTCTAAACAAAATCCGAGTCTATGGGGTCGACTATGGGGAGTATTTAAGGCGAAAAGGTGGGGTTTGAGCCATGGAAGTGGTGGCGAATCCAACCTAAAAGTCCTTTTCCTCAAATCTGGACTCTAAAAAGTGGCTAATTAAAATCCTGCGAAAATTACATGGGCCTGGCCCAAAATAAAGGTGTCGCAGCACCATATTAAGCTATGGACGAATTCGTAAAGTATTGATCTTGAATATTTCGTCCAAGCCTTCTTTCTTCATTATGGAGGCCTCAAAGTTCTGAAATCTTCATCCGTGGCCTTCTCTTGGATCATCACATGCTTGCTGCCATCTCCATGCATGGCCATGCTCCAATGCTTATCCCTCTCATCCATGCTTGGTCCATCATTCCTAAGAGTAAGAAATACATCTGATTTAGGCAGCATCATATTCTCATGTATGTGAGGAATAGTTCCAAGAAACGAAAGTACCTGATAGTTAATTTGTTTGGCACGAGATCTTGTGATGGGTCCTTGTATGTGTGTTGCTGTAGGTACAACGGTTGTATCAATAGTAGGGATGTCCACATCAGGAGCTCTGGGAAGGCTTAGCAAGGGGGGTTAGCAAGTATCAAAACAGCAATGCAACAGTTGAAAGAATGCTCAACGACGGTACTGTGCTGGTCCTAGGCTAGACCGTACTAGAGACGTGAGCCTAGATCACCAACGATGTCACGACGCGACACAACAAGCAATGTATGATGATATGGCACCCTTAAAAGCGAACCGAGATGCATAAAATCACTATGATGGCGAGTGTCTAGAACTGATCTACGGGGTCTAAAAATAGGTTAGCCCAAAAAAAATTCGAATTTTTTTATTTTGCTCCAGAAAGCGCGCCGGCGCCAAAAAAAATATCGCTATAACGGCCGATGGAGAAAAGTGATCCCCGGGGTCGAAAACTAGTATAGCCAGAAATTTTTTCGGAGGCGGTTCCAGACAACCGTTGTACCTACAGCTACACACATACAAGGACCCATCACAAGATCTCGTGTCAAACAACTTAACTATCAGGTACTTTCGTTTCTTGGAACTATTCCTCATATACATGAGAATATGATGCTGCCTAAATCAGATGTATTTATTACTCTTAGGAATGATGGACCAAGCATGGATGAGAGGGACAAGCATTGGAGCATGGCCATGCATGGAGATGGCAGCAAGCATGTGATGATCCAAAAGAAGGCCACAGATGGAGATTTTAGAACTTTGAGGCCACCATAATGAAGAAAGAAGGCTTGGACGAAATATTCAAGATTAATACTTCACGAATTCGTCCATAGCTTAATATGGTGCTGCGACACCTTTATTTTGGGCCAGGCCCATGTAATTTTCGCAGGATTTTAAATAGCCACTTTTTAGAGTCCGTATTTGAGGGGAAAAGGACTTCTAGGGTTGGATTCGGCCACCACTTCCATGGCTGGCCGAAACCCCACCTTTTCCTCCTTAAATACTCCCCATAGTCGTCACCCTAGACTTGGATTTTGTTTAGACATTAAGTTAGCCATCATAGCAACTTCGCCAAGGCTTGAGCGTCGCAGAGGCCTCTTGTACTTGACACCTATTCAGGATCCCACCTTTTCAATAAAGCTTTCCTCTTAATCCGCAATAACATGATTGCAATATTGGTTCTTACTTGTTCTCGATTTCAGGTAGGAATTAAGACCCTCGCTGGTCAGGCTGATCGTGTTCCCGCAGGATCGGTAACCTCCAGGAGATTGGCCTAGCGATTGCATTGGCGATCGTGCTTGCATGTGTAGTCGGATCGTCAAGCCCGAACTCCACCAAATCGATTATCGCCATCTCATCAAAAGATCGGACACCTTTGCCCTATCATGTGGCATGTCCATTCTTGTTCACAACACTATTAGCACAATACAAGGATAGCAAATGGAATGCATATGCAAGGTCAAAGTGCATGGAAATCGTTTGAAAATCATCCAAATGTGGGAACTCAAAAACTCCATATAATGTCTTAGTGTGGCACTCAAAGCAATCGAATAGAAATTTGATCAACATCTTTGATGCAAAGTTAGGAGAATTTGGCAAAAACACAAAAGGAAGAATATCCAAAACAACATCATTATGTGTGCCAACCAACCATTGGAAAGAGAAATTGTTCGACATGTTGGATGTCACACATAAATCATCGATAGCAAATATCATGGGAATATGAGTATCCCAAGCGGAAGCCAAAGTAACGTGTTTGCAAACAAACCAAATGAAAGAGCAAGTGGTCCTTATGTTTGTTGCAACAACAAGACGAGATTCTTGGAAGCTCTCATGACAATACATCCTCTTAATGGAATTGTCGTTGCACACAAAACATCGGAAAGAGAAAATGTTCAACATTTTTTGTTAAGGGGTAACCCTAGGGTTGGACCGATCTTTCATGAATTCCACGAGAAACGAGGGGAAGCGATGGTCGGGAGATGAAATCGAGGAAGGAGATGAAAACCATGAACACACGCACACCAAAACACGATACACGCCTATCTCTCACGCCGGTGGCAACCGGTCCAACATAATCCCTAGGATCGGTGTTGGGCGAAGCTCGCTCTCCACGCCAACAACGGGGGACGAGGTGCTTGGTGAGATATTGACGACTTGGGGGCGAGAAACCGAGAACCCAAGGCCTTGTACAACTTGAACGCACTAGGCAAGATCCAAGAGGGGGGTGGATAATCCGGTGCTCCTTGGTAGGAGCATGAGACCAATAGATATAAGTTCCTCAAAGGGTTTCCTTAATATCTATTATTATCCAAGTCTAGGGTTTACAATGGAGGGTGGGGGCTATATATAGTCCAGCCACAAAACAGGGGTAGTTTCGGAACGAAAAGGTAAATTATAGGAAGGGTTACAAGGCATGTACGAACTCAAAGCTCAGGATTAGTCAGGCCGGTAGTACCGGTCTGCACCGGTAGTACAGTAGTACCGCCCGGGAGCTGTAGTACCGCTTGAGGGCCTGAGCTTCCGAGGCGCCTGTGGCGAGCGGTAGGAGGCGGTCGTCTGCTGTCCGGTAGTACCGGTTGCTGGGCCGGTAGTACCGCTTGCGTCTGGGGCGTGGAGTGGTGCTTCCTGGAGCGTCCGGTAGCTGGGGCCGGTAGGACCGCTTGGAGCGGTAGTACCGGTTGTCTCAACCGGTAGTACCGCTGGCGTCTGGCAGCGACTGGTTGGTTCCCCTCCGTTCCTTGGGTCCTTCTCTTCAGACTGATGATGCATGTGTCGCGTGTATGAAGTAGCAAGCCATCCAAGGGTGTGTCGAAGTCACACAAGGAGAGGAGCGAGTTCACCTTAGCTTGAAGGAGTTTGGCTCGAGCGCGAGTCATGGGTCCACTTGGGGAGCTCGTGGGAGTAGATGTAGTAGCAGTCGTAGGAGGGGCTGCATCAGCTCCCCCCCTTGGGAAAGAGTCGTCCTCGACTCCTCAACCGTCACAACTTCCTCTTCGCCATGGTAGGGTGAGAGGTCCTTGACATTGAATGTCGAGCTCACAAGATACTTCGATGTTGGTATATCGATGACATAGGCATTGTTGTTGATCCTCTTTAGCACCTTGAATGGTCCATCGCCTCTTGGCTTTAGCTTGGAGTCGCGTTCCTTGGGGAAGCGGTCTTTACTCAAGTGGATCCACACAAGGTCGCCCTCATCAAAGATCATCTCTTTCTTGGTCTTGTTTAGCCTTGATGCTTGGCGAAGGACTTGTTGCTCGATCGTAGCTCTTGTGTCTTCATGTAGTTTCTTCATTGTTTGGGCACGCTTGACAACGTCCATATTGGCACGTTCATGAAGTGGAAGTGGAAGGATATCGAGCGCGGTGAGAGGCTCGAAGCCGTAGACGATCATGAACAGGCTCCTCATGGTGGTGGAGTGCTTGGCGCGGTTGTAGGCGAACTCGGCGTGTGGAATACATTCCTCCCAGTCTTTAAGGTTCTTCTTTATCAACACCTAGAGGAGTGTGCCAAGACTTCGATTGACGACCTCGGTTTGTCCATCGGTTTGAGGATGCGAGGCGGACGAGAAGAGGAGCTTGATGCCGAGCTTGGCCATGAGAGTCTTCCAGAAGTAGCTCATGAATTTTACGTCGCGGTCGGAGACGATTGTTCGAGGCACACCGTGTAGCCGAATTATTTCCCTGAAAAACAAATTGGCTACATGTGAAGCATCATCGGTCTTATGGCACGGAATGAAATGTGCCATTTTAGAAAAGCGATCCACGACTACAAATATGGAATCATGACCATGTTTAGACCTAGGCAAGCCTAACACAAAGTCCATGCTAATGTCCGACCAAGGTGTATAAGGAATAGGCAATGGCATATAAAGACCAAAGGGGTTGGATTTAGACTTAGCTTGGATACATGTAGTGCATCGTTGGACATGGCGCTCCATGTCATGCTTCATATTTGGCCAAAAGTAGTGAGTGGAGAGCATGTCATATGTCTTGTCACGGCCAAAGTGACCCATAAGGCCTCCACCATGGGACTCTTGAAGAAGCAAAAGTTGGAGAGACGATTTCGGAATGCAAAGCTTGTTTTGTTTGAAAAGAAAACCCTTATGCAAATAGAAATCATCAATCCCTTTGTCTATGGAACATTGGGCAAATATTGGTCCAAAGAAAGGATCGGACGCGTACAAAGATTTGATGTCATCAAGACCCAAAACGTTGACTTCGAGTCGTGTAAGAAGGCTTGTGTTTTTGCGAGACAAGGCGTCCGCTACCACATTTTCTTTGCCCTTTTTGTATTTGACAATGTAAGGAATAGACTCCATGAACTCAACCCATTTTGCGTGCCTTTTACTCAAGTTGGCTTGGCCCTTAAGATACTTCAACGACTCATGGTCGGAATGGATGATAAATTCTTTGGGCCAAAGGTAGTGTTGCCACACTTGAAGAACTCGAACCAAGGCAAAAAGTTCTTTGTCATAAATGGGATAATTGAGGCGTGCGCCATCAAGTTTCTCACTATGGTAAGCAATAGGACGCCCATTTTGCATAAGGACACCACCAATGCCAATACCACTAGCGTCACATTCAATCTCAAAGGTTTTTGTGAAATCCGGCAATGCAAGAAGTGGTCCTTCAGTGAGCCTCTTTTTGAGCTCATCAAAAGCCTTTTGTTGTGCTTTTCCCCAAACGAACGTGACATTTTTCTTGGTTAATTCGTTGAGGGGGCAAGCAATTGTAGAAAAGTCTTTGACAAAACGACGGTAAAAGCCAGCCAACCCATGAAAACTACGAAGTTCACTAACATTTGTAGGGATGGGCCAATCTCGTATGTCCTTGACTTTTGAGACATCAACTTCAATGCCATTACAAGACACGACAAAACCAAGGAAAATCAGCTTGTCTCTTGCAAAAGTGCACTTTGGGAGATTAGCATAAAGCTTTTCATGACGAAGGATTTGAAGGACCTCCTTAACATGAGTAACATGCTCCTCTAGTGACTTGCTATAGACAAGAATGTCATCAAAGTAAACAACCACACTCTTCCCAATGAGAGATCTCAAAATATGGTTCATTAGACGCATGAAGGTAGATGGGGCGTTAGATAAGCCAAAAGTCATAACCAACCATTCATAGAGACCAAGCTTGGTCTTGAAGGCGGTTTTCCACTCATCCCCTTCGGCCATGCAAATTTGATGGTAACCACTACGAAGATCAATTTTCGAAAATATAGTGGCTCCACATAACTCATCAAGCATGTCATCAAGACGCGTTATAGGATGTCGATAACGCACGGTGATAGCATTGATTGGACGGCAGTCCATGCATAACCGCAACGTATCATCCGTTTTTGGGACTAGGATCACGGGGACCGCGCTTGGGCTAGTGCTTACTTGGATCAAACCTTTGGAGACGAGTTGGTTGATTTGACGTTCGATCTCCTTCGTCTCTTCCGGGTTCGTGCGATACGCGGCGCGGTTTGGGAGTGGGGCGCCATGTATGAGGTCGATGCGGTGCTCGATTCCACGAAGAGGAGGAAGGCCATGAGGAAGCTCTTCGGGAAATACATCTTGGAATTCCTGCAAAATAGCCATCAAAGAAGGAGGAACACTTGTCAAGTCGTTAGTTCCTTGCGCTAGTCCCTTGCATACAAGGACATAGTGCAAGATGGATGGGTTGTTCCGCACTTCTCTCATCTCACTTTTGGTGGCAAGAAGAACACTCTTAGTTTTTCCACTCGAGTTTGGCTTGTAGCTCTCACTCACTATGGTGTGGTTCTCTCGCTCACCACTCTTCTCACAAGGTGTTTTTGCGTATTGCGCCCTCGCTAAAGCCTTTGCATTGTCCGCAATTATGTGGCTAGGAGTCATTGGTTGCAACACACAAGTTTTATCAAGCCATTTGAAGGTGTAAGTGTTTGAGTGACCATTATGCAAAGCACGCTTGTCATATTGCCACGGCCTTCCGAGCAGCATATGGCAAACCGACATTGGGACCACGTCACATTCCACCGTGTCCTTGTAGTGCCCAATGGAGAACGTCACCGAGACGGTGTGCTTGATCTTGACGGATCCTTGGTCACTTAGCCATTGGATATGGTAGGGGTGTCTATGCGGATGAAGGGTGAGGTTGAGTTTCTCACACAATTCCGTGCTTGCAAGGTTGTGGCAACTCCCTCCATCGATGATAACTTTGATGGACTTCCCATTGATGCCGGCACGAGTTTGGAAGATGTTCGAGCGTTGGTCTTCATTTTCATTGGCTTGGGTAGTCAAGACCCTTGTAACCACAAGCGATGGACTTGCGTCATGCTCACACACAAGAAGTTCTTGGTCCTCTTCCAAATGTTGCCTTGCCATGGCTTCCTTGACCCTTGCATCGAACTCTTCTTCACTCAAGTATTCTTCATTGCCGTTGTCATGGATGAACAAAACTTTCTTGTTCCCACATGCATTCGACTTGTGCCCTTTGCCTCCACACTTGTAGCATTCACCATTGAATGGTTGGTCATCCCTTGTGTGTTTGCCACTTGGGGGCTGTTTTCCTTGAGGGAGAGTTGGCTTGAAGGGAAGCTTGGTGGTACTTGAGGAGCTTCCACTTGGTGTCGTTGGAGTATTGGTTGGTGCTTGCTTGTAGGTGAAGTACGTCTTTGGCTTGTTGTACTTGATGTCCTCTTGCACTTGACGCTCGGCCTTTGATGCGATGTGCACAAGCTCAACCATGTTGTTGTACTTTTGGAACTCGGTGATGCGCTTGATGGGATGGTTCAAGCCATTGAGGAAGCGCGCCATTGTTTGTTCATCTCGCTCGTCAATGTTGGCACGGATCATGTTGAGCTCCATTTGCTTGAAGTACTCTTCCACGGTCTTTGTCCCTTGACTAAGCATTTGAAGCTTGTTGAAGAGGTCATGCGTGTAGTGTGAAGGAACAAAGCGGGATCTCATATGAGCCTTCATATCTTGCCAAGTTGCGATTGGAGGCTCTTCTTTTGCTTCGCGAGCGAGTTGGACTTGTTCCCACCAAAGGTTGGCATACTCATCAAACTCGAGGGATGCCATGGCCATCATCTTCTCATTGCTATAGTTGTGCATGCGGAAGATTTTGTCGACCTTGAGTTTCCAAGAGAGATATTCCTCGGGCTCATTGGAACCGGTGAACTTTGGCATGGTGAACTTGAGCTTGCCGAAAGTTTCTTCTCCATTGCGGTTCCGGTTGCGGCGGTTGCCATGATTTGGGCGGTCCTCATCATCATCCGAGCTCTCATGTCTTGCTTGGTGATGGTTGCGTTGCTCTTGCGGTTGTTGAGGTGCCGCGTTTGGTGGTGGAACTTGGTTTGGACGACGAGCTTGGGGAGCTTGCTCGTTTTGTTGACGCGGTTGAGGACGAGGAGGAGGTTGATGGTCCTCACGACGAGCTTGGGGAGCTTGCTCTTGTTCTTGTCGTGGGTGGTGCCGAGGAGCATTGTCTTGCGCCCTGTGGCGAGGAGGACGTCGAGCCGCATGCGCAATGGGCTGCTCTTCTTCTTCTTGGTGTGGCGGAGGCTCGTCATGACCATCATGTTGCCGACAAGGGCGATCATGTCGATGATGACGCCTTGGAGGATCTTCGAGTGCTTCACGTCGACGGTGATCTTGTGCGTCCTCTTCGGATGCTTCACTTGTTGTTGAAAGGACATGTCGACGGCGATGGCCTTGGTGGTCCATGTGAGGTTGCTCTTGTTGAATCACAAGTGCCCTTGGTTGTGGCCGATTCGCTTCACGTCTTGGAGGCCTTGCGGAGAGGTCACCATCATAGCTTGACGTTGCGGCGTGACGCGGAGATGGTACCGCTTGCGAAGAGATCATGGATTGAAGAACGGGTCCATCCCGGTGCCTTGAAGCGTGATGGCGAGGTGCACTTGATTCACTTGAGGAGTGCCGTGATGAGCTTGATTCGCGCGAGCGTGGCCTTGCTAGTCCATCGATGAGGCGTTGAAGCTTCTCATCCGTTGAGGCGAGTGCACGACCAAGAGCTTCACTTTGATGCCCGAGGTTGTGTTGCATGGCATGCATTTGGCCACGGACTTCTTCGAAGCGGTTGTCGATGTTCTTGAATTCCACACGGGCCTCGCTAAATTGTTCATCTTGGCGCCTCTCGAGAGCTTCACAACGATAATTGAATTCTCCGCGGACCTTCCAATGGTCCCATCTTGTCATGAATTGTGTGTCATCCTCCGGAGGTGGTGGTGGTTGGGATGGCTCTCCATCCCTGTCCATAATGCAAAGCCAACAAGGGTTGTATATGGAGAGAAAGGGGTGCGGAGAGTAAGACTTTTACCTCACCTTGGAGATTATATCAAACCAATTGCCACACAAATGAGCGAAAAGCGTGCAAAGTGAAATGGGCAAGAAACTGATAGGGCAAAGGTGTCCGATCTTTCGATGAGATGAAGATAGTCGATTTGGTGGAGTTCGGGCTTGACGATCCGACTACACGTGCGAGCACGAGCGCCAATGCAATCACTAGGCCAATCTCCTGGAGGTTACCGATCCTGCGGGAACACGATCAGCTTGACCAGCGAGGGTCTTAATTCCTACCTGAAATCGAGAACAAGTAAGAACCAATATTGCAATCAAGATATTGCGGAATTAAGAGGAAAGCTTTATTGAAGAGGTGGGATCCTGAATAGGTGCGAAGTACAAGAGGCCTCTGCGACGCTCGAGCCTTGGCGAAGTTGCGACTATGGCTAACTTAATGTCTAAACAAAATCCGAGTCTAGGGGGTCGGCTATGGGGAGTATTTAAGGGCGAAAAGGTGGGGTTTCGGCCAGCCATGGAAGTGGTGGCCGAATCCAACCATAAAAGTCCTTTTCCCCTCAAATACGGACTCTAAAAAGTAGCTAATTAAAATCCTGCAAAAATTACATGGGCCTGGCCCAAAATAAAGGTGTCGCAGCACCATATTAAGCTATGGACGAATTCGTAAAGTATTGATCTTGAATATTTCGTCCAAGCCTTCTTTCTTCATTATGGTGGCCTCAAAGTTCTGAAATCTTCATCTGTGGCCTTCTCTTGGATCATCACATGGTTGCTGCCATCTCCATGCATGGCCATGCTCCAATGCTTGTTCCTCTCATCCATGCTTGGTCCATCATTCCTAAGAGTAAGAAATATATCTGATTTAGGCAGCATCATATTCTCATGTATGTGAGGAATAGTTCCAAGAAACGAAAGTACCTGATAGTTAAGTTGTTTGGCACGAGATCTTGTGATGGGTCCTTGTACGTGTGTTGCTGTAGGTACAACGGTTGTATCAATAGTAGGGATGTCCACATCATGCTCCCCTTCTTGAATTGAAGTCGTCCTTGACGCAATCTCATCTTCCTCACCAAAGTAAGGCTTTAAATCTGCAATGTTAAATGTAGGACTAACCGTACCAAAGTCTGCAGGCAACTCAAGTTTATATGCATTATCATTGATTTTCTCTAACACCTTAAAGGAACCAGCAGCACGTGGCATTAACTTAGACTTGCGTAAATCAGGAAAACGATCTTTACGCAAATGTAACCAAACAAGATCGCCGACATCAAACACAACATGCTTTCTCCCTTTATCCCTAGCAAGTTTATACTTAGCATTCATGTGTTCAATATTATCTTTAGTAGTCTTGTGCAAGTTTAATATCATTTCAGCACGTTGTGTAGCATCCAAATTATGTTGCACCGAAGAAGGTAAAGGCAATAAATCAATAGGTGCACGAGGAACAAAACCATACACAATCTCAAATGGGCACATCTTTGTGGTAGAATGCAATGAACGATTATAAGCAAATTCTATATGAGGTAAACACTCTTCCCACAATTTTAAGTTCTTCTTTAAAACAACCCGTAACATAGTAGACAAAGTTCTATTTACTACTTCAGTTTGACCATCAGTTTGGGGATGACATGTAGTACTAAAGATCAATTTAGTCCCCAACTTAGCCCATAAACATCTCCAAAAGTGGCTAAGAAATTTAGTATCACGATCAGAGACAATAGTATTGGGCACACCATGCAAACGAACAATTTCACGAAAGAACAAATCAGCAATATGCGCAGCATCATCCGTTTTATGACAAGGAATAAAGTGTGCCATCTTAGAAAACCGATCCACAACAACAAAAATACTATCCCTCCCCTTCTGTGTTCGTGGTAATCCCAAAACAAAGTCCATAGAAATATCCTCCCAAGGAACACTAGGAACAGGAAGAGGCATATACAAACCATGTGGATTAAGGCGAGACTTAGCTTTTTGACAAGTAGTGCAGCGTGCCACAAATCTCTCAACATCTCGACGCATACGGGGCCAAAAGAAGTGTGCAGCAAGAACATCCTCCGTCTTCTTGACACCAAAGTGTCCCATCAATCCTCCTCCATGCGCCTCCTGTAACAACAAAAGACGAACAGAGCTATCTGGAATACATAGTTTGTTAGCACGGAACACAAATCCATCATTGAAGACGAACTTGTTCCAAGTTCTACCATCTCTACAATTCTGCAACACATCTTTAAATTCAGCATCATGCACATATTGTTCCTTAATAGTTTCCAATCCAAATATTTTGAAGTCAAGTTGAGATAACAAAGCATAACGGCGTGACAAAGCATCAGCAATAACATTATCTTTACCCTTTTTGTGTTTGATAACATAAGGAAAAGACTCAATAAATTCAACCCACTTTGCATGACGATGATTCAACTTAGCTTGACTACGAATATGCTTCAAAGATTCATGATCAGAATGAATAACAAATTCCTTAGGCCATAGATAATGTTGCCAAGTTTCTAATATCCGAACCAATGCATATAATTCTTTATCATAAGTAGAATAGTTCAGACTAGCCCCACTCAATTTCTCACTAAAATATGCAACAGGTTTTCCCTCTTGTAATAACACCCCTCCCAAACCAATTCCACTAGCATCACATTCAAGCTCAAAAGTCTTAGTAAAATCAGGAAGTTGGAGTAAGGGAGCATGTGTTAGCTTATCTTTCAATATGACGAAGGCCTGTTGTTGTGCATCGCCCCAAACAAAGGGCACAACCTTCTTGGTAAGCTTATTCAGCGGCGCGGCAATTGATCCAAAGTCTTTGACAAAGCGCCTATAAAAACCAGCGAGGCCAAGAAAACTCCTCACTTGTGTGACCGTCTTGGGCGGCGGCCAATTCTCAATAGCTTCAATCTTGGCTGGATCCACTTCAATACCCTGTGATGTAACAACATAGCCAAGAAACGCAACTCGATTGGTGCAAAAGGTGCACTTCTCAAGGTTACCAAACAAACGTGCATCACGTAAAGCATTGAAAACAGCACGTAAATGGTCCAAATAATCCTCTAAAGATTTGCTATAAATCAGAATATCATCAAAGTAGACTACCACAAAACGTCCAATGAAAGCACGTAAAACTTCGTTCATTAATCTCATGAAAGTGCTAGGTGCATTAGTTAAACCAAACGGCATTACTAACCACTCATATAAACCAAACTTAGTTTTAAATGCTGTTTTCCATTCATCTCCTAATTTCATACGAATCTGGTGGTAACCACTACGCAAATCAACTTTAGAAAACATGGTAGAGCCACTCAATTCATCAAGCATGTCATCTAAACGTGGAATAGGATGACGATATCGAATAGTAATATTATTGATAGCTCTACAATCAGTACACATGCGCGAAGAACCATCTTTCTTAGGTACCAAAATAATAGGAACAGCACAAGGGCTAAGGGACTCACGAATATGATCTCTGTCGAGTAGTTCCTGAATTTGGCGTTGTATCTCCTTTGTCTCCTCTGGATTGGTTCTATATGGCGCGCGGTTGGGCAACGTGGCACCAGGAATTAGATCAATTTGGTGCTCAATTCCTCTAATAGGAGGTAGTCCTGGTGGCAGCTCAGCGGGAAAGACGTCCTCATATTCCTGCAAAAGGTTAGCAATAGCGGGTGGCAAAGAAGGAGGCATATCCTCAAATGAAAACAGAACCTCTTTGCAGACAATTGCATAACATTGAGTATTGTTTATATCTAGTTTAGCAATATCAATTTTATTTGCAAGCATACATGGACTCTTCAAATGAATTTCAGTAGCATGTGTAGAATCAGATTTAGTGTTCTTTGGTGGTATAAAATCTGCAGCAACAATCTGATTCTCACTTTTATTTTTCTCCTCAGTTTTAGCTCTACTAGCTCTAGCAAGATCATCTTTTAAAATCTGTTCGGGAGTCATAGGTTTTAGACCAATTTTCTTTCCATCATGCATAAGAGAATAGTGATTAGTTTTGCCATTATGAACAGATTCTCTATCAAATTGCCATGGTCTACCAAGTAACAAAGAACAGGCTTGCATAGGTACAACATCACAATCAACAAAATCAGAATATGTACCAATAGTAAAATGCACGCGTACCGTTCTTGTTACCTTGATCTTGCGAGAACTCTCAAACCATTGGATGTAATATGAATGTGGGCATTGTCTTGTTGGAAGCGCAAGCTTCTCTACCATGTCAACACTGGCCAGATTATTACAACTCCCTCCATCAATGATGATCTGTATAGCTCTATCCTTGACAACACCACATGTTTGGAACAGGTTGTGGCGTTGATCTTGCTCAGATTTGCTCAATTGCACACTCAACACACGTTGTGTAATTAAGCTCCTGTATTGATCAGCAGCTTCAGCTCCCATTACCTCTGTCTCTTCATCAGCATCAGAATTGTCTCCATCTCGAGCAGAAATAAGGGCTAGTGTATCTTCATCAAAGTCACTTGCTGAATCGTACTGACCATCTTCTCGCACCATCATCACACGTTGTGTTGTGCACTGTCTCTCAATATGACCAAAACCCCAGCACTTGCGGCATTGTATATCCTTTGTCTTACCCGTGGAAGCCATAGAAGATGCACTACGAGCAGGAGCATTGGATGATGGTGGAGGAGCAGCTGGAAATCTTGTGGTGGCCTTGGATGTGGTAGTAGCTGGTGGCGAATCACGAGGTGGCGCTGATTGTCGGGATGTCCAAGTGGATGTGCGACCTGCAGAATTATTAGTCCTCCTCCATGGTGTTTGGCGATCCTGCACTTCATGTTCAGCTTTGCAAGCAAGATGAAACAAACAAGTGATAGAATTATATTCCTTATAATCTAAGATGTGCTGAATGTCCTTGTTTAATCCACCAAAGAAACGTGCAAGCATTTGTTCATTAGATTCAACAAGACCACACCGAACCATCCCCGTTTGCAATTCCTGATAATACTCTTCTACAGAATTTTTCCCTTGCTCTAAACGTGTCAGATTCTTTAGTAAATCACGTTGATAAGTAGGAGGTACAAAACGAACACGCATAGCAGTTTTTAAAGCAGTCCAAGTACTAGGAATAGTAGTAGGATTTAAACGACAATACTCAGACCACCAAAGGGAAGCAAATTTAGTAAATTCACATGTAGCAGCACTAACACGCATATTCTCAGGATATTTTAAGCATGCAAAACGTTGTTCTACTTCCATCTCCCATGTAAGATATGCATCAGGATTATATTTACCCTCAAAAGATGGAATATTTAATTTAAGCTTTGCAACATGATCATCATCACGTACCGGTGGGCGAGCGTTGCGGTAGTAATGTCGGGGACGGCCAGCAGGTACCTGTGGAGGTTGTTCAACCTCGTCGTCAAACAGATCGTCGTCGTCGTGGTCGTAGTAGTACCCGTCGTCTGTCCCCAATGTCGCAGCAGCAGCCGCGGCGGAAGTCTGAGGAGCGTCAGCCGCAGCAGTAGCCGCCGGGGGTGCGGCGGCAGCCGAACCAGCAGTCCGACCTGTGATCGGAATGCGCCGTGCGCCATGTGTGGGTGCCGGTGTGGGTGCGGGCAATCGGTTCAAAAGCTCCTTGAACCGAACGTCAAGCTTGGCGTTGAAGGATTTCTCGAGTCCATCGATCTTGTCCACGGCGTTGGTGAGCTTGGTGTCAAACTCCCCGAGGCGCGTATCCACGTCTTCAGCGCGACTGACCAAGAGCGCGGAGAAGTGGGCATGTAGTTCTTCGTTCGTCATTGTGGCAGGGTTCCGCGAAGTATCTGTCATGGTTAGTCCTTAAAAAGCACAGGTATATAGTACGGAAATATGGTGGAAGTCACGCGTAATCCGTCAAGCAATATACGAAGCTCTTACAAGTTCTTACCAAACAACAGGAAAAGGCGATGTGTAACCACGAGGATCAGTGGGTCCAAAGATTGAACCAAGCGATTACCAGGAGTCGAAACACCGCACGTGGAGAGTATCTGTGGAGCTCTGGGAAGGCTGAGCAAAGGGGTTAGCAATTATCAAAACAGCAATGCAAAAGTTGAAAGAATGCTCAACGACGGTACTGTGCTGGTCCTAGGCTAGACCGTACTAGAGACGCGAGCCTAGATCACCAACGATGTCACGAGGCGACACAACAAGCAATGCATGATGATATGGCACCCTGAAAAGCGAACCGAGATGCAAAAAATCACTATGATGGCGAGTGTCTAGAACTGATCGACGGGGTCTAAAAATAGGTTAGCCCCAAAAAAAAATTTGAATTTTTTTATTTTGCTCCGGAAAGCGCGCAGGCGCCAAAAAAATATCGCTATAACGGCCGATGGAGAAAAGTGATCCCCGGGGTCGAAAAACAGTATAGCCAGAAAAAAATTTCGGAGGCGGTTCTAGACTTTTTTTTTTGCTCTCCTTCTGGACTTACGACCGGACTCTTAGCTCGACCACGGAAACAACAAAGAAGGAAAGTAAAAAGAAATAACGAGGAAACAATAACTCTACTCGGACTAGTACCATGACAGGAAACTGATCGGATCTGTGTCGTGGTAGGAAGGCGGTGCCGGAGTATTAGGGTTTATGGTGGTAGGGTATATGGCGGCGGAATATGGTGGTGGAATATGGTGGCGGTGATAGGCGAGTGTGGCGGTGACTACTATGATCAGAACTCGAAACTCTAAGGGACGAGACACTAAGACCAGCAACTTGACGCGACGATGTAGACACAAATTCAACAATGCAAAAACTGAAAAGATAATGCGAGGCGTAGATTAGTTATGGGATGGATCTAAACTCTAACTGTGTTTTTGGCTTTTTCGTGGGTTTATAGGTAAAAACAGATCTAATCTACGAAAACAGTAAAATCTCACCGAGCAACCTGAAATCTGATACCACTTGATAGGGCAAAGGTGTCCGATCTTTCGATGAGATGAAGATAGTCGATTTGGTGGAGTTCGGGCTTGACGATCCGACTACACGTGCGAGCACGAGCGCCAATGCAATCGCTAGGCCAATCTCCTGGAGGTTACCGATCCTGCGGGAACACGATCACCGACCAGCGAGGGTCTTAATTCCTACCTGAAATCGAGAACAAGTAAGAACCAATATTGCAATCAAGATATTGCGAATTAAGAGGAAAGCTTTATTGAAGAGGTGGGATCCTGAATAGGTGAAGTACAAGAGGCCTCTGACGCCGAGCCTTGGCGGTTGCGACTATGGCTAACTTAATGTCTAAACAAAATCCGAGTCTAGGGGGTCGGCTATGGGGAGTATTTAAGGGCGAAAAGGTGGGGTTTCGGCCAGCCATGGAAGTGGTGGCCGAATCCAACCCTAAAAGTCCTTTTCCCCTCAAATACGGACTCTAAAAAGTAGCTAATTAAAATCCTGCGAAAATTACATGGGCCTAGCCCAAAATAAAGGTGTCGCAGCACCATATTAAGCTATGGACGAATTCGTAAAGTATTGATCTTGAATATTTCGTCCAAGCCTTCTTTCTTCATTATGGTGGCCTCAAAGTTCTGAAATCTTCATCTGTGGCCTTCTCTTGGATCATCACATGGTTGCTGCCATCTCCATGCATGGCCATGCTCCAATGCTTGTCCCTCTCATCCATGCTTGGTCCATCATTCCTAAGAGTAAGAAATATATCTGATTTAGGCAGCATCATATTCTCATGTATGTGAGGAATAGTTCCAAGAAACGAAAGTACCTGATAGTTAAGTTGTTTGGCACGAGATCTTGTGATGGGTCCTTGTATGTGTGTTGCTATAGGTACAACGGTTGTATCAATAGTAGGGATGTCCACATAAGAAACTCACACACAAATATGCTACAACTCTCAAAAGCTTTTGGTGGAAGGTTAGGATTGTGGAAAGCCAAACGAAACGATCAAAGCAAAAGGTTATTGTTCTACGTGGTGAAGAACCAAAGATCAAAAGCAAAAGGATACGATCTACAAAACACGGAAAACACACACGTGGAGAAAAACGGGGTTAGCACGACTATGAAAATGAGCACAAAAGGTCCTAACGAAGACTACGCTCGGTTATCGTGCCAACACAAGGAGAGACCACAACTCGTTTGCCAAAAGAGGATAAGCAATAGATTTGTGCACTTGCCTCGGTGCGCTCTTTCTTCTCTCTTTTGGTGGCTTACAAGCTTGGTATTCTCTTTGTATTGGGAGACTATGTATCTTTCTATTTTTATCTTTTTCTTTTCTCTCTTTTTTTTTTGATTCTTTTTCTCCCTTTCTATACTACTATGTTAGCTTTTGTATTTGGCCTCGCACTCTCACTTTCCGAAGGCAAGTGCACAATGCTTAGACAAACACAAATGAGTTGCTCTCATAGGAAGCTGTTGTGAAAATGGCGACAAACACGCGAAACACGAACAAGCGAAGAGGAAAAGTCAGCAAACGAAAAGTGAGGTGCAAAGGGCAAGGAACACGGTCAGAGGCGAGCGGTAGTACCGCTGTCAACTTCTGGTAGTACCGGCGAGCGGTAGTACCGCTTGTACTACCGGTAGTACCTGTTACTTGCGGTAGTACCGCTTGCTCGGCCGGTAGTACCGCTTGGCACAAAACTGGAACGGGATGAAGTTGCCAAAAACCTCAAATTCGTGGGAAATCTGACCGAAAGGCTGGGCTAGGAACGACAGGGGCTATAGATCGACTCCCAAAGCAACAGATCTATGGACCAAAACCACGAAAAACTCACCAAATCCAGAGATCGATCCGAAGGCAAATTGGGGCTCTTTTTGGTGGGATTTTCGATTTTTAAGGGGGATAAAAGAAAAATTGGGGGGAAATTCATGATCAACCGTGCTCTTGATACCAATATGTTAAGGGGTAACCCTAGGGTTGGCCCGATCTTTCACGAATTCCACGAGAAACGAGGGGAAGCGGTGGTCGGGAGATGAAATCGAGGAAGGAGATGAAAACCACGAACACACGCACACCAAAACACGATACACGCCTATCTCTCACGCCGGTGGCAACCGGTCCAACATAATCCCTAGGATCGGTGTTGGGCGAAGCTCGCTCTCCACGCCAACAACGGGGGACGAGGTGCTTGGTGAGATCTTGACGACTTGGGGGCGAGAAACCGAGAACCCAAGGCCTTGTACAACTTGAACGCACTAGGCAAGATCCAAGAGGGGGGTGGATAATCCGGTGCTCCTTGGTAGGAGCATGAGACCAATAGATATAAGTTCCTCAAAGGGTTTCCTTAATATCTATTATTATCCAAGTCTAGGGTTTACAATGGAGGGTGGGGGCTATATATAGTCCAGCCACAAAACAGGGGTAGTTTCGGAACGAAAAGGTAAATTATAGGAAGGGTTACAAGGCACAGGGCCGAACTCAGGCGTTCAGGATTAGTCAGGGCCGGTAGTACCGGTCTGGCAACCGGTAGTACCGGTCGCAACCGGTAGTACCGCTCCGGGAGCGGTAGTACCGCTTGAGGGCCTGGAGCTTCCGTCGGAGGCGCCTGTGGCGAGCGGTAGGAGGGGGCGGTCGTACCGCTGTCCGGTAGTACCGGTTGCTGGGCCGGTAGTACCGCTTGCGTCTGGGGCGTGGAGTGGTGCTTCCTGGAGCGTCCGGTAGCTGGGGCCGGTAGGACCGCTTGGAGCGGTAGTACCGGTCGTCTCAACCGGTAGTACCGCTGGCGTCTGGCAGCGACTGGTTGCTTCCCCTCCGTTCCTTGGGTCCTTCTTCAGACTGATGATGCACAGGGTATGCGTATGAAGTAGCAAGCCATCCAAGGGTGTGTCGAAGTCACACAAGGAGAGGAGCGAGTTCACCTTAGCTTGAAGGAGTTTGGCTCGGGCGCGAGTCATGGGTCCACTTGGGGAGCTCGTGGGAGTAGATGTAGTAGCGGTCGTAGGACGGGCTGCATCATTTTTGTTGCAACACACAAAGCATCATTATCCAAAAGCGAAGAAACATGAATGTCACAAGGTGAGATAATACCATCAACATGCTTGCAACCAAACCATAGGAAAGAGCAATTTGCCAACATGAAAGATGCAAAGCATGCAAAAGGTATCAGAGCTGGGTTCGATCTTGAACTCACTTGTGGGATGCTCTCTAGAGCTCGTTTTGTCAACTCGTGCTCAACCGAGGTTGACATTCTTGTGCGGGTACCTACACAAATCATACACCAACGGAAGAACGTGTGTGCATGGTAGAGATACACATCATCCATCATGACGTATCTCTTCTTGTGCATATCACCATTAATGTCAATCAAGTATGAAATAGGTGCATGTTGAGTATGCAAGTGGGGAACATGCTTATCATGGCAATCATCAAAATCTCCAAAAAATTGAGAAAGCTATGGGGGCCATCTCATTATAACGCATATGATCAATATTGTTGCAAGCAAAACAAGTGAAATAGCAAGCATTCATCTTATTGCAAGCAACGGGAGAAATTGAATGACTAGCATGGCAACGCATGTCCGAAGCAATTGGAGGATACACACAAGATGCATAGCATGGCATGTTTATGGCAATGTTATTGCACTCAAACAATTCCACATGATCAATATTATGCAAGGGCAAAGCATCACATGGGAATATGAGTGAAGCATATGTAATGTCATAAGTATCATCCATAGCATGCATATCCTCACAACTCATCATGTCCACTAGTGGGATCATGGCATCATCAACACCCTTATTGTTACCTTGGTCATACCTCTCATATGAAGTGGGTGTTGTGGAAGTAGTGGCCTCCTTGTGGACGACTTCGTCTTCTTGATGTAGCCATGGCGTAGCATCCTCTTCATCCACCATGTACATCTTCTCCATTCGAGGCATCATTGCTTCATGGCTTGGCGCGTCTTCATCCATAGAACCTAGCACAACACAAGAGAACACACTAGAGGTGGAGGGTAAGTTGTTAGAAATCGAAATGGTCTCACTTGACCTATCAACTACCACTCTCAACTCACTAGGTGTATCACTCATGCCCTCCAAGTGGAAGCACTCAAACTCATATAAGGTGGAGTCACTCATCTCACTCTTGTGCTCACTCAAGTGGGCTAAGTGGCTCTCATACTCACATGGGATTGGGACCACATCATCACTCAAGCATATGGGGATAGGCTCAGTTTCCTCAACTCCAAGCGCCTCCTTTGGTGAAGGGAAAATCCCATGCTCACCATTCTTGACCTTGTCGCCTCCAAAGTTGGATGCCAAAAGATGGGCATCATCGCTCGCCTCCTTAGTCGAAGGGAAAATCCCATGCTCGACCGTCTTGTGGCCATCTCTTAGTAGTGGTGGAGGTAGGCTCATGCTATCCAACTTGGCGAAGTAGAGGTCTACATTTTCCTCGTTAGCGAGGTCGTGGAAGTCAAGCGTAGGAATTGAAGCTTGATGGCGTGGAAGGCTTGCTCGTGGTGCCATTGTGGTGGTGGCACGAGTAGTTGAAGGTACCCTATGATGGTGTCGACGGAGGTCATTGGCGTGCCTTGCCGATGGTTGATGTTGGTGAAGCACTTGGTCATCCACATGACGCTCACGACGGTGATCATTTGCCTTGGCACTCTTCTTGTGCTTGTGGTGCCTTCTTGAGCTTGCTTGAGCATTATGGTTGGTGCTCATCACGAATTATTCGTTTTTATGGCGAAGATGCCTTTGACGATGTCTTGTATCCTCTTTATGGTGGCGATGCTCATGAGAGGATGTTTGTCAATGAAGAGTCTTGTTTCTTGGCGCCTCTTGATGTATATGATGTTTGGACACCACTATTGTTTGGATAGGAGGTGCAGCTTGGCGCCTTGGAGGTGATGGAGCTTGGTGCCTTGGAGATGGTGGAGCTTGACGCCATCTAGGTGGTGGCACTTGATGCCTTGTCGATGGTGGCGCTTGACGCCTTGGAGGTGGATCATCGAAGTAGGTGGTGCCCTTTGGTGTGGCACGCTTGGCCTTGAAGGTCATGGATTCTTGATGATGCGCCTCCGCTTGCTTGGCGTAGTAGGCTTCCATCTCCACACGGTGGAGGAATTCTTCATGGCTCATGGAGGAGCCATCAAAGTCGATGAAGTTCTCCGTGTCCTCCATGCTTGGCGAGGCATCATCGATGTCGCACTCGAAGTCATCCATGCTTGGGGAGTAATTGTTGGTGTAGTACTCCATATCACCCAAGCATGTGGATCCATTGTCTGTGTTGATGTAGCCCGACCTACGGTCGTTACCACATCTTGGTCTCCAACTTAACGCCAAGTCGTCATGGACTCCAAAGGTGAATCCGTTCCTCTATGCGAGCCCCCTTCCTACCCTATTGAATGGTATGCTACTTCATACTCCGTCACATATGCATGATAGGTTCACATTGACAAGTACGGAGGCAAGGGAGGAAGCCCGGAGCATCAAGCCCGACAAGACGGAGGCGTGGAAGAGGAGGCGGAAGAAGTCCCAGGATCGCAAGCGGTACTACGGATCTGGACCCGTCAGATTACTGACCCAAGTCCCAGGTACTGGTCCCGGTGCTCATACAAGACTGTTGGGCCTTTGGCCCATGTACCCCTTTAGCTCGTCCAAACCCTAGTTTTATTCCTAAACTTCCCCTGTTTATGTGGTTGGCCTATAAATAGAGCCCCCACCCCTCATGTATCCCTTAGGCATAGATGATAGACTAAAGACAACCCCCATTGTGGAATCTATAGTTTTGCCTCATCCCCTTACCAAGGGGACCGACTATCGTCACCAACCTCGATTGGACTTTGCATCACGCATCCATCGTTGAACAAGGCCTTGGAGTTCGACGTCTCGTCTCCAAGTTGTCAAGACCCTCCCCAAGGTGTTCTTCCCTCTCCGATGTGGATTTGAGGGAGCACGTTGACCGATCTTTCCTTGCGAGGATTCTATCGGACCGGTGGCCGTCTTGGAGCAATCGGCCTTGTATCATGTGAGTTTTGCGTGTGTTCATCGTGTTCTTCGCGAGGTGTGTGTTCGCTTCCGCTACCTTCTCCCTTTCCCCTCGCTTTCCCATCGATTTGACCACGAGATCCGTGAAGATCGGGCCACCCAAGAGGTTAACCCCTCCATCATCTGGTATCAGTAGCTTTTGGTTGCCACGGATTTCTCATCGATTTGGTCTTTTCCCCATAAATTCGAAAATTCCACCAAAAATAGCCCCAATTCGTGTTTTGGATCGATCTGTGATTTGAGTGTGTTTTGGTAGGTTTTGATCCGTTGATTACTTGCTAAACTTGTTGATCTACCTTCCTTTGCGTTCCCATAGCCTAATTCCTTGATTTTCCCCGTCGATTTGGTGTTTTTCTTGAAGATTTTCCGCCCAAATCGCCCCAAAATCGCGAAAACGCGTCAGATCTGGGCGTCTCTGTCTCCAGCGGTACTACCGCTCAAAATATCCGGTACTACCGCTCACCGGTACTACCGCTCCCAAAATCCGGTACTACCGCCCAGTACAGAAAGAAAAAACAGATTCCCAGATTTCAGCCGCTCACCGTTTTGAGCATAACTTTTGCATTCGAACTCGGATTTTGGTGTTCTTTAGCTCGTTTCGAAGAGGAGAAGGAGCTCTACATCATAATACACGTTGTTCATGCTATCTAATCCATCCAAATTCCGTAAGCAAGGCGGAATCCAACAATAAAGGGTGAAGATCATCGACGAAAGGTATAAACATTCCGCGACTTCTCCCCACTTGCATTCCTTTGTGAACCCCACTATCTTTGCGAGCAACAAACACCTATTGAGACTAGTTCCTCTTATGATTGCTTGGGCTATGCACATTTGATACCTTGTAGAATTCCGAGCAAACATTGTGAGCGCTATCTCATATAGTTATCTTGTATAGTTGTTGGCACAAGGAAGAGGCAAGTGAAAAGAAAAAGAAAAGAAAAAAAAGAGGAAAAAAATAGAAAAAAGGAAAAAGAAAAGAGAAAGAAACAAACAAGTGCCTCATAGAATAGGAAGCGCAAGCTCGATGAACATCATATAGGTGGTACTTATTGTGCATATCTTGTAGCCCACCAATTTTGTGCAATCGAACTAGCGTCTCTCCTTGTACTTGTGTGACATGAGCTTTTAGTCTTCGCTAGGTAATCATTTGGTTCTTAGCTCACTTTATCCGTCGCACAAGTCCCATTTATCCCACCATGTGTGTTTCCTTGTACATATTTTCTATCTTGTGGATTGACTTGTTTGCTTGGTGATCATTGTGGTTCTTTACTTGCCAATACAACATCTTGATTTCGGATTGGTTCTTGACATGCCACTTTCCATACCAATCCACCATAGGCCTTGTGTGTGTGTGTGTTTTTTGGTTAGTAGTTGGTTTTGGGTGTTCCGCGTGAACTTCACTTTGCTTGGTTTATTGCTCTCAAGTGTGGCCACTTGCACGATACGATCTTCCAAGGTAAAGTAAGGTTCGACGTTGTATCCCTAACACCCTCTACCACTTCCATATACAACACTTGGTCTTGTGAAGCATGTCTAGGGACTCCGGGATCGAGAATGATATCTATGAAGAATCCATGATGAGCCACCATGCATATGTCTCCACAAGCATGGATAACATGATGGAGCACTACACCGACAATGGCTCCACATGCTTGGGTTACATGGAGTGCTACAACAACAACGACTCCCCAAGCATGGGCGACTTCAAGAACGACAACACCAAGCTCCTCAAGTCGCACAGGCCAAGACGGAGCCTCCAACTCGAGTGCGCCAAGGTCCATCATCAAATGGACAAGTTCCAAAGCGACCTCCACAACTTCAAGAAGGACATGGACAACGACTTCGACAAAAACATGAGGATGGTCGCCAAGACTAATGATGCTTCGTGCTCATTAGAAAAACTTACAAGGAAGAGTGCCAAGGTCAAGGGCCATCGTCGTGAGCGTCATATGGATGACCAAGTGCGCCACCTACATCAACCATCGGCAAGGCACGCCAATGACCTCCGTCGACACCATCACAAGGCACCTTCAACTTCTTGTGCCACCACCAAAATAGCACCAAGAGCAAGCCTTCGTCCACGCAATCAAGCTTCAACGACTACGCTTGCATTTGAAGACCTCATGAACGAGGAAAATGAAGACCTCTACTTCGCCAAGTTGGATAGCATGAGCCTACCTCCACCACTACTACAAGATGTCCACAAGACGGTCGAGCATGGGATTTTCCCTTCGACCATGGAGGCGAGCAATGATGCCCATCTTATAGCATCCAACCTTGAAGGCGACAAGGTCAAGAATGGTGAGCATGGGATTTTCCCTTCACCAAAGGAGGCGCATGGAGTTGAGGAAACCGAGCCTATCCCCATATGCTTGAGTGATGATGTGGTACCAATCCCATGTGAGTATGAGAGCCACTTAGCCCACTTGAGTGAGAACAAGAGTGAGATGAGTGACTCCACCTTATGTGAGATTGAGTGCTTCCACTCGGAGGGCATGAGTGATACACCGAGTGAGTTGAGAGTGGTAGTTGATAGGTCAAGTGAGACCATTTCAATTTCTAACAACTTACCCTCTACCTCTAGTGTGTTCTCTTGTGTTATTGATGGAGGGGTTAACCTCTTGGGTGCCCGATCTTCACGGATCTCATGGTCAAATCAATGGGAAAGCGAGGGAAAGGGAGAAGGTAGCGGAAGCGAACACACACCTCGCGAAGAACACGATGAACACACACAAAACTCACACGATAAAAGGCCGATTGCTCCCGAACGGCGGCCACCGGTCCGATAGAATCCTCGCAAGGAAAGATCGGTCAACGTGCTCCCTCAAATCCACATCGGAGAGGGAAGAACACCTTGGGGAGGGTCTTGACAACTTGGAGACGGGACATCGAACTCCAAGGCCTTGTTCAACGATGGATGCGAGATGCAAAGTCCAATCGAGGTTGGTGACGATAGTCGGTCCCCTTGGATAAGGGGATGAGGCAAAACTAGAGATTCCACACAAGGGGGTTGTCTTTAGTCTATCATCTATGCCTCAGGGATACATGAGGGGTGGGGGCTCTATTTATAGGCCAGCCACTAAACAAGGGTAGTTTGGGGATAAACTAGGCGAATAGGTAAGTAAAGGGGAATACATGGGCTGTGGCCCAACTAGTGCGCGCAGGCACTGCCATGACCGGTAGTACCGGACTTAGGACCGGTAGTACCGGTCATCATCGGTAGTACCGGTCATCACCGGTAGTACCGCTCTAGGACCGGTAGTACCGCTTGCGGTCCTGGAGCGACGATTGGAGCCGTCAGTAGCGAGCGGTATCAGGGGCGGTAGTACCGCTGACCGGTAGTACCGGTTCCGCCGACCGGTAGTACCGCTTGGACCTGGCAGCTGCCGATCTGTCTTCTTCTGCCCCCTCTTCCAAGCCTCCATCTTATCGGGCTTGATGTTCCGGGCTTCCTCCCTTGCCTCCGTACTGGTCGGTGTGAACCTATCATGCATATGTGACGGAGTATGAAGTAGCATACCATTCAATAGGGTAGGAAGTGGGTTCGCATAGAGGAACGGATTCACCTTTGGAGTCCACGACGACTTGGCGTAAGTTGGAGACCTTGATGTAGTAACGACCATAGGTCGGGCTGCATCATCTCCCCCCCCCCTTCAAAAAGAGTCGTCCTCGACTCTCCATGTTCATCACGAAGTAGAAGAGGTCGAAGGACATCCTTGATCTTGGGGTTCACCATATAGTCGTCCTCGGGAAGATTGACTTGACAACACTTCAATGTTCCTTCACCTTCCATGAAGCCTACAAAGCTCACGATAAAAGCGAAGCAACACTCAAAGCGTAGCCAATTCATGAAGATTATAGCATGAGTCCTCAAGTAGAAGGAAGTCACCTTAGCTTGTAGAGATAGCTCGATGAAGGGTGGCCATAGGTAACTCTCTTCGGTTCTTCTTGTCAACACGTGGTTGGTAGAGGTTGACGTGTATACACTTGTACCTTCACACAACAAAGACCAAGCAAAATATTTTCGTGCGTGATAGAAGAGCATGTCAAATGTGGCATGTCCATTCTTGTTCACAACACTATTAGTACAATGCATGTATAGCAAATGGAATGCATATGCAAGGTCAAAGTGCATGGAAATCGTTTGAACATCATCCAAATGCGGGAACTCAAAAACTCCATACAATGTTTTAGTGTGGCACTCAAGGCAATTGACTAGAATTTTGATCAACGTCCTTGATGCGAGAATAGGAGAATTCGGCAAAAACACGCAAGGAAGAATGTCCAAAGCAACATCATTATGTGTGCAAACCAACCATTGGAAAGAGAAATTGTTCAACATGTTGGATGTCACACACAAATCATCAAAAGCAAATTTCATGGGAGTATGGGTATCCCAAGTGGAAGCAAAAACGGCATGTTTGCAAACAAACCAAATGAAAGAGCAAGTGGTCCTTATGTTTGTTGCAACAACAAGACGAGATTCTTGGAAGCTCTCATGACAATACATGCTCTTAATGGAATTGTCGTTGCACACAACACATCGGAAAGGTAAATTGTTCAATATTTTTGTTGCAACACACAAAGCATCATTATCTAAAAGCGAAGAAACATGAATGTCACAAGGGAAGATAATACCATTAACATGCTTGCAAGCAAACCATAGGAAAGAACAATTTGTCAACATGAAAGATGCAAAGCATGCAAAAGGTATCAGAGCTGGGTTCGATCTTGAACTCACTTGTTGGATGCTCTCAAGAGCTCTTTTTGTCAACTCATGCTCAACCGAGGTTGACATGATAGTGCGGGTACCTACACACATCATATGTAAAAGGAAGAACGTGTGTGCATGGTAGAGATACACATCATCCATCATGACGTATCTCTTCTTGTGCACATCACCATTAATGTCAATCAAGTATGAAAGAGATGCATGGTGAGTATGCAAGTGGGGAACATGCTTATCATGGCAATCATCAAAATCTCCAAAAATTGAGAAAGCGATGGGGGCCATCTCATTATAACGCATAAGATCAATATTGTTGCAAGCAAAACAAGTGAAATAGCAAGCATTCATCTTATCGCAAGAAACGGGAGAAATTGAATGACTAGCATGACAAGGCAAGTCCGAAGCAATTGGAGGATACACACAAGATGCATAGCATGGCATGTTTATGGAAATGATATCGCAATCAAACAATTCCACATGATTAATATTATGCAAAGGCAAAGCATCACATGGGAATATGAGTGAAGCATATGTAATGTCACAAGTGTCATCCATAACATGCATATCCTCACAATTCATCATGTCCACTAGTGGGATCATGGCATCATCAACACCCTTATTGTTACCTTGGTCATACCTCTCATATGAAGTGGGTGTTGTGGAAGTAGTGGCCTCCTTGTGGACGACTTTGTCTTCTTGATGTAGCCATGGCGTAACATCATCTTCGTGCACCATGTACATCTTTTCCAATTGAGGCATCATTGCTTCATGGCTTCGGGCGTCTTCATTCATGGAACCTAGCACAACATAAGTGAACACACTAGAGGTAGAGGGTAAGTTGTTAGAAATCGAAATGGTCTCACTTGACCTATCAACTACCACTCTCAACTCACTAGGAGTATCACTCATGCCCTCCAAGTGGAAGCACTCAATCTCACATAAGGTGGAGTCACTCATCTCACTCTTGTTCTCACTCAAGTGGGCTAAGTGGCTCTCATACTCACATGGGATTGGTACCACATCATCACTCAAGCATATGGGGGTAGGCTCGGTTTCCTCAACTCCATGCGCCTCCTTTGGTGAAGGGAAAATCCCATGCTCACCATTCTTGACCTTGTCGCCTCCAAGGTTGGATGCCATAAGATGGGCATCATTGCTCGCCTCCATGGTCGAAGGGAAAATCCCATGCTCGACCGTCTTGTGGCCATCTTGTAGTAGTGGTGGAGGTAGGCTCATGCTATCCAACTTGGCGAAGTAGAGGTCTTCATTTTCCTCGTTCATGAGGTTTTCGAATGCAAGCGTAGTTGTTGAAGCTTGATGGCGTGGACAAAGGCTTGCTCTTGGTGCCATTTTGGTGGTGGCACTAGTAGTTAAAGGTGCCTTGTGACGGTGTCGACGGAGGTCATTGGCGTGCCTTGCCGATGGTTGGTGTAGGTGGCGCACTTGGTCATCCACATGACGCTCGCGACGATGACCCTTGTCCTTGGCACTCTTCTTGGTAAGTTGTTGTAATGAGTGCAAAGCATCATTAGTCTTAGCGACCATCCTCATGTTTTTGTCGAAGTCATTGTCCATGTCCTTCTTGAAGTTCTGGAGGTCGCTTTGGAACTTGTCCATTTGATGATGGACCTTGGCGCACTCGAGTTGGAGGCTTCGTCTTGGTCGGTGCGACGTGAGGAGCTTCGCGTTGTCGTTCTTGAAGTCGTCCATGCTTGGGGAGTCATTGTTGTTGTAGTACTCCATATCACCCAAGCATGTGGAGCCATTGTTGGTGTAGTGCTCCATCATGTTATCCATGCTTGTGGAGACATAGGCATGGTGGCTCATCGTAGATTCTTCATAGAAATAATCCTCGGTTCCGGAGTCCCTAGACATGATTCACAAGTCCAAGCGGTGTATATGGAAGTGGTAGAGGGTGTTAGGGATACAACGTCAAACCTTACTTTACCTTGGAAGATCGTATCGTGCAAGTGGCCACACTTGAGGGCAATAAACCAAGCAAAGTGAAGTTCGCGCGGAACACCAAAACCAACTACTAACCAAAAAACACACACACACAAGGCCTATGGTGGATAGGTATGGAAAGTGGCATGTCAAGAACCAATCCGAAATCAAGATGTTGTATTGGCAAGTAAAGAACCACAATGATCACAAAGCAAACAAGTCAATCCACAAGATAGGAAATATGTACAAGGAAACACACACGGTGGGATAAATGGGACTTGTGTGACGGAGAAAGTGAGCTAAGAACAAATGATTACCTAGCGAAGACTATAAGCTCATGTCACACAAGTACAAGGAAAGACGCTAGTTCGACTGCACAAAATTGGTGGGTTACAAGATATGCACAACAAGTACCACCTATATGATGTTCATCGAGCTTGCTCTTCCTATTCTATGAGGCACATGGATATTTCTTTCTTTTTCTCTTTTCCTTTTTTCTCTTTTTTTTTTTGTATCACTCTTTTTCTTTCTATTTCTTTTTCACTTGCCTCTTCCTTGTGCCAACAACTATACAAGATAACTATATGATATAGCGCTCACAATGTTTGCTCGGAATTCTACAAGGTATCAAATGTGCATAGCCCAAGCAATCATAAGAGGAACTCAATAGGTGTTTGTTGCTCGCAAAGATAGTGGGGTTCACAAAGGAATGCAAGTGGGGAGAAGTCACGGAATGTTTATACCTCTCGTCGACGATATTCACCCTTTATTGTTAGATTCCGGCTTGCTCACGGAATTTGTATGAAGTATATAGCATGAACAACGTGGATGATGATGTAGAGCTCCTTCTCCTCTTCGAAACGAGCTAAAGAACACCAAAATCCGAGTTCGAATGCAAAAGTTATGCTCAAAACGGTGAGCGGCTGAAATCTGGGAACCTGATGTTTTTGTTCTGTACTGGGCGGTAGTACCGGGTTTCTGGAGGCCCGGTAGTACCGTTTAGGTACCGGGGAGGTGCGGTAGTACCGGGTTTTGAGCCCGGTAGAACCGGTTGGTCCAGGGACGCCCAGATTTGACGCGTTTTCGCGATTTTGGGGTGATTTGGGCGGAAAATCTTCAAGAAAAACACCAAATCGAAGGGGGAAATCAAGGAATTAGGCTATGGGAATGCAAAGGAAGGTAGATCAACAAGTTTAGCAAGTAATCCACGGATCAAAACCTACCAAAACGCACTCAAATGACAGATCGATCCAAAACACGAATTGGGGCTATTTTTGGTGGAATTTTCGAATTTATGGGGAAAAGACCAAATCGATGAGAAATCCGTGGCAACCAAAAGCTGCTGATACCAGATGATGGAGGGGTTAACCTCTTGGGTGCCCGATCTTCACGGATCTCGTGGTCAAATCGATGGGAAAGCGAGGGGAAAGGGAGAAGGTAGCGGAAGCGAACACACACCTCGCGAAGAACACGATGAACACACACAAAACTCACACGATAAAAGGCCGATTGCTCCCGAACGGCGGCCACCGGTCCGATAGAATCCTCGCAAGGAAAGATCGGTCAACGTGCTCCCTCAAATCCACATCGGAGAGGGAAGAACACCTTGGGGAGGGTCTTGACAACTTGGAGACGAGACATCGAACTCCAAGGCCTTGTTCAACGATGGATGCGAGATGCAAAGTCCAATCGAGGTTGGTGATTTATAGTCGGTCCCCTTGGATAAGGGATGAGGCAAAACTAGAGATTCCATACAAGGGGGTTGTCTGTAGTCTATCATCTATGCCTCAGGGATACATGAGGGGTGGGGGCTCTAGTTCTAGGCCAGCCACTAACCAAGGGTCGGTTGGGGATAAACTAGGCGACTAGGTAAGTAAAGGGAATACATGGGTGTGGCCCAACTAGTCTGTATGAGCACTAACATGACCGTAGTAGACTTGGGACTTAGGACGGTACCGGTCATCACGACCGGTAGTACCGCTTGCGGTCCCCGAGCGACGATTGAGCCGTCGATGAAGCAGTATCAGGGCGGTAGTACTGACCGGTAGTACCGGTTCACCGACCGGTAGTACCGCTTGGACTGGCAACGCCGATCTGTCTTCTTCCGCCTCTTCCAAGCCTCCGTCTTGTCGGGCTTGATGTTCCGGCTTCCTCCTTGCCTCAGATCGGTCTTGCATACCGGCGACAGAGAGCATTTGGCGATCTGTTGCTGGCGTCATGCTGTCGGCGGTAGCAGGTGATAGTGCGGTAGTACCGCCAGTCGTAGTACCGGCTGACAGAGAGCCTTTGGTTTCTTCCGCCTCCTCTTCCAAGCCTCCGTCTTGTCGGGCTTGATGCTCCGGGCTTCCTCCCTTGCCTCCGTACTTGTCAATGTGAACCTATCATGCATATGTGACGGAGTATGAAGTAGCATACCATTCAATAGGGTAGGAAGGGGGCTCGCATAGAGGAATGGATTCACCTTTGGAGTCCATGACGACTTGGCATAAGTTGGAGACCAAGATGTGGTAACGACCGTAGGTCAGGCTACATCACATCGTCAAAGGCATCTTCGCCATAAAGACGAAGAATTCATGACGAGCACCAACCATAATGCACAAGCAAGCTCAAGAAGGCACCACAAGCACAAGAAGAGTGCCAAGGCAAATGATCACCGTCGCGAGCGTCATGTGGATGACCAAGTGCTTCACCAACATCAACCATCGGCAAGGCACGCCAATGAACTCCGCCGACACCATCATAGGGCACCTTTAACTACTCGTGCCACCACCACAATGGCACCAAGAGCAAGCCTTCCTCCACGCCATCAAGCTTCGATGCCTACGCTTGACTTCCACGACCTCGCCAACGAGGAAAATGTAGACCTCTACTTCGCCAAGTTGGATAGCATGAGCCTACCTCCACCACTACTACAAGATGTCCACAATACGGTCGAGCATGGGATTTTCCCTTCGGCCATGGAGGCGAGCGATGATGCCCATCTTATGGCATCCAACCTTGAAGGCGACAAGGTCAAGAATGGTGAGCATGGGATTTTCCCTTCACCAAAGGAGGCGCTTGGAGTTGAGGAAACCGAGCCTATCCCCATATGCTTGAGTGATGATGTGGTACCAATCCCATGTGAGTATGTGAGCCACTTAGCCCACTTGAGTGAGAACAAGAGTGAGATGAGTGACTCCACCTTATGTGAGATTGAGTGCTTCCACTTTGAGGGCATGAGTGATACACCGAGTGAGTTGAGAGTGGTAGTTGATAGGTCAAGTGAGACCATTTCTATTTCTAACAACTTACCCTCTACCTCTAGTGTGTTCTCTTATGTTGTGCTAGGTTCCATGGATGAAGACGCGCCAAACCATGAAGCAATGATGCCTCAATTGGAGAAGATGTACATGGTGCACGAAGATGATGCGACGCCATGGCTACATGAAGAAGACGAAGTCGTCCACAAGGAGGCCACTACTTCCACAACACCCACTTCATATAAGGGTGTTGATGATGCCATGATCCCACTAGTGGACATGATGAATTGTGAGGATATGCATGCTATGGATGATACTTGTGACATTACATATGCTTCATCCACTTTCCCATGTGATGATTTGCCTTTGCATAATATTGATCATGTGGAATTGTTTGATTGTGATATCATTGCCATAAACATGCCATGCGATGCATCTTGTGTGTATCCTCCAATTGCTTTGGACTTGCCTTGTCATGCTAGTCATTCAATTTCTCCCGTTGCTTGCGATAAGATGAATACTTGCTATTTCACTTGTTTTGCTTGCAACAATATTGATCATATGCGTTATAATGAGATGGCCCCCATAGCTTTCTCAATTTTTGGAGATTTTGATGATTGCCATGATAAGCATGTTCCCCACTTGCATACTCACCATGCATCACTTTCATACTTGATTGACATTAATGGTGATGTGCACAAGAAGAGATACGTCATGATGGATGATGTGTATCTCTACCATGCACACACATTCTTCCTTTTACATATGATGTGTGTAGGTACCCGCACAAGAATGTCAACCTCGGTTGAGCATGAGTTGACAAAAAGAGCTCTTGAGAGCATCCCACAAGTGAGTTCAAGATCGAACCCAGCTCTGATACCTTTTGCATGCTTTGCATCTTTCATGTTGACAAATTGTTCTTTCCTATGGTTTGCTTGCAAGCATGTTAATGGTATTATCTTCCCTTGTGACATTCATGTTTCTTCGCTTTTAGATAATGATACTTTGTGTGTTGCAACAAAAATGTTGAACAATTTACCTTTCCGATATTTTCTGTGCAACCACAATTCCATTAAGAACATGTATTGTCATGAGAGCTTCCAAGAATCTCGTCTTGTTGTTGCAACAAACATAAGGACCACTTGCTCTTTCATTTGGTTTGTTTGCAAACATGCCATTTTTGCTTCCACTTGGGATACCCATACTCCCATGAAATTTGCTTTTGATGATTTGTGTGTGACATCCAACATGTTGAACAATTTCTCTTTCCAATGGTTGGTTTGCACACATAATGATGTTTCTTTGGACATTCTTCCTTGTGTGTTTTTGCCAAATTCTCCTATTCTTGCATCAAAGATGTTGTTTGCAATTTGGATCCAATGCTTTGAATGCCCCACTACTACGTTATATGGAGTTTTTGAGTTCCCACATTTGGATGATGTTCAAACGATTTCCATGCACTTTGACCTTGCATATGCATCCCATTTGCTATACATGCATTATGCTAATAGTGTTGTGAAGAAGAATGGAGATGCCACATTTGACATGCTCCTCTATCACGCACGAAAATATTTTGCTTGGTCTTTGTTGTGTGAAGGTACAAGTGCATACACGTCAACCTCTATGGACTATATGTTGACAAGAAGAACCGAAGAGAGTTACCTATGGCTACCCTTCATCGAGCTATCTCTACAAGATAAGGTGACTTCCTTCTACTTGAGGACTCATGCAATAATCTTCATGAATTGGCTACGCTTTGAGTGTTGCTTTGCTTTTGTTGTGAGCTTCGTAGGCTTCAAGGAAGGTGAAGGAACATTGAAGTGTTGTCAAGTCAATCTTCCCGAGGACGACTATATGGTGAACCCCAGGATCAAGAAGGTCTCTCGACCCCTTCTACTTGGTGATGAGCATGTAGAGTCGAGGACGACTCTTTTTGAAGGGGGGGAGCTGATGTAGCCCCACCTACGGTCGTTACCACATCTTGGTCTCCAACTTACGCCAAGTCGTCATGGACTCCAAAGGTGAATCCGTTCCTCTATGCGAGCCCCCTTCCTACCCTAGTGAATGGTATGCTACTTCATACTCGGTCACATATGCATGATAGGTTCACATTGACAAGTACGGAGGCAAGGGAGGAAGCCCAGAGCATCAAGCCCGACAAGACGGAGGCTTGGAAGAGGAGGCGGAAGAAGACAGATCGCCAAATGCTCTCTGTCTCCAGCGGTACTACCGGATCTGGCGTCCGGTACTACCGCCCACCACCGCCCCCATACCAGACGACGCCAATGAAGTCCCAGATCAAGCGGTACTACCGGATCTGGACCTGCATTACTGGGTCACGGCAGATTATCGGACCCAAGTCCGGTACTACCGGTCCTGTGCTCATAAGACTGTTGGGCCTTCGGCCCATGTACCCCTCTAGCTCGTCCAAACCCTAGTTTTATTCCTAAACTACCCCTGTTTATGTGGCTGGCCTATATATAGAGCCCCCACCCCTCATGTACCCCTTAGGCATAGATGATAGACTAAAGACAACCCCCTTGTATGGAATCTCTAGTTTTGCCTCATCCCCTTATCCAAGGGGACCGACTATCGTCACCAACCTCGATTGGACTTTGCATCACGCATCCATCGTTGAACAAGGCCTTGGAGTTCGACGTCTCGTCTCCAAGTTGTCAAGACCCTCCCCAAGGTGTTCTTCCCTCTCCGATGTGGATTTGAGGGAGCACGTTGACCGATCTTTCCTTGCGGGGATTCTATCGGACCGGTGGCCGCCGTTCGGGAGCAATCGGCCTTGTATCGTGTGAGTTTTGCGTGTGTTCATCGTGTTCTTCGCGAGGTGTGTGTTCGCTTCCGCTACCTTCTCCCTTTCCCCTCGCTTTCCCATCGATTTGACCACGAGATCCGTGAATATCGGGCCACCCAAGAGGTTAACCCCTCCATCAGGTTATCATCAAATTAGGATGAAAGAAGGGGATGAGTGGAAGACAGCCTTTAAAACTAAGTTCAGATTATATGGGTGGTTAGTAATGCCTTTTGGGTTAACTAATGCACCTAGTACTTTCATGCGATTGATGAACCATGTTTTAAGGCATTTCATTGGCAAGTTTGTGGTTGTGTACTTTGATGATATAATAATTTACAGCCGCAATGAATCTGAACATAGTGTTCATATCCGACAAGTTTTGCAAGTGTTGCATGATAATAAGCTTTATGGCAATATTGATAAGTGCACATTTTGCAAAGATAAGGTCATATTTCTGGGATATGTCGTTTCTAAAAATGGAGTTGAGGTAGATGCATCTAAAATTGAAGCTATACAAAATTGGCCTACTCCTATGCATGTTAGTCAAGTACGAAGCATTCACGGTCTTGCTGGTTTCTATAGGCGTTTTGTGAAAGATTTTAGTACTATTGCTGCCCCTTTGAATGAACTTACTAAGAAAGGTGTTGAATTTGTTTGGGGCCCAGCCCAAGATCATGCTTTTGATGAACTGAAACGTTTGTTAACTACTGCACCATTACTTGCACTTCCTGATTTTAATAAACACTATGAGATTGAATGTGATGCTAGTGGAATTGGTATTGGAGGTGTGCTGATGCAAGAGGGTAAACCAATTGCATATTTTTCTGAGAAATTGAGTGGTGCACGGTTAAATTATCCTGTTTATGACAAAGAATTGTATGCGCTTGTTAGAGTTCTTGAGGTTTGGCAACATTATTTGTGGCCAAAAGAATTTATCATACATTCTGATCACGAGGCTTTGAAATATTTAAAAGCTCAATCCAACTTATAGACGTCTTGCTAAGTGGGTTGAATTCATTGAGTCTTTCCCATACATCATTAAGCATAAGAAGGGTAAAGATAATGTTGTTGCTGATGCTCTATCTAGGAAAAATATGTTGTTGACACACTTAGATGTAAAGGTTCCTGGTTTAGAGAGTTTGCGTGCTTTATATGCTACCGATCATGATTTTGCAGCACCATATGGTTTGTGTACTAATGGGAAAGCATGGGAAAAATACCATATACATGATGGCTTTTTATTTCAAGCTAACAAACTGTGTGTTCCAGAATCGTCCGTGCGTTTGCTATTGTTGCAGGAATCACATGCCGGTGGTTTAATGGGTCACTTTGGACGAGAGAAGACTTTGCTCATGCTCGCTGATCACTTTTATTGCCCTAAGATGAGGCGTGATGTGGACAGATTTGTGAAGCGTTGCATTACTTGCAACAAGTCCAAATCAAAACTGAAGCCTCACGGTTTGTATACTCCTCTTCCTGCTCCTACTACACCGTGGAAAGATATCAGCATGGATTTTGTGTTAGGACTACCTCGAACCAGGCGAGGACATGATTCAGTTTTTGTGGTAGTTGATCGATTTTCTAAGATGGCACATTTTATTACCTGCCACAAAAGCGACGATGCGTCGCATGTTGCTAATCTGTTTTTCAGGGACATCGTACGCTTACATGGAGTACCAAAGAAGATTGTTTCTGACCGTGATGTGAAGTTTATGAGCTATTTCTGGAAGACACTTTGGGGAAAACTGGGTACAAAGTTACTATTCAGTACCACATGTCATCCCCAAACTGATGGTCAAACGGAGGTGGTAAATCGCACACTTTCGACGTTGCTGCGATCAATGATCAAGAAGAACCTGCGTGTGTGGGAGGACTGTTTGCCGCATGTGGAGTTTGCATATAACAGGGCGGTCCACTCAACAACGTAGCTTTGTCCGTTTGAGGTGGTCTATGGTTTTAAACCAATTACACCACTTGATTTGCTGCCCCTTCCACTTCAAGAGAGAGTTAACATGGAGGCATCCAAGAGGGCAGATTTTGTGAAGAAGATACATGAGAAGACAAAGGAAGCAATTGAGAAGAAGGGCAAGTACACCGCTGATCGTGTTAATAAGAAGCGAAAGGAGGTCTTTGTTCGGCCAGTGACATGGTATGGGTGCATTTTCGCAAAGATAGATTTCCACAACAGCGCAAGTCCAAGTTGCAGCCAAGAGGTGCTGGTCCATATAAAGTGCTTGCCAAGATAAATGATAATGCATACAAGATTGATCTTCCTATTGATGAGTTTGGCGTCAGTAATTCGTTCAATGTTGCTGATTTGACGCCATATGATGGAGAAGACCTTGGAGCGTCGAGGTCGACGCCTTTTGAAGGGGGGAGGATGATGAGGATATCTCTAGTCCTTTACCATTATCTCCCAATGATGATGATGATGTTGCTGCATAAGACAAGTCCAATGAAATCAGAATTGGACCAATGACAAGGGCACGTGCAAAGCTACTAGGCCAACAGGTGAATTCACTCTTAATTGAATCTAATATTTTAATTGATGAGAACTTTATACTGCCTAAGTCTATGCATCTTTGTATGATCAGGTTTGTTGATAACACAAGCCGTTGCATGTGGAGAAGAAGGAAATTTACAACAGGAAGAACAAGCACTGATTTCCAATATCAGCAAGTGCGCGAGGGAGGAGAGGGAGGCAGGCACACTAGGAGACAATGAGGAAATCATGTATGATCAAGAAAGGGATGAGGAGAGCCCAGAAATACATGTTTGAGGTGTTCCACGACGTTTAGCCTGCGTGCCAATTAGGCTGAACCCATCTATGGGTCGGTATGTATCAGTTTGAGTCGAACCGAGTCAGTTTGGGCCAAGTTATGGCTGTTTTTAGGCCCAATTATGAGGGAGGACGCCCCAGCCCTCATATATACCCTAGCAGCCGTCGCAATTAGGGTTAGACCACGTTTAGATTAAACCAATACTTGTTTTGTTGAACTGCTGCAAGCATTCATCTGAAATTATATGTTCCTCTTTGATTCGATCAGGAATATCTACCATACCTCCACTTTGATTCGATCTGGAGTTTGCTACTGAAAGTCTTCGTGTTTTCTGCTGTTCCATTGGGAATTGGTAGATTGCAAACCGCTTCGTGGTCAGCGGCTACGTGCGCAAGTGTGTGAAGTTGTGAATACCAGGTTGAGATCTGTTGCATTGGCAGCGGGGGAATAGCCGGTGATTCACAGCATCCCACAAGTTATCTCCATTACCTCCACCATCATCTACGACGTGCTCAACGAGAAGATCGGGCCACCCCCTATCAAACGATGCACTACATGTATCCAAGCTAAGTCTAAGTCTAACCCCTTTGGTCTTTATATGCCATTACCTATTCCTCATGCACCTTGGTCGGACATTAGCATGGACTTTGTGTTAGGATTGCCTAGATCTAAACATGGACATGATTCTATATTTGTGGTAGTGGATCGTTTTTCCAAAATGGCACACTTCATTCCGTGCCATAAGACCGATGATGCTTCACATGTAGCAAATTTGTTTTTCAGGGAAATAATTCGGCTACACGGTGTACCAAGAACAATCGTCTCCGACCGTGACGTCAAATTCATGAGCTACTTCTGGAAGACTCTCATGGCCAAGCTCGGCATCAAGCTCCTCTTCTCGTCCGCCTTGCATCCTCAAACCGATGGATAAACCGAGGTCGTCAATCGAAGCCTTGGCACACTCCTACGTGTGTTGATAAAGAAGAATCTTAAAGACTGGGAGGAATGTATTCCACACGCCGAGTTCGCCTACAACCGCGCCAAGCACTCCACCACCATGAGGAGCCCGTTCATGATCGTCTATGGCTTCGAGCCCCTCACCGCGCTCGATATCCTCCCACTTCCGCTTCATGAACGTGCCAATATGGACGTTGTCAAGCGTGCCCAAACAATGAAGAAACTCCATGAAGACACAAGAGCTACGATCGAGAAACAAGTCCTTCGCCAAGCATCAAGGCTAAATAAGAACAAGAAAGAGATGATCTTCGAAGAAGGCGACCTTGTGTGGATACACTTGAGTAAAGACCGCTTTCCCAAGGACCGCGACTCCAAACTCAAGCCAAGAGGTGATGGACCGTTCAAAGTACTAAAGAGGATCAACAACAACGCCTACATCATCGATATCCCAACATCCGAGTATCTTGTGAGCCCGACATTCAATGTCAAGGACCTCTCACCCTACCATGGCGAAGATGAAGTTGAGAAGGTTGAAGAGTCGAGGACGACTCTTACCCAAGGGGGGGGGAGCTGATGCAGCCCGTCCTACGGACGCACCTCCATCTACAACACCTAGTCCTCCCAGTGGACCAATGACTCGCGCCCGAGCCAAGCTCCTACAAGCCAAGGTTAACTCGCTCCTTTCCTTGTGTGATTTCGATACGCCCCTGGATGGCTTGCTACTTCATACGCATACACTGTGCATCATCAGGTACGAAGAGAAGGACCCATGGAACGGACAAGCCAGAGCGGAAGCGACCAATCGCCGCCAGACTCCAGCTGTACTACCGGACCCTACGGCCGGTACTACCGGTTCAAGCGGCACAACCTGCCCCAGCTACCGGACGATCCAGGAGGAACCCAACCAAGGCCTAGACGCCTGCGGTACTACCGGTCCGGGAACCGGTACTACCAGTGGGCGGTACTACCGCCCTCTCCTACCGCTCGCTACTGGCGACTCCGACGGAAGCTCCAGGACCGCCAGCGGTACTACCGCCACCAGAGCGGTACTACCGGTTGCGACCGGTACTACCGGTCTTGACTGAACCGGATCGCATCAGTTCGGCCCAGCGCCCTGTACCCCTCTCTATATTTTCCCATTTCGTTCCTAACCTACCCCTGTTTATGTGGCTGGTATATATATAGCCCCCACGCTCCATTGTAAACCCTAGACTTGGATAATAATAGATTGAGGACACCCCTTTGAGGATCTTTCATCTATTGGTCTCATGCTCCTACCAAGGGGCACCCTATTATCCACAACCTCTTGGATCTTGCCTAGTGCGTTCAAGTTGTACAAGGCCTTGGGTTCTCGGTTTCTCGCCCCCAAGACGTCAAGATCTCACCAAGCACCTCGTCCCCCGTTGTTGGCCGTGGAGAGAGAGCTTCGCCCAACACCGATCCTAGGGATTATGTTGGACCGGTTGCCACCGGCGTGAGTTATCGGCGTGTATCGTGATTTCTGTGCGTGAGTTCATCGGGTTCTTAGTGTGCGTGTGTTTGTGGATTTCGTCCCCTCTTCCCCTTCCATTGCTTTTCCCTCGATTCCCGTGGAGATTCGTGAAAGATCGGGCCACCCCAAGGGGTTACCCTGTAACACGTTCTGTTGAATGTTCCGCTGTGCGAATCTTCAAGGGTATGAAGATCTCATCTATCCCCCCTCGTTGTTTGCATCTCCTAGATTAGATCTTGGCTTTCCTGTTCGCATCCGTAGAAATTTTTTGATTTAATATGCTGCGAAACCCTTCAGGGTTTGCCCCTCTTGGTCGCCTCCTGGACTCGCCCCTTCGCCTATAAGAATCCCCCGATACAGAAACTCTCGGTACCTCGATCAGAAATCCACGAAACCGTCTGTAGCCGCCGCCACCATCGTCCCTAGATCGGGGGATCTGAAGCTCTTCCTGGCACCCTGCCGGAGGGGAGATCATCCCGGAGGCCTTCTCTCCGGTATGACTCGTGAGTAGTTCCACCTTGGACTATGGGTCCATGTAGTAGCTAGATGATTGTATCTCCTCCCTTGTGCTTTCATGTATAGATCTTGTGAGCTCCGTTCATGATCAAGATCTAATCTATTTGTAATCATGCATGTTGTGTTTGTGGGGATCCGATGGATATTGAGATTATTATATTGGTTTGATTAATGGTTCTATCTTTATGATTCTATCATGTGTGTGTTGTTTGTGATCTTGCATGCTCTCCGTTGCTAGTGGTTATCTTGGCCAAGTAGTTGCTAGTGACTCCAAGAGGGAGTATTTATGCTCGATAGTGGGTTCATGCCTCTAGTTTCCAAGGGAAGTGACAGAAATCTCTTCATTTGTAGATGTGTTGTTGCTACTAGGGAGAAAACAATGGTCCCTTGTTCATAGAACATGTGGATTTTTTTACCTTACACACTTTGTTTAAAGCAGTTGTCTGTTACTTGCAACTTAATACTGGAGGGGGTTCGTACGATAACCTGAAGGTGGACTTCTAGTCATATATGCAGTTGGATTACGGTCTATGTATATTGTTGCATTGCCCAATCAACTTCATAGGATCTTTCTAGCTAGTAATTGCATAGTTATGCCTTGCTCAGTTCCTGTCAATTGCCCCACTGTAATTTGTTTACCCTTCATGCCATGTTGTTTATCTAAGGAGAGCACCTCTAGTGAACTATGGACCCCGGTCCAATCTTTACCATTGATACATCTTCCACTGTTACTTGTTTACTTGCTGCAAACCATTACCTTCCACACCATACGTTTAATCCTTTGTTACAGCAAACCGGTGAGCTTGACAACCTCACTGATTCGTTGGGGCAAAGTCTTGAGTTTATGTTGTGCAGGTCTCCGCGTTGCTTGCAACACCTGTGTGACGTTTCCTTCCTCCTACTAGTTCGATAACCTCGGTCTCAACTGAGGGAAGACTTGTTGCTGTACTCTTCACACCTTGCTCTTGGGGTTCCCCAAAAGACTCCACATCAGCCACCTAGTTTTCTGGCGCCATCAAGGAGTCATCATGCTACTACTCCTCGGAATCGGTGGCTTCATCATCATCATCATCAATGAAGGCGGGGTCATCATCATCGGTGAAGAAGTCCATGGCTTGATCCTCCAGGAAGTCATCATCATGATCTGAGGTAGGAGTAGGGGTCTCCACGAATGTCTTCTCCTGCATTCTCCCTTTCCTCAAGCTGCATGTACCTCTCGTGGATGGTCTCCTCCAAGTCCGCCACTCTGTGACAAAGGTGAGCAATAATACGATCCTTCTTGTCAAGCTGACGGCGACGAGACTGGTGATCCTTCACAAGCATGGCAATGGTCTGGTCCTTCTTGACTGCGATGGCATAGTTGTGGTTGGCGTAGGAGCGGGCATTGTCCAACTCCTTCTGCCTGTCATACATCATGAAGCTGAGATGGTCCACTTGATGCTTCAACTTCAGGTGATATGGTGTCTCTAGTGGCTGTCCCATAACATCACGCCTTGGGTAATACTTAAAGCGCGTGCCCTTGATATGATTGATGCTTTGCCCACACAGATGGGCAAGAGCTTCCTGCATGGCCCTGGCAAGTCCATCTAGCCAGTTGTTCTCTCTTAAGGTGAACTGGACTCCCTCTGAGGTGGGGGCTTCAATCTTCCCTCTGAGACTTGCAATAATCAGCCATTGCAATTCTCCTCCTTCCTAATCGTTGAGCTGGGCTCCGAAGAACTCGGTGTGCGGGCGCTCCAGAAGTTCCGAGAGTTGGTCCAAATCACGCTCAAAGATGAGATCTCCCCCATTGCCCAACTGATAAAACTTGCTATACTTCACGTCCATCTATAAGAATGTAGGATGAGTAAGTTAGTAGAGTGATCAAGTGTGACAAATTTTATGTAAGTTTGCAAGAATTTTTGAGGAACATGAATTTTCATGAAAGAATCTAAGTGATAAGAATAAGAATAGGTTTTCATAAATACTCACTTCTTTTGTTTTGAAACTAAGTTTTGGATTCAAGTGTCAATTCTAAACTAGGGTCTCCTATGGTCAGGATGGCTCTGATACCAACTTGTCAACACCCGGATTTTTATTCCCAGATGCCTATTATGCTATACATCGCAATCCCAGGATTACCATTTTTGCGAGACATAACAGATTGGTACCATAGTTCATCGTCCATTACAAACCATAATAAAGGTCTTACAAATAAAGGATCTCATGATCCAGTCTTCATACAATTAACACAGCGGAATAATATAATAACGGTAGCATGGGCGAAGCTCCATCTTCATGGTCACAGGCAATACTGACGATGGGAGATGATCCTAGTTGTCGTAGACTTCCTGCGGTCCATCATCCTGATAGTCCTCTTCATAGTCTGGCTACAGGAATAGCCAGGGACAAAGCCATGAGTACTCTTTAAGTACTCGCAAACTATCACTAACAATAAAAGTGGTTCAAGTAGCAATGCTAAGCTCTAGGTTGTTTTGCAAAAAGCCAGGTTTATCTCTAGCTGAGTTCAGAAGTAAAGAAAGCTAGTTTAAGGTTTTATAACACCTAAGTGGGAACTTAAGTTTCACTTTCACAACCATGTTGTGGTCAAGTCAAGTAATGATTCATTTTGCAAGTCATTTGAAAACATCTGACGATGGAACAGTATGGCCACTCCAACTGTCCATAACCACAAACTCGGATATTCAAATAGTTTGACACTCTGCAGAGGTGGTACACTTTCACCAAAATATTCGATACATCCGTCAGGAACAATCCTGAATTCACCATACTCAGTATGCGGATAATCAATCCTAACCTTTCAATTACACACCCTAGTATAGGCACCTCTCCTATGAGTTCGGCCTCCCCACCATGACCATCTGTCATCTTGGGAACTGCACAGGTAGTCAATCATCACGAGGTAGCCTCAGCTCAAACCTCGGCCATAAGGGAACCCATACTAAGGTATATAAACTTCCAGTCAAGCCCTACCCAATTTCGGGTATTGTGGTTGTACGGTAAAATTGGAATGGTATCGCATCCGAACATAACCATCATTTTTTATAAAGGGGCTAAGGCTCATGCCTCAACATTTTCATCATCAAATCACCTTGTGTTCACTAACACATGTCAAATCATTTCATTAGAATGACTCGTCATTCTAAGGTTTTTATAATCATTTCACCAAGTATTCCCATCTAAAGTGATCAAGTTTTATGCTTAGCACTAGCCACTACAGTTGGGGGTAAACACTAATGAGTGGTGATAATCAAGTGTGACTTATCTAAGTATAATCTCATGCCTCAGGATGACATCTAGTTCTATCTAACTTAGGCCAAGTTTTATGATCTTTATGCTACCTCTAATATCTTTCCAAAACTTCACAAGTACTTCCTAAAAGTAAACAAAGAATTTTGATAAAGAAATAACTTAATAAAGCTTGTAAGTAAAACTGGGATTTGGTATAATCAAGTGGTATAATCACATATGCCTAAGGCATCTAGTTTGCATAGTTATCATGCAAGTGTTAACTTGAAAAGTTCTAGCTTGCTTAGATAGCTTGCTAAGTTCACTTGTATTATAAATCTTGCCTTGTGCAGTGCAGTGGTTGAAGTTCTCCTCTGCTTCCTCTTCGTAGTAGTCTCCTTCCTCTTCGTATCCTTGGTCGGTACTAGCGTCTATAAATAAATACGAAGTACACAATCACCAAACAATACTTAACTACTTCTATTTAGCACACAAAGGCTCACACTATATGATCTAGCATCATCACAATCATCACAAGAATTAAGGCAATAGTTTTATTTATTTTATTTTAGAAAAGTAATTTCTACTCATTGAAAAAATACTTAAGATTTAATATTCTCCAATTAAAACATGGGATCATATTGACACATGTCATCACCACATATTTCAATACTTGGGAATGTGATTTAAAGTGGTGTCGCAATTTAATAAGGTTTAACCTTTTTATTTTAATTAATTAAAGTGACTAGAAGTGCCTAAGGGGCACTTTTTTATTATTTGTCCATTATTACTACAAGTAAACCTAGATATTTTTATTTATTCAGAAAGGTCTTGTCAAATGTGATTTTTGAGAGTTGGAATCAACTCAAAAGCATTTATGGTTGAATTTTGAAAAATGTTTGAATGCAGAAAAGTCTCTACCTTGTTATTTTTACTATAGGTGATCTATAGTTTCAAATGGTTTGAATCAAACGGGCTTGGATTAATAATTTCCATACCTTTCTAACAAAATTGGTTTCATGCTATTTGGTTCATTAAAACTCTCTGGATTGAATTTTGAATCTACTGCCAGAACTAGGTTTGAAACTAAATAGATAAATCTAAATTCAAACTAACTAGGTCGCGCGGGAATTCTAACTGGGCTGGCCCACTGCACACAGCGCACGCGCAGGCTGGTTAAGTGGTGTCCCCACTCGTCAGTGAGATGGGGGTTGGCGAAGGGGTACGGGCTAACTACGACCGTAGGATTAGATCAAGGATCAACGGCTCATGGCCATCATCCTCATCGAATAGAACACGACGGGCTCGAACCCTAGCACGGCCAGTGGGGGTCTGGGATGGCTCACCGGGGCTCAGGCGATGGGGGCGAATGACGAAGTCGACGACGGCGCTTCTCCTGGTACTGGCGGCTCCTCCTGGGGTGGCTCCAATCGATAGCGCCCTTCTCCTCCAACAGCGGCAGGCTCCGGCGAAATTCCGGCGATGTTGCGCTCGCCTTGCTCCGAGAAGAAGTAGGAAGGAGCAGTGAGAGGTGGGGAGTGAGATGGTGTGAAGAAAACGAGCGGGGAAATCCTCCTTTTATAGGCGAGCGAGAGAGGTCGAGCGACATGGGCAGTGCTCGTCGGGGTCGGGGTTACAGCGAGCTACGGGCATGGCTGAGGCTAGGGGACGGTGCACGGTCTCCTGGCGGTGCTCAACGGCTTGATGGCGCAGCAAGGGGCCGTGCGGTTTGGTCGGAACACGTGGGTGCTCTGAGCGGCACCGACGACATTTTTGACGACGCACAAATGCTCCTGGTCGCGCGGCGGCGAACGGGGATGTCTGGTGGTCTCCTAGGACGGTGGTGATCAAGTAGACGGGCGGCGAAGGCGAGGCGCGATCTGTGCGAGCGTGTTGAGCGCGGCGAGCTGGCGCGCTCTGGACATGGCAGAGACAAACTGGGCGCGGGTGTTCTTGGTGGTCCACTGCTTGTCAAGGCTCGAGGTCTGGACAGAGGGTGGCGGTGGACGGTGGCGTGCCTCCTGGACATGGTGGCTAGGCGCAGCGCTGGCTCGTTCTAGCTTGCCATGGTCGGCTGGCAAGGGTGTGCTCGGGCATGCACGGCATGGTGCATTGGGTAGGGTCTAGGTTGGTTTAATGCTTGTGTGCTCACTGGAGGAGACATGGATGATCAATGGGAAACAAGGTTTGGCAAAATTACTGCTCAAAACAGTGAAGTTTGGCAGAATTTGGTTTGTGTCTCCAAGTGTTTGATGAAATGGCCGCAAGGAATTCATATTTAATTTTTTGGTTGAAACTTGGTGAGTGTACTGGTCACATACTAGGGAGTATTTGGTTGATTGGAGGTGAATTGGTTTGGTTGTGTTTTGAGAAATGGTGATCTTACCATATGAACTAGATTCAATTTTTAAATGTCATTTGAATAGGGTTGCCAAATGTTTCTGTGGGTTTGAAAGGTGGGCTTGGGTTCACTTTTACTTTGTCTAGAAAGGGGTGAAAAGAATTGGATTTATTTCTGTTAGAAATCTTGGACTAGAAACACTCAAAGTGGTCTAGTGAGCAAGATTGGCAAAAGTGACCATTTGCTTATCTTGTTTGTTTTTGAATTTCTATTGATTTGATTCTGCTTGAAAATGATTTAGATGGGGTTGTTTTCATCTTTAAACCAATCCTTGCTATTCACAACAATCAAACACGTTCATTCAAGCATCCATGCATTCATCACATACACACATGCATTTAAAATGATTTTAATTAACAGAAGTTTGTTAACCATAAATTTGGGTGATTGAAATTGATAGCCTTGATTAATATTTTTGAGATGTTACACTCCGGCAGGGTGCCGGGAAGAGCTTCAGATCCCCCGATCTAGGGATGATGGTGGCGGCGGCTACAGACGGTTTCGTGGAATATTGATCGGGTACTTAGGGTTTCGGCATCGGGGGCTTCTTATAGGCGAAGAGGCGAGGCTGGGAGGCGGCCAGGGGGACCACACCCTTCCCAGGCGCGGGCTCACCCTAGGCCGCGCCTGGGGGGGTGTGGCCACCCTGTGGCGCCCCTCCGTCTCTCCTCTGGACTCCGTGTTCTCCTCGATGAAATATTGACTTTGGCTTTTGTCCCGTCCAATTCCAAGAATATTTCATTACTAGCTTTGCTGGAACCAAAAATAGCAGAAAACAGGCAACTGACATTGTGGCAACTTGTCGACCTGGAGGCGTGTTGCCGGGACAGGGGCGGCCGTCTCCCGTCAGTCAAGGCCGGTAAGAGGAGGCAGAGGGGATCGTGTTGAGCCACGGAACCGTCCAAGTTTGACTTTGCCCAAACTACCAAGGGCAAAACCGGAAATAAAAAATCGGACTGCCCTCGTTTTTCACTCAGCGGTGGCAAGACATGTAATACCACCAAACATGGCAAACGTCCCAATCTTTTTAATAGTACAGATAGATAGATAGATAGATAGATAGATAGATAGATGTAAAATCTATAAATTCTACCTTGCTATCGCCAAATACATGAGTAGTTGCCAGTTACAACGATGGTGGAATAAATTAAATGAGATAACAAAGATACAATCTTTTTTTAGATAACTAAATGAAGAAAAATAAAGTGCAAGTAAGGTGAAGTAATGAGTGTTTAAAATGGAAGAAAAACGATATATATTTGTATATTCATCTTGTTACGTGAAAGTACATCTAGTGCCCTCCTAATGAGTTTTGGATGATTGATGACAATACATTGAAGAGACTAGTATATTTATCTAGTGTATACAGGAACACGGTACCAAAAGTTGGTTTAACCACGTTGAAGACGACCCTAGAAAAGGATCGAAGAAAGTACGAGTTGAAGAAGCAGGACACAGACGCTCGCTCGAGGATTCATAAGCAACCAGGCGCGCTGGAAGAACGTTGTACTTACTATTGACGTGGTAAATCTTGAAGGAAGAACGTGAAACTTGTTGTCTGCTCAATCGTACTCAAAATAACGTTTTGCAGGTATTTGTCTAGGTGTATGCCATATTGCCATCTAATCCAGTTGAGATTGTGCAACAAAAGGTCGCTGAATGCTAGCGTGGAACGCTCCACAATGAACTATTCTTCGAAGTAAGATGATACTCAGTTTCAGTACAATCGTTCCTCAGTGTCAAAAGAACTATAAACAACACATACCACCATTCTTACCAAAAGAACTATAAACATGATTACAATGTCAAAAGATACAATTTAAATGGGATAATAAGGAAAAAATATATAGTGCAAACAAAAACAACCTCCGACAATGTCGGAATATAATGACAAGTTAATGGCCAGTCCTCATTCACAAGGAAATTACAGGTGCACGGATCATTTGTTCAGAAGACGGCAGCCAAGATAAACACTAAGGTACAATACCTCTACTCCATACACCACTCTGAGCAACATGGTACAACCAAACTGTGCAAGCTGACATAGATTGTTCAAGAAGAACCACTGGACAACATCCTGAAGGGTTTTTCACATTATGGTGCAACGGCTCCTTTCTTCAGCTGGAGGTGCCCCATTTTGCTGATATCTGGTTCCATCTGATGGGTTGTACGTAAACTGGCTCGTGTCCAGACCATACTGCACCAGGAAGAATATTCAAAATATTGTTTTGTAATTGAAATAAACAATACATATGATCAATGCAAAAATGTATGATAATGATCAATGATGTTGAAACCGGTCTATCATGTATGTACCTTCTCTCGCATCCTTTGGCTCCATGCATCGTTTCTGCTCGCACGTTGGTCAAGTGTTGGGACAGGAACACCAGTAGCCGGAGCATTCTGGGAATGGACAAGAGGCTGACGGATGCTATTGTTTCGGGCAGTTCCAATGATTTCATCATCACTGTCATACTCAGCAGGTTTGTTCATTGCCCTAACAATCAGAGCTAACAAGAAAAGCAATACCTGCATATTGGTCAACATTAGTCTACCTGTGCTAGCCCAACTTATTGCTAAAAGAGATGTACGCTCTGCAACTGTCTACAACTAATCATCAGAAATTTCTGTAGTCGCTCATCACGTCGTCCACTAGCATGAGATTTTTCATATGAGGTATAACTTATTCACAGTAAGTAGATTACGGACAAGGACGCAATATTCAGTGTGTATGAAGACGTAGTATTGAATCGAAAAGACACAAAGAGAATATGCTTGAGTTTGCTCCTACCTCAAAAACAACAACACCAAGAGCAACCCATCTTGTAATCTCCCAGTTATGTTTCAGAAAGTCATACATTTCATCAAAGTTCTGTGTCTTATCCACTGGAATTACCTGAAAATCAAGTTAGACAAATGTGTGATGACTTAATAAAAGGATGACGCTATATCTTAGTTTCCAAATTAGCACTAAACAGAAGCCTCACATCTTTCCAGCTACGGTCGAAGAATATGAATGCAGCAGCTCCAGCCTCAACAAGGATCAACAATAGGACCAAGAAAGAATACTAATAACGTCAAAGGAAATAAATTTATGGAATGGGATCACTAAACATGAGCAAGTGTCTTTTTTGAAATATCTTGGATCTCAGAAATAACTAAATCTTGCTAATTATCTAGCGTTTTCATCTTATGATCGATAAAAATGTAAGTCATTTACATATTGATAGTCTACAAGGTAGCACTTTGACCACAATTCTTTCAGAACATTTTACAGATCAACAAAATTATGCTGCCTCCTAAAACAATATATGCTATGTCCCCTACAAAAATTCTATGCTATGCAATTACATTTTGGGACCGATCTTGTAAAATAACAATTACATTATATATGCTATGCAATTAGATTTTGGGATGACTCATGTTCGTATAATAGGACATAGTATATTGCATGCGTTTAATGTCATCATAGCAGATTCAAATTCAAATCTTTTGAGCATGTTATGTGTTTAACAATGCACACCAAATTGACACCACCAATATAGCGGGGTTTTTTCTCTTGTAGTGGTCGTCTTTAAGTAAAGGAAGAACAGTGACAATTGAAAGACAGATTGTCAGGATACACAACACAAGCAACAAGTATTCCTTGTCCCTGCTCCAATGCAGCCAAATAGAGAGACGAGAAAGACAACAACACCAACACCGATGAACAAATAGATGAACCTGCCAAGCAAGAACAAATTATTTATTGATCGACAAACTAAACTGATAAATTGATACTGCAACTTGAAACCTTCCTTAAGAGAACCTATGATGTAGTCAAACTAAAGATACTAATCCCCTGACCCAGCACTAATTCATCGCGCTAGGGTTCGAGATCACGAAGTTGGCGATCATCAAATTTGCCTATGTTCAGATGAAGAGCTCTTCAAATCCTAGATATATGCCTTTATTGTTAACCAAATCTTTCAATTTCCCTCAATGTCAATCATTATCTAGTCAATGGAAACATGAATTATCGAAGGATAATAGAAGTAATCAAGGGATAGGCAAAATCGGCTCACCATGCTCTGGGTAGCTTGTCGAAGAAACTACCGCCATCGCTGAGGGCAACGGCCGTGAGCATCGGGCGGCCGAACAGAAGCAACTCAGCCGGCGGGGCCAGAGAGGGCGGTGCCCCGCTGCCGCCTCCAGAAATCTTCATCCACTCCAGCAGCAGGTAGACCCCGTAGCCAACCATGGCAAGGCCCAAGACGGTGAGGACAAAGTTGAGCAGCCTGAGCAGGCACTCGAAGAACCCCCGGCATGCCGCCATCTCGAAACAATGAACCCCCCAGACGCAATCTAACACAAAAAAACGCCTCGGGATTCAGGGTTACATACAAAACATTCAAAGGAATCGGATCGAATTGGAACGAATTGTCCGCTGCGATCGGAAGCGGAGGAGGAGAAGGAGATGGGGGAGAGAGACCGACCTGCCGATTGATTAATCCTTTTTTATTTTCCTTTTCCTGCGTGCGAGAAGAGAAGTTGTGGAAATTGAAGGAGGAAGATGCGAGGGGACGAGAGGCGAGCTGCTTAGGTGGACGTGTGGGGCCCAGGCCCACAGAGCGGTCGGACGGGGCGCCGTTGTCGGCTGCGATGGACGGCATGGATTGCTTGGTGGTCCTTGCCTTCATTTTGTTGGGAGTTTTGTGGTGGTCTGGTTGTGTATCTTATGATCAGTCTAGTGCTAGCATCATGTATGTTAACTTGGCAAAAATCTGATGTGATATCATAATTAATGAAAAAAAATATGATTAGAGTATCATAGATAGATACCATATCATAGCACGTAAAACTAGAAATCATAATGATAAATAAATCTTATACACACATTTTGCATATAGATTCTACAAATCAATGAATATACCATACTATGATACTACTACATGATACAATGCACTAGAGACATAATATCATACACTAGTATCATATACATGATATAGTATTATGATACTTCCACTAGGACCAGCCTTACTCGGCACACCTATATGCCCTGGAATTTTCGAAAGATGCGCTGGACAAGTTTGCTGTTGGGTTGTATCCATCATTATTGTTGTAAATATTTTTTTAAAATTTGACCGCTCTTTATTACTCAATCATAAGTTTAGGATATAGACAGCCGGAGGCTAAATAAACCAAACCCGGTTATTAGCTGGAAGGGTGATCCACCTAATTTTATAACGCTTTGTTTGGACATAAAATTGAATCCAGGAAATAAATTAGGCAAAGGAAATAGTTGCTAATTCAAATTCTATTGTTTGGATGGTTGGAATCTGTTGTTAGAATCAGAGGGTTGTACTGATGTGGACATCACTTCTATTGATACAACCGTTGTACCTACAGCTACACACATACAAGGACCCATTATAAGATCTCGTGCCAAACAACTTAACTATCAGGTACTTTCGTTTCTTGGAACTATTCCTCACATACATGAGAATATGATGCTGCCTAAATCAGATGTATTTCTTACTCTTAGGAATGATGGACCAAGCATGGATGAGAGGGATAAGCATTGGAGCATGGCCATGCATGGAGATGGCAGCAAGCGTGTGATGATCCAAGAGAAGGCCACGGATAAAGATTTCAGAACTTTGAGGTCACCATAATGAAGAAAGAAGGCTTGGACGAAATATTCAAGATCAATACTTCACGAATTCGTCCATAGCTTAATATGGTGATGCGACACCTTTATTTTGGGTCAGGCCCTGTAATTTTCGTAGGATTTTAATTAGCCACTTTTTAGAGTCCGTATTTGAGGGGAAAAGGACTTCTAGGGTTGGATTCGGCCACCACTTCCATGGCTGGCCGAAACCCCACCTTTTCGTCCTTAAATACTCCCCATAGCCGTCACCCTAGAGTCGGATTTTGTTTAGACATTAATTTAGCCATCATAGCAACTTCGCCAAGGCTCGAGCGTCGCAGAGGCCTCTTGTACTTCGCACCTATTCAGGATCCCACCTTTTTAATAAAGCTTTCCTCTTAATCCGCAATATCTTGATTGCAATATTAGTTTTTACTTGTTCTCAATTTCAGGTAGGAATTAAGACCCTCGTTGGTCAGGCTGATCGTGTTCACGCAGGATCGGTAACCTTCAGGAGATTGGCCTAGCGATTGCATTGGCGCTCGTGCTCGCACGTGTAGTAGGATCGTCAAGCCCGAACTCCACCAAATCGATTATCGCCATCTCATCGAAAGATCGGACACCTTGGCCCTATCAATAGCTATAGGCTAGTTATCTATCTACCATCATCATCATCATCATCGCCAACTGCTTGATAAGAAGATCGTACCACCCCATATCATTCATTTTGATGTACGATGTTGTATTGCATCGCATGCATTTGTCCTCGGATCTCCTTGAAGCGGTTGACGATGCTCTTGAACTCCATTTGATTCTTGCTAAATTTTTCATCTTGGTGCTTCTCAAGGGCGTCGCAATGTTAGTTGAATTCTCGTCGAATCTTCCAATGATTGGCTCTTGTCATGTATTGGTCTTCTTCCTCTTGAGGTGGGGGTGGGTAGGCCATCTCACCGTTCCTATCCATGAAGCAAAACCAACAAGGATTGTATATGGAAGGTAATATGTGGTGGGGGTTAGCCTTTTACCTCACCTTGGAGATTGTATCAAACTAGTTGCCACACGTGAGACTAAAAGCTTGCAAAGTGAAATCGCAAAGAAACTCACAATAAAGGAAGAACTAAACTCTCAAAAGCTTTTGGTGGAAGGTTGGGATGGTGGAAGCCATAGAACCAACCAACGAAAAGGATAGTCAAAAGTGGGTAAAATCTAAGAAAACTCAAGTCAAGGTAAAGGTCAACAACTCAAAAGGGTGACGGGAACCTACGACTATATACACACATGGAAAAAATGGGATTGGCACGACTATGAAAATGATCACCAAATGTTCTAACGAAGTGATGTAGCCCGACCTACGGTCGTTACCACATCATGGTCTCCAACTTACGCCAAGTCGTCATGGACTCCAAAGGTGAATCCGTTCCTCTATGCGAGCCCACTTCCTACCCTATTAAATGGTATGCTACTTCATACTCCGTCACATATGCATGATAGGTTCACACCGATAAGTACGGAGGCAAGGGAGGAAGCCCGGAACATCAAGCCCGACAAGACGGAGGCTTGGAAGAGGAGACGGAAGAAGCCACGGCTGAACCACCAGAGTCTCCGGCCTACACCGGAGTCTTCGGTCCTGTCACACCGGAGTCTCTGGTCCTGCCACACCGGAGTCTCCGGTCCTACCACACTGGAGAATCCGGTCCTGCCACACCGGAGTCTCCGGACCGACCAAAGAACAGGCAGGGGGCGGTCGATGCCCGCACTCGGAGACGACACCGGAGTCTCCGGCCTACACCGGAGTCTCCGGCCTACACGATGGGCCTGCGCGCCGCCAGCTGGGCCTTCGACCCATGTACCCCTCTAGCTCGTCCAAACCCTAGTTTTATCCCTAAACTACCCCTGTTTATGTGGCTGGCCCATAAATAGAGACCCCACCCCTTCATGTATCCCTTAGGCATATATGATATACCAAAGACAACCCCCTTGTATGGAATCTCTAGTTTTGCCTCATCCCCTTGTCCAAGGGGACCGACTATCGTCACCAACCTCGATTGGAGTTTGCATCACGCATCCATCGTTCAACAAGGCCTTGGAGTTTATTGTCTTGTCTCCAAGTTGTCAAGACCCTCCCCAAGGTGTTCTTCCCTCTCCGATGTGGATTTGAGGGAGCACGTTGACCGATCTTTCCTTGCGAGGATTCTATCGGACCGGTGGTCGCCGTTCGGGAGCAATCGGCCTTGTATCGTGTGAGTTTTGCGTGTGTTCATCGTGTTCTTCGCGAGGTGTGTGTTCGCTTTCGCTACCTTCTCCCTTTCCCCTCGCTTTCCCATCGATTTGACCACGAGATCCGTGAAGATCGGGCCACCCAAGAGGTAACCCCTCCATCATCTGGTATCAGCAGCTTTTGGTTGCCACGGATTTCTCATCGATTTGGTCTTTTCCCCATAAATTCGAAAATTCCACCAAAAATAGCCCCAATTCGTGTTTTGGATCGATCTGTGATTTGAGTGAGTTTTGGTAGGTTTTGATCCGTGGATTACTTGCTAAACTTGTCGATCTACCTTCCCCTGCGTTCCCATGGCCTAATTCCTTGATTTCCCCCATCAATCTGAGGTTTTGGTTCGAGTTTTTCCGCCCAAAACGCGTCCCTTTCGAGTTCTGGACGTCCTGGAATCTCCCGGACCGGAGTCTCCGGCCTAGACCGGAGTTTCCGGACTTTTCGAGCTCCAGACCGGAGTCTCTGGACCTCCAGACCGGAGTCTCCGCCCCTCCGTGGAGACAGAAAAACTGCAGCACGGTTTTGAGCATAACTTTTGCATTTCAACTCGGATTTTGGTGTTCTTTAGCTCGTTTCGAATAGGAGAAGGAGCTCTACATCATCATCCGCTTTTTTCATGATATCTACTCCATCCAAATTCCATGAGAAAGGCGGAATCCAACAATAAAGGGTGAAGATCGTCAATGAAAGGTATAAACATTCCGTGACTTTTCCCCACTTGCATTCCTTTGTGAACCCCACTATCTTTGCGAGCAACAAACACCTATTGAGACTAGTTCCTCTTATGATTGCTTGAGCTATGCACATTTGATACCTTGTAGAATTCCGAGCAAACGTGTGAGCGCTATCTCATATAGTTATCTTGTATAGTTGTTGGCACAAGGAAGAGGCAAGTGAAAAAGAAAAAAAAGAAAAAAGAAAAAAAATAGAAAAAAAGGAAAAGGGAAAAAGAAAGAAATATACATGTGCCTCATAGAATAGGAAGCGCAAGCTCGATGAACATCATATAGGTGGTACTTATGGTGCATATCTTGTAGCCCACCAATTTTGTGCAATCGAACTAGCGTCTCTCCTGGTACTTGTGTGACACGAGCTTATAGTCTTCGCTAGGTAATCATTTGGTTCTTAGCTCACTTTCTCCGTCGCACAAGTCCTATTTTATCCCACCGTGTGTGTTTCTTTATACATATTTCTTATCTTGTGGATTGACTTGTTTTACTTTGTGATCATTGTGGTTCTTTACTTGCCATTACAACATCTTGATTTTGGATTGGTTCTTGGCATGCCTCTTTCCATACCTATCCACCATAGGCCTTGTGTGTGTGTGTGTGTTTTGGTTAGTAGTTGGTTTTGGTGTTCCGCGTGAACTTCACTTTGCTTGGTTTATTGCTCTCAAGTGTGGCCACTTGCACGATACAATCTTCCAAGGTAAAGTAAGGTTTGACGTTGCATCCCCAACACCCACTAGCACTTCCATATACAACACTTGGTCTTGTGAATCATGTCTAGGGACTCCGGAATTGAGGATGATATCTATGAAGAATCCATGATGAGCCACCATGACTACGACTCCACAAGTATAGAGGACATGATGGAGCACTACACCAACAATGGCTCCACATGCTTGGGTGACATGGAGTGCTACAACAACAACGACTCCCCAAGCATGGGCGACTTGAAGAACGACAACGACAAGCTCCTCAAGTCGCACCGACCAAGACGGAGCCTCCAACTCGAGTGCGCCAAGGTCCATCATCAAATGGACAAGTTCCAAAGCGACTTCCACAACTTCAAGAAGGACATGGACAACGACTTCGACAAAAACATGAGGATGGTCGCCAAGACTAATGATGCTTTGCGCTCATTAGAAAAACTTACAAGGAAGAGTGCCAAGGTCAAGGGCCATTGTCACGAGCATCATATGGATGACCAAGTGCGCCACCTACATCAACCATCGGCAAGGCACGCCAATGACCTCCGTCGACACCATCACAAGGCACCTTCAACTTCTAGTGCCACCACCAAAATGGCACCAAGAGGAAACCTTCGTCCATGCCATCAAACTTCAACGACTACGCTTGCATTTGAAGACCTCATGAACGAGGAAAATGAAGACATCTACTTCGCCAAGTTGGATAGCATGAGCCTACCTCCACCACTACTACGAGATGGCCACAAGACGGTCGAGCATGGGATTTTCCCTTCGACCATGGAGGAGGGCGATGATGCCCATCTTATGGCATCCAACCTTGAAGGCGACAAGGTCAAGAATGGTGAGCATGGGATTTTCCCTTCACCAAAGGAAGCGCATGGAATTGAGGAAACCGAGCCTATCCCCATATGCTTGAGTGATGATGTGGTACCAATCCCATGTGAGTATGAGAGCCACTTAGCCCACTTGAGTGAGAACAAGAGTGAGATGAGTGACTCCACCTTAGGTGAGATTGAGTGCTTCCACTTGGAGGGCATGAGTGATACACCTAGTGCGTTGAGAGTGGTAGTTGATAGGTCAAGTGAGACCATTTCGATTTCTAACAACTTGCCATCTACCTCTAGTGTGTTCTCTTGTGTTGTGCTAGGTTCCATGGATGACGACGCGCCAAGCCATGAAGCAATGATGCCTCAATTAGACAAGATGTACATGGTGCACGAAGATGATGCTATGCCATGGCTACATCAAGAAAACAAAGTCGTCCACAAGGAGGCCAATACTTCCACAACACCCACATCATATGAGAGGTATGAACAAGGTAACAATAAGGGTGTTGATGATGCCATGATCCCACTAGTGGACATGATGAATTGTGAGGATATGCATGCTATGGATGATACTTGTGACATTACATATGCTTCATCCACATTCCCATGTGATGCTTTGCCTTTGCATAATATTGATCATGTGGAATTGTTTGATTGCGATATCATTGCCATAAACATGCCATGCTATACATCTTGTGTGTATCCTCCAATTGCTTCGGACTTGCCTTGTCATGCTAGTCATTCAATTTCTCCCGTTGCTTGCGATAAGATGAATGCTTGCTATTTCACTTGTTTTGCTTGCAACAATATTGATGATATGCGTTATAATGAGATGGCCCTCATAGCTTTCTCAATTTTTGGAGATTTTGATGATTGCCATGATAAGCATATTCCCCACTTGCATACTCACCATGCATCTATGTCATACTTGATTGACATTAATGGTGATGTGCACAAGAAGAGATATATCAAGATGGATGATGTGTATCTCTACCATGCACACACGTTCTTCCTTTTATATATGATGTGTGTAGGTACTCGCACGAGAATGTCAACCTCGGTTGAGCACGAGTTGACAAAAAGAGCTCTAGAGAGCATCCCACAAGTGAGTTCAAGATCGAACCCAGCTCTGATACCTTTTGCATGCTTTGCATCTTTCATGTTGGCAAATTGCTCTTTCCTATGGTTTGCTTGCAAGCATGTTGATAGTATTATCTCACCTTGTGACATTCATGTTTCTTTGACATTGGATATTGATGCTTTGTGTGTTGCAACAAAAATATTGAACAATTTCTCTTTCCGATGTTTTGAGTGAAACCATAATGCCATTAAGAGCATGTATTATCATGAGAGCTTCCAAGAATCTCGTCTTGTTGTTGCAACAAACATAAGGACCACTTGCTCTTTCATTTGGTTTGTTTGCAAACATGTCGCTTTTGATTCCGCTTGGGATACTCATATTCCCATGATATTTGCTATCGATGATTTGTGTGTGACATCCAACAAGTCGAACAATTTCTCTTTCCAATGGTTGGTTGGCACACATAATGATGTTGTTTTGGATATTCTTCTTTTTGTGTTTTTGCCAAATTCTCCTAACTTTGCATCAAAGATGTTGATCAAATTTCTATTCGATTGCTTTGAGTGCCACACTAAGACATTATATGGAGTTTTTGAGTTCCCACATTTGGATGATGTTCAAACGATTTCCATGCACTTTGACCTTGCATATGCATTCCATTTGCTATACTTGTATTGTGCTAATAGTGTTGTGAACAAGAATGGACATGCCACATTTGACATGCTCCTCTATCACGCACGGAAATATTTTGCTTGGTCTTTGTTGTGTGTAGGTACAAATGCATACACGCCAACCTCTACCAACCACGTGTTGACAAGAAGAACCAAAGAGAGTTACCTATGTCTACCCTTCATCGAGCTATCTCTACAAGATAAGGTGACTTCCTTCTACTTGAGGACTCATGCAATAATCTTCATGAATTGGCTACGCTTTGAGTGTTGCTTCGCTTTTGTTGTGAGCTTTGTAGGCTTCATAGAAGGTGAAGGAACATTGAAGTGTTGTCAAGTCAATCTTCTCGAGGACGACTATATGGTGAACCCCAGGATCAAGAAGGTCTCTCGACCTCTTCTACTTTGTGATGAGCATGTAGAGTCGAGGACGACTCTTTTTGAAGGGGGGCTAATGTAGCCCGACCTATGGTCGTTACCACATCATGGTCTCCAACTTACGCCAAGTCGTCATGGACTCCAAAGGTGAATCCGTTCCTCTATGCGAGCCCACTTCCTACCCTATTGAATGGTATGCTACTTCATACTCCGTCACATATGCATGATAGGTTCACACCGACAAGTACGGAGGCAAGGGAGGAAGCCCGGAACATCAAGCCCGACAAGACGGAGGCTTGGGAGAGGAGACGGAAGAAGCCACGGCTGAACCACCAGAGTCTCCAGCCTACACCGGAGTCTCCGGTCCTGCCACACCGGAGTCTCCGGTCCTGCTATACCAGAGTCTCCGGACCGACCTCCGGACCGACCGCAGCAACCGACCAGGGGACAGTCAGTACGCCACTCCGGAGACGACACCGGAGTCTCCGGCCTACACCGGAGTCTCCGGACCCTACACCGGAGTCTCTGGCCTACACGATGGTCCTGCGCGCCGCCAGCTGGTCCTTCGGCCCATGTACCCCTCTAGCTCGTCCAAACCCTAGTTTTATCCCTAAACTACCCCTGTTTATGTGGCTGGCCTATAAATAGAGCCCCCACCCCTTCATGTATCCCTTAGGCATAGATGATAGACTAAAGAGAACCCCCTTGTGTGGAATCTCTAGTTTTGCCTCATCCCCTTATCCAAGGGGACCAACTATCGTCACCAACCTCTATTGGACTTTGCATCACGCATCCATCGTTGAACAAGGCCTTGGAGTTCATTGTCTTGTCTCCAAGTTGTCAAGACCCTCCCCAAGGTGTTCTTCCCTCTCCGATGTGGATTTGAGGGAGCACGTTGACCGATCTTTCCTTGCGAGGATTCTATCGGACCGGTGGCCGCCGTTCGGGAGCAATCGGCCTTGTATCGTGTGAATTTTGCGTGTGTTCATCGTGTTCTTCGCGAGGTGTGTGTTCGCTTCCGCTACCTTCTCCCTTTCCCCTCGCTTTCCCATCAATTTGACCACGAGATCTATGAAGATCGGGCCACCCAAGAGGTAATCCCTCCATCACGAAGACTAAGCTCGGTTGTCATGCCAATGCAAGAAGAGATGGTGGCTCGTTTGCAAAGAGGGAAAATGAGCAACAGATTTTTGCACTTGCCTTGGTCGCTCTTTTTTTCTCTCTTGCTACAAGCTTGAGACTCTCTTTTGCTATGGGCGACTATTTTTCTTTTCCTTTTGTATCTTTTTATTTGTTTTTATTTTTGTTTCTTTTTTTGGCTCTCCCTTGATGCTACCAAGTCATTCTTGCTATTGCTTTTGCACTCTCACTATCCAAGGACAAATGCACAATGCTCAAGCAAACACAAGATGAGCCACTCGAGTGATAGGTACACACATAGGAAGATAGGGGTTAACAAGGTGACACAAGTTATACCTTCATTATTGATGATGAACTTGTGGTCGGTGGTGTGGGGTGATGGTCGTGTGCTAGGGTGTCGAGGAGCGCTGATGATGATGCGGAAGCTTCTGTTAGTGGATGTCACGCACACGGAAGACAAACCAAAAAGAAGAAGATTAGCCAATGCGAGATAAGAGGCAAATATCAAAACATGCTTCAGGGACAGAGACTCTGGTGTGGGCCGGAGACTCCAGGCTTCTGGGCCAGAGACTCTGGTGTGGGGATACAACTTGAACTGCTCGTGTTCTTGAGTATAAATCCACGCCTGGGGTCCTCAAATTTACTAAAAATTGGCAAAAATTGGGCTGGGAAACGTAGGCAATAGATGGACCAACACCTTAGACAGTATTTGGTCGGATCAAAACCACAAATAACACTACAGAACGAGAAACTGATCCAAAAGAAAATTGGGGCTCTTTTTTGGGAAGTTTTCGAATTTATGGTGGATAAGAAATTTTTTTGATGAGGATACGATCATGGATCATGCTGATTTCAACTGTTTGAACTGGAAAGAAATATTGAGCCTCATTAAAAAATATCACAAGGTGAATTCATTCCTAGTTGGACATGATACTTTGATTTATAAGAACTTCATACTACCTAAATCATTGTGTTATTGTTTGACTAGATTTGGCATCTATCAGACTAGCGCCAGCGGGAGGAGAGGGAGGAAGGCGACCGAGAGATGGAAGACGCACTAGGAGGCAATAAGGAGACAAGGCATGATAAAGAGAGATATGTGGCGCGCCAGGACACGTTTGAGGTGCACCACGACATATGGCCTGCGCGCCAAGTAGACCGAACCCATCTATGGGTCGGTATGTGTCGGTTTGAGTCGAACCGAGTCATTTGGGCCAAGTTATGGCTGTTTTTAGGCCCGTTTAGGGGGGAGGATGATGCAGCCCGACCTACGGTCGTTACCACATCATGGTCTCCAACTTACGCCAAGTCGTCATGGACTCCAAAGGTGAATCCGTTCCTCTATGCGAGCCCACTTCCTACCCTATTGAATGGTATGCTACTTCATACTCCATCACATATGCATGATAGGTTCACACCGACAAGTATGGAGGCAAGGGAGGAAGCCCAGAACATCAAGCCCGACAAGACGGAGGTTTGGAAGAGGAGGCGGAAGAAGCCACGACTGAACCACCGGAGTCTCCGGCCTACACCGGAGTCTCTGGCCTGCACACCGGAGTCTCCGGACCGACCTCCGGACCGACCCCAGCATCCGACCCGGGGACAGTCAGTACGCCACTCCGGAGACGACACCGGAGTCTTCGGCCTAGACCGGAGTCTCCGGACCCCACACCGGAGTCTCCGGCCTACACGATGGGCCTGCGCGCCACCGGCTGAGCCTTCGGCCCATGTACCCCTCTAGCTCATCCAAACCCTAGTTTTATCCCTAAACTACCCCTGTTTATGTGGCTGGCCTATAAATAGAGCCCCCACCCCTTCATGTATCCCTTAGGCATAGATGATAGACTAAAGACAACCCCCATTGTGGAATCTCTAGTTTTGCCTCATCCCCTTACCAAGGGGACCGACTATCGTCACCAACCTCGATTGGACTTTGCATCACGCATCCATCGTTGAACAAGGCCTTGGAGTTCGATGTCTCGTCTCCAAGTTGTCAAGACCCTCCCCAAGGTGTTCTTCCCTCTCCGATGTGGATTTGAGGGAGCACGTTGACCGATCTTTCCTTGCGGGGATTCTATCGGACCGGTGGCCGCCGTTCGGGAGCAATCGGCCTTGTATCGTGTGAGTTTTGCGTGTGTTCATCGTGTTCTTCGCGAGGTGTGTGTTCGCTTCCGCTTTCGCTACCTTCTCCCTTTCCCCTCGCTTTCCCATCGATTTGACCACGAGATCCGTGAAGATCGGGCCACCCAAGAGGTTAACCCCTCCATCATCTGGTATCAACAGCTTTTGGTTGCCACGGATTTCTCTTCGATTTGGTCTTTTCCCCATAAATTCGAAAATTCCACCAAAAACAGCCCCAATTCGTGTTTTGGATTGATCTGTGATTTGAGTGAGTTTTGGTAGGTTTTGATCCATGGATTACTTGCTAAACTTGTTGATCTACCTTCCCCTGCGTTCCCATGGCCTAATTCCTTCATTTCCCCATCAATCTGAGGTTTTGGTTTGAGTTTTTCGCCAAAAACGCGTCCCGTTCGAGTTCTGGACGTCCTAGAATCTCCCGGACCGGAGTCTCCATCCTAGACCGGAGTCTCCAGACATTTTGAGCTCCAGACCGGAGTCTCCGGACCCCCAGACCGGAGTCTCCGCCCCTCCCTGCAGACAGAAAAACTGCAGCACGGTTTTGAGCATAACTTTTGCATTCCAACTCGAATTTTGGTGTTCCTTAGCTCGTTTCGAAGAGGAGAAGGAGCACTACATCATCATCCATGTTGTTAATGCTATATAATATATCAAAATTCCATGAGCAAGGCGGAATCCAACAATAAAGGGTGAAGATCATCGATGAAAGGTATCAACATTCCGCGACTTTTCCCCACTTGCATTCCTTTGTGAACCCCACTATCTTTGCGAGCAACAAACACCTATTGAGACTAGTTCCTATTATGATTGCTTGGGCTATGCACATTTGATACCTTGTAGAATTCCGAGCAAACGTGTGAGCGCTATCTCATATAGTTATCTTGTATAGTTGTTGGCACAAGGAAGAGGCAAGTGAAAAAGAAAAAGAAAAAGAAAAAGAAAAAGAGAAAAAAAAAGAAAAAAGAAAAAGAAAAATAAAAGAAAGAGTTATACATGTGCCTCATAGAATAGGAAGCGCAAGCTCGATGAACATCATATAGGTGGTACTTATTGTGCATATCTTGTAGCCCACCAATTTATTGCAATCGAACTTGTGTCTCTCCTTGTACTTGTGTGACACGAGCTTATAGTCTTCACTAGGTAATCATTTGGTTCTTAGCTCACTTTCTCCGTCGCAGAAATCCCATTTATCCCACCGTGTGTGTTTCCTTGTACATATTTCCTATCTTGTGGATTGACTTGTTTGCTTTGTGATCATTGTGGTTCTTTACTTGCCAATACAACATCTTGATTTAGGATTGGTTCTTGACATGCCACTTTCCATACCTATCCACCATAGGCCTTGTGTGTGTGTGTGTTTTGGTTAGTAGTTGGTTTTGGTGTCCCACGTGAACTTCACTTTGCTTGGTTTATTGCTCTCAAGTGTGGCCACTTGCACGATACGATCTTCCAAGGTAAAGTAAGGTTTGACGTTGCATCTCCAACACCCACTACCACTTCCATATACAACACTTGGTCTTGTGAATCATGTCTAGGGACTCCGGAACCGGGGATGATGTCTATGAAGAATCCATGATGAGCCACCATGACTACGACTCCACAAGTATAGAGGACATGATGGAGCACAACACCGACAATGGCTCCTCATGCATGGAGAATATGGAGCACTACACCGACAATCGCTCCACATGCTTGGGTGATATGGAGTATTACACCAACAACTACTCCCCAAGCATGGACGACTTCGAGTGCGACATCGACGAAGCGTCGCCAAGCATGGAGGACACGGAGAACTTCATCGAGTTTGATGGCTCCTCCACGAGCCATGAAGAATTCCTCCACCGCGTGGAGATGGAAGCCTACTACGCCAAGCAAGAGGAGGCGCATCATCAAGATTCTATGACCTTCAAGGCCAAGCGTGACACACCAAAGGGCACCACCTACTTCGATGATCCACCTCCAAGGCGACAAGCGCTACCACCTCCAAGGCGTCAAGCGCCACCATCGACAAGGCATCAAGCGCCACCACCTAGATGCCGTCAAGCTCCACCATCTCCAAGGCGCCAAGCTCCATCACCTCCAAGGCTCCAAGCTCCACCTCCTATCCAAACAAGAGTGGCGTCCAAACATCATATGCATCAAGAGGCGTCAAGAAACAAGACTCTTCATCGACAAACATCCTCTCATGAGCATCGCCACCATAAAGATGATACAAGACATCGTCAAAGGCATCTTCGCCACCAAGACGAAGAATTCTTGATGAACACTAACCATAATGCTCAAGCAAGCTCAAGAAGGCACCACAAGCACAAGAAGAATGCCAAGGCAAATGATCACCGTCGTGAGCGTCATGTGGATGACCAAGTGCTTCACCAACATCAACCATCGGCAAGGCACGCCAATGACCTCCGTCGACATCATCATAGGGCACCTTCAACTACTCGTGCCACCAACACAATGGCACCAAGAGCAAGCCTTCCTCCACGCCATCAAGCTTCAACGCCTACGCTTGACTTCCACGACCTCGCGAACGAGGAAAATGTAAACATCTACTTCGCCAAGTTGGATAGCATGAGCCTACCTCCACCACTACTACGAGATGGACACAAGACGGTCGAGCATGGGATTTTCCCTTCGACCATGGAGGAGAGCGATGATTCCCATCTTATGGCATCCAACCTTGAAGGCGACAAGGTCAAGAATGGTGAGCATGGGATTTTCCCTTCACCAAAGGAAGTGCATGGAATTGAGGAAACCGAGCCTATCCCCATATGCTTGAGTGATGATGTGGTACCAATCCCATGTGATTATGAGAGCCACTTAGCCCACTTGAGTGAGAACAAGAGTGAGATGAGTAACTCCGCCTTATGTGAGATTGAGTGCTTCCACTTGGAGGGCATGAGCGATACTCCTAGTGAGTTGAGAGTGGTAGTTGATAGGTCAAGTGAGACCATTTCGATTTCTAACAACTTACCCTCTACCTCTAGTGTGTTCTCTTGTGTTGTGCTAGGTTCCATGGAGGAAGACGCGCCAAGCCATGGAGCAATGATGCCTCAATTGGAGAAGATGTACATAGTGCACGAAGATGATGCTATGCCATGGCTACATCAAGAAGATGAATTCGTCCACAAGGAGACCACTACTTCCACAACACCCACTTAATATGAGAGGTATGACCAAGGTAACAATAAGGGTGTTGATGATGCCATGATCCCACTAGTGGACATGATGAATTGTGAGGATATGCATGCTATGGATGATACTTGTGACATTACATATGCTTCATCCACATTCCCATGTGATGCTTTGCCTTTGCATAATATTGATCATGTGGAATTGTTTGATTGCGATATCATTGCCATAAACATGCCATGTTATGCATCTTGTGTGTATCCTCCAATTGCTTCGGACTTGCCTTGTCATGCTAGTCATTCAATTTCTCCTGTTGCTTGCGATAAGATGAATGCTTTCTATTTCACTTGTTTTGCTTGCAACGATATTGATCATATGCGTTATAATGAGATGGCCCCATAGCTTTCTCAATTTTTTGAGATTTTGATGATTGCCATGATAAGCATGTTCCCCACTTGCATACTCACCATGCATCTATTTCATACTTGATTGACATTCATGGTGATGTGCACAAGAAGAGATACGTCATGACGGATGATGTGTATCTCTACCATGCACACACATTCTTCCTTTTGTGTATGATGTGTGTAGGTACCCGCACTATCATGTCAACCTCGGTTGAGCACGAGTTGACAAAAAGAGCTCTTGAGAGCATTCCACAAGTGAGTTCAAGATCGAACCCAGCTCTGATACCTTTTGCATGCTTTGCATCTTTCATGTTGGCAAATTGCTCTTTCCTATGGTTTGCTTGCAAGCATGTTAATGGTATTATCTCCCCTTATGACAATCATGTTTATTTGCTTTTGGATAATGATGATTTGTGTGTTGTAACAAAAATGTTGAACAATTTCCCTTACGATGTTTTGTGTGCAACCATAATGCCATTAAGAGCATGTATTGTCATGAGAGCTTCCAAGAATCTTGTCTTGTTGTTGCAACAAACATAAGGACCACTTGGTCTTTCATTTGGTTTGTTTGCAAACATGTCGCTTTTGCTTCCACTTGGGATACTCATATTCCCATGATACTTGATGTTGATGATATGTGTATGTCATCCAACATATTGAGCAATTTCTCTTTCTAATGGTTGGTTTGCACACGTAATGCTTTTGTTTTGGATATGGTTCCTCGTGTGTTTTTTCCAAATTCTCCTATTCTTGCATCAAAGATGTTGATATATTTAGTCAATTGCTTTGCGTGCCACCCTACTACGTTATATGGAGTTTTTGAGTTCCCACATTTGGAGGATGTTCGAACAATTTCCATGCACTTTGACCTTGCATATGCATTCCATTTGCTATACTTGTATTGTGCTAATAGTGTTGTGAACAAGAATGTACATGCCACAAATGACATGCTCCTCTATCACACACAAACATATGTTGCTTGGTCTTTGTTGTATGAAGGTACAAATGCATATACGTCAACCTCTACCAACCATGGGTTGACAAGAAGAACCGAAGAAAGTTACCTATGGCTACCCTTCATCGAGCTATCTCTACAAGCTAAGGTGACTTCCTTCTACTTGAGGACTCATGCAATAATCTTCATGAATTGGCTATGCTTTGAGTGTTGCTTCGCTTTTGTTGTGAGCTTTGTAGGCTTCATTGAAGGTGAAGGAACATTGAAGTGTTGTCAAGTCAATCTTCCCGAGGACGACTATATGGTGAACCCCAGGATCAAGGATGTCCTTCGACCTCTTCTACTTCGTGATGAACATGGAGAGTCGAGGACGACTCTTTTTGAAGGGAGGGGGGAGATGATGCAGCCCGACCTACGGTCGTTACCACATCATGGTCTCCAACTTACGCCAAGTCGTCATGGACTCCAAAGGTGAATCCGTTCCTCTATGCGAGCCCACTTCCTACCCTATTGAATGGTATGCTACTTCATACTCCGTCACATATACATGATAGGTTCACACCGACAAGTAGGAGGCAAGGGAGGAAGTGATGTGGACATCCCTTCTATTGATACAACCGTTGTACCTAAAGCAACACACATACAAGGACCCATCACAAGATCTCGTGCCAAACAACTTAACTATCAGGTACTTTCGTTTCTTGGAACTATTCCTCACATACATGAGAATATGATGCTGCCTAAATCAGATGTATTTCTTACTCTTAGGAATGATGGACCAAGCATGGATGAGAGGGACAAGCATTGGAGCATGGCCATGCATGGAGATGGCAGCAAGCATGTGATGATCCAAGAGAAGGCCACGGATGAAGATTTCAGAACTTTGAGGCCACCATAATAAAGAAAGAAGGCTTGGACAAAATATTCAAGATCAATACTTCACGAATTCGTCCATAGCTTAATATGGTGCTACGACACCTTTAGTTTGGGCCAGGCCCATGTAATTTTCGCAGGATTTTAATTAGCCACTTTTTAGAGTCCGTATTTGAGGGGAAAAGGACTTCTAGGGTTGGATTTGGCCACCACTTCCATGGCTGGCCGAAACCCCACCTTTTCGTCGTTAAATACTCCCCATAGCCATCACCCTAGACTCGGATTTTGTTTAGACATTAAGTTAGCCATCATAGCAACTCCGCCAAGGCTCGAGCGTCGCAGAGGCCTCTTGTACTTCGCACCTATATAGGATCCCACCTTTTCAATAAAGCTTTCCTCTTAATCCGCAATATCTTGATTGCAATATTGGTTCTTGTTCTCGATTTCAGGTAGGAATTAAGACCCTCGCTGGTCAGGCTGATCGTGTTTCCGCAGGATCGGTAACCTCCAGGAGATTGGCCTAGCGATTGCATTGGCGCTCGTGCTCGCACGTGTAGTCGGATCGTCAAGCCCGAACTCCACCAAATCGATTATCATCATCTCATCGAAAGATCGGACACCTTTGTCCTATCAAGTGGTATCAGATTTCAGGTTGTTCGGTGAGATTTTTCTGTTTTCATAGATTAGATCTGTTTTTACCTATAACCCATGAAAAAGCCAAAAACACAGTTAGAGTTTAGATCCATCCCATAACCAATCTACGCCTCACATTATCTTCTTAGTTTTTGCATTGTTGAATTTATGTCTACATCGTCGCGTCGAGTTGCTGGTCTTAGTGTCTCGTCCCTTAGAGTTTCGAGTTCTGATCATAGTAGTCACCGCCACACTCGCCGATCACCGCCATCATATTCCTCCACCATATTCCGCCATATACCCAGCCACCATAAACCCTAATACTCTGCCACCGCCTTCCTACCGCGACACAAATCCGATCAGTTTTCCTGCCGCGGTACGAGTCCGAGTAGAGTTATTGTTTCCTAGTTATTTCTTTTTAGTTTCCTTCTTTGTTGTTTCCGTGTTAAGCTAAAGTCCGTGTCGAGCTAAGAGTCCGGTCGTAAGTCCAGAAGGAGAGCAAAAAAAAAATTCTGGCTATACTGTTTTTCGACCCCGGGGATCACTTTTCTCCATCGGCCGTTATAGCAATATTTTTTTGGCGTCTGCGCGCTTTCCGGAGCAAAATAAAAAAAATTCGAATTTTTTTGGGGCTAACCTATTTTTAGACCCCGTAGATCAGTTCTAGACACTCGCCATTATAGTGATTTTCCACCTCTCGGTTCGCTTTTCAGGGTGCCATATCATCAGACATTGCTTGTTGTGTCGCGTCGTGACATCGTTGGTGATCTAGGCTCGCGTCTCTAGTACGGTCTAGCCTAGGACCAGCACAGTACCGTCGTTGAGCATTCTTTTAACTTTTGCGTTGCTGTTTTGATAATTGCTAACCCCCTTTGCTAAGACTTCCCAGAGCTCCATAGATATTCTCCACGTGCGGTGTCTCGACTCCTGGTAATAGCTTGGCTCAATCTCTGGACCCACTGATCCTCGCGGTTGCACATCGCCTTTTCCTGCTGTTTGGTAAGAACTTGTAAGAGCTTCGTATATTGCTTGACGGATTACGCGTGACTTCCACCATCTTTCCGTAGTATATACCTGTGCTTTTTAAAGGACTAACCATGACAGATACTTTGCGGAACCCTGCCACAATGACGAACGAAGAACTACATGCCCACTTCTCCGAGCTCTTGGTCAGTCGCGCTGAAGAAGTGGATACGCCTAGGGGAGTTTGACACCAAGCTCACCAACGCCGTGGACATGATCGATGGACTCGAAATCCTTCAACGCAAGCTTGACGCTCGGTTCAAGGAGATCTTGAACAGATTGCACCACTTTTGTACTGGCGCCGGCGCATTCCGATCACGGGTCGGACTGCTGGTTCGCTTGCGCCTTTTGACGACTACAGCTGGTGGCCGACGCTCGGACTTCATGGCTGCTCTTTGCGACATTAGGGAGACACGGCAGAGTACTACTACGACCACAGCGATGACGATCTGTTTGACGAGGAGGTTGAACAACCTCCACAGGTACTTGCTGGCCGTCCCCGACATTACTACCACAATGCTCGACCACCGGTACGTGATGATGATCCTGTTGCAAAGCTTAAATTAAATATTCCATCTTTTGAGGGTAAATATAATCCTGATGCATATCTTACATGGGAGATGGAAGTAGCACAACGTTTTGCATGCTTAAAATATCCAGAGAATATGCGTGTTAGTGCTGCTACATGTGAATTTACTAAATTTGCTTCCCTTTGGTGGTCTGAGTATTGTCGTTTAAATCCTACTACTATTCCTAGTACTTGGACTGCTTTAAAAACTGCTATGCGTGTTCGTTTTGTACCTCCCACTTATCAACGTGATTTACTAAAGAATCTGACACGTTTAGAGCAAGGGAAAAAATCTGTAGAAGAGTATTATCAGGAATTGCAAACGGGGATGGTTCGGTGTGGTCTTGTTGAATCTAATGAACAAATGCTTGCACGTTTCTTTTGGTGGATTAAACAAGGACATTCAGCACATATTAGATTATAAGGAATATAATTCTATCACTCGTTTGTTTCATCTTGCTTGCAAAGCTGAACGTGAAGTGCAGGATCGCCAACCACCATGGAGGAGGACTAATAATTCTGCAGGTCGCACATCCACTTGGACATCCCGACAATCAGCGCCTCCTCGTGATTCGCCACCAGCTACTACCACATCCAAGGCCACCACAAGATTTCCAGCTGCTCCTCGACCATCATCCAATGCTCCTGCTCGTAGTGCATCTTCTATGGCTTCCACGGGTAAGACAAAGGATATACAATGCCGCAAGTGCTGGGGTTTTGGTCATATTGAGAGACAGTGCACAACACAGCGTGTGATGATGGTGCGGGAGGATGGTCAATACGATTCAGCGAGTGACTTTGATGAAGATACATTAGCCCTTATTTCTGCTCATGATGGAGACAATTCTGATGCTGATGAAGAGACAGAGGTAATGGGAGCTGAAGCTGCTGATCAATACAAGAGCTTAATTACACAACGTGTGCTGAGTGTGCAATTGAGCAAATCTGAGCAAGATCAACGCCACAACCTATTCCAAACACATGGTGTTGTCAAGGAAAGAGCTATACGGATCATCATTGATGGAGGGAGTTGTAATAATCTGGCTAGTGTTGACATGGTAGAGAAGCTTGCGCTTCCAACAAGACAACGCCCACATTCGTATTACATCCAATGGTTTGAGAGTTCTCGCAAGATCAAGGTAACAAGAACGGTACCCGTGCATTTTACTATTGGTACATATTCTGATTTTGTTGATTGTGATGTTGTACCTATGCAAGCTTGTTCTTTGTTACTTGGTAGACCATGGCAATTTGATAGAGAATCTGTTCATAATGGCAAAACTAATCACTATTCTCTAATGCATGATGGAAAGAAAATTGGTCTAAAACCCATGACTCCCGAACAGATTTTAAAAGATGATCTTCCTAGAGCTAGTAGAGCTAAAACTGAGGAGAAAAATAAAAGTGAGAATCAGATTGTTGCTGTAGATTTTATACCACCAAAGAACACTAAATCTGATTCTACACATGCTACTGAAATTCGTTTGAAGAGTCCATGTATGCTTGCAAATAAAATTGATATTGCTGAACTAGATGTAAACAATACTCAATGTTATGCAATTGTCTGCAAAGAGGTTTTGTTTTCATTTGAGGATATGCCTCCTTCTTTGCCACCCGCTATTGCTAACCTCAGGAATATGAGGATGTCTTTCCCATTGTCTTTGCCACAGACTACCTCCTATTAGAGGAATTGAGCACCAAATTGATCTAATTCCTGGTGCCACGTTGCCCAACCGCCATATAGAACCAATCCGGAGGAGACAAAGAAGATACAACGCCAAATTCAGGAACTACTCGCGGAGATCATATTCGTGAGTCCCTTAGCCCTGTCTTTGTTCCTATTATTTTGGTACCTAAGAAAGATGGTTCTTCGCGCATGTATACTGATTGTAGAGCTATCAATAATATTACTATTCGATATCGTCATCCTATTCCACGTTTAGATGACATGCTTGATGAATTGAGTGGCTCTACCATGTTTTCTAAAGTTGATTTGCGTAGTGGTTACCACCAGATTCGTATGCAATTATGAGATGAATGGAAAACAGCATTTAAAACTAAGTTCGGTTTATATGAGTGGTTAGTAATGCCGTTTGGTTTAACTAATGCACCTAGCACTTTCATGAGATTAATGAACGAAGTTTTACGTGCTTTCATTGGACGTTTTGTGGTAGTCTACTTTGATGATATTTGATTTATAGCAAATCTTTAGAGGATCATCTGGACCATTTACGTGCTGTTTTCAATGCTTTACCTGATGCACGTTTGTTTGGTAACCTTGAGAAGTGCACCTTTTGCACCAATCGAGTTGCGTTTCTTGGCTATGTTGTTACATCACAGGGTATTGAAGTGGATCCAGCCAAGATTGAAGCTATTGAGAATTGGCCGCAGCCCAAGACGGTCACATAAGTGAGAAGTTTTCTTGGCCTCGCTGGTTTTTATAGGCGCTTTGTCAAAGACTTTGGATCAATTGCCGCGCCGCTGAATGAGCTTACCAAGAAGGATGTGCCCTTTGTTTGGGGCGATGCACAACAACAGGCCTTCGTCATATTGAAAGATAAGCTAACACATGCTCCCTTACTCCAACTTCCTGATTTTACTAAGACTTTTGAGCTTGAATGTGATGCTAGTGGAATTGGTTTGGGAGGGGTGTTATTACAAGAGGGAAAACCTGTTGCATATTTTAGTGAGAAATTGAGTGGGGCTAGTCTGAACTATTCTACTTATGATAAAGAATTATATGCGTTGGTTCGGACATTCGAAACTTGGCAACATTATCTATGGCCTAAAGAATTTGTTATTCATTCTGATCATGAATCTTTGAAGCATATTCGTAGTCAAGCTAAGTTGAATCGTCGTCATGCAAAGTGGGTTGAATTTATTGAGTCTTTTCCTTATGTTATCAAACACAAAAAGGGTAAAGATAATATTATTGCTGATGCTTTGTCGCGCCGTTATACTTTGTTATCTCAACTTGACTTCAAAATATTTGGATTAGAAACTATTAAGGAACAATATGTGCATGATGCTGAATTTAAAGATGTGTTGCAGAATTGTAGAGATGGTAGAACATGGAACAAGTTCGTCTTCAATGATGGATTTGTGTTCCGTGCTAACAAACTATGCATTCCGGATAGTTCTGTTCGTCTTTTGTTGTTACAGGAGGCGCATGGAGGAGGATTGATGGGACACTTTGGTGTCAAGAAAACGGAGGATGTTTGATAGGGCAAAGGTGTCCGATCTTTCGATGAGATGAAGATAATCGATTTGGTGGAGTTCGGGCTTGACGATCCGACTACACGTGCGAGCACGAGACCCAATGCAATCGCTAGGCCAATCTCCTGGAGGTTACCGATCCTGCGGGAACACGATCAGCCTGACCAGCGAGGGTCTTAATTCCTACCTGAAATCGAGAACAAGTAAGAACCAATATTGCAATCAAGATATTGCGGATTAAGAGGAAAGCTTTATTGAAGAGGTGGGATCCTGAATAGGTGCGAAGTACAAGAGGCCTCTGCGACGCTCGAGCCTTGACGAAGTTGCGACTATGGCTAACTTAATGTCTAAACAAAATCCGAGTCTAGGGGGACGGCTATGGGGAGTATTTAAGGGTGAAAAGGTAGGGTTTCGGCCAGCCATGGAAGTGGTGGCCGAATCCAACCCTAAAAGTCCTTTTCCCCTCAAATATGGACTCTAAAAAGTGGCTAATTAAAATCCTGCGAAAATTACATGGGCCTGGCCCAAAATAAAAGGTGTCGCAGCACCATATTAAGCTATGGACGAATTCGTAAAGTATTCATCTTGAATATTTCGTCCAAGCCTTCTTTCTTCATTATGGTGGCCTCAAAGTTCGGAAATCTTCATCCGTGGCCTTCTCTTGGATCATCACATGCTTGCTGCCATCTCCATGCATGGCCATGCTCCAATGCTTGTGTTACGGGGTAACCCCTTGGGGTGGCCCGATCTTTCACGAATTCCACGAGAAACGAGGGGGAAGCGGTGGTCGGGGGAGGAAGGGGATGAAAACCACGAACACACGCACGCAAAACATGATACACGCCTATCCCTCACGCTGGTGGCAACCGGTCCAACATAATCTCTAGGATCGGTGTTGGGCGAAGCTCGCTCTCCACGCCAACAACATGGGATGAGGTGCTTGGTGAGATCTTGACGACTTGGGGGCGAGAAACCGAGAACCCAAGGCCTTGTACAACTTGAACGCACTAGGCAAGATCCAAGAGGGGGGTGGATAATCCGGTGCTCCTTGGTAGGAGCATGAGACCAATAGATGTAAGTTCCTCCAGGGGTTCCTTAATCTATTATTATCCAAGTCTAGGGTTTACAATATAGGGTGGGGGCTATATATAGGCCAACCACATAAATAGGGGTAGTTTCGGAATGAAATGGGAAAATATAGAGAGGGGTACAGGGCGCTGGGCCAAACTGATGCGTTCTGGTTCAGTCGGGAGATGGTAGTACGGCCGGGTAGTACCGGTCGCAATCAGAGTACCGCCCGGAGCTGTAGTACTGCAGCGGCCTGGAGCTTCCGTTGGAGTCGCCTGTAGCGAGCGGTAGGAGGGGGCGGTAGTACCGGCCACCGGTAGTACCGGTTCCTAGGCCGGTAGTACCGGTGGCATCTGGGGCGTGAGTGGTTCTTCCTGGAGCGTCCGGTAGCGGGGTCCGGTAGTACCGCTTGTACCGGTAGTACCGGTCGTCTTGACCGGTAGTACCGGTTGAGTCTGGCAGCGACTGGTTGCTTCCGCTCCGGTTCCTCCGTCCCATGGGTCCTTCTCTTCGTACCTGATGATGCATAGAGTATGCGTATGAAGTAGCAGGCCATCCAAGGGTGTATCGAAGTCACACAAGGAGAGGAGCGAGTTCACCTTAGCTTGTAGGAGTTTGGCTCGGGCGCAAGTCATGGGTCCACTTGGGGAGCTTGTGGGAGTAGATGTAGTAGCGTTCATGGGACGGGCTGCATCAGCTCCCCCCCTTGGTAAAGAGTCGTCCTCGACTCTTCAACCTTCTCAACTTCATCTTCTCCATGGTAGGGTGATAGGTCCTTGACATTGAATGTCGAGCTCACAAGATACTTTGATGTTGGGATATCGATGATATAGGCGTTGTTGTTTATCCTCTCGAGCACTTTGAATGGTCCATCACCTCTTGGCTTGAGCTTGGAGTCGCGCTCCTTGGGGAAGCGGTCTTTACTCAAGTGTATCCACACAAGGTCGCCTTCTTCGAAGATCATCTCTTTCTTGTTCTTGTTTAGCCTTGATGTTTGGCGAAGGACTTGTTTCTCGATCGTAGCTCTTGTGTCTTCATGGAGTTTCTTCATTGTTTGGGCACGCTTGACAACGTCCATATTGGCGCGTTCATGAAGTGGTAGTGGAAGGATATCGAGCGCGGTGAGAGGCTCGAAGCCATAGACGATCATGAACGGGCTCCTCAAGGTGGTGGAGTGCTTGGTGCGGTTGTAGGCGAACTCGGCGTGTGGAATACATTCCTCCCAGTCTTTAAGGTTCTTCTTTATCAACACCTGGAGGAGTGTGCCAAGACTTCGATTGACGACCTCGGTTTGTCCATCGGTTTGAGGATGCGAGGCGGACGAGAAGAGGAGCTCGATGCCAAGCTTGGCCATGAGAGTCTTCCAGAAGTAGCTCATGAATTTTACGTCGCGGTCGGAGACGATTGTTCTTGGTACACCGTGTACCCGAATTATTTCCCTGAAAAACAAATTTGCTACATGTGAAGCATCATCGGTCTTATGGCACGGAATGAAATGTGCCATTTTGGAAAAGCGATCCACTACTACAAATATAGAATCATGTCCATGTTTAGATCTAGGCAGGCCTAACACAATGTCCATGCTAATGTCCGACCAAGGTGCATGAGGAATAGGCAATGGCATATAAAGACCAAAGGGATTGGACTTAGACTTAGCTTGGATACATGTAGTGCATCGTTGGACGTGGCGCTCCACATCGCGCTTCATCTTTGGCCAAAAGTAGTGAGTGGAGAGCATGTCATACGTCTTGTCACGGCCAAAGTGACCCATAAGGCCTCCACCATGGGACTCTTGAAGAAGCAAAAGTTGGAGAGACGATTTCGGAATGCAAAGCTTGTTTTGTATGAAAAGAAAACCCTTATGCAAATAGAAATCATCAATCCCTTTGTCTATTGAGCATTTTGCAAAAAATGGTCCAAAGAAAGGGTCAGACGCGTACAAAGATTTGATGTCATCAAGACCCAAGACATTTACTTCGAGTCGTGTAAGAAGGCTTGTGTTTTTGCGGGACAAGGCGTCCGCTACCACATTTTCTTTGCCCTTCTTGTATTTGACAATGTAAGGAAAAGACTCCATGAACTCAACCCATTTTGCGTGCCGTTTACTCAAATTGGCTTGGCCCTTAAGATATTTCAACGACTCATGGTCGGAATGGATGATAAATTCTTTGGGCCAAAGATAGTGTTGCCACACTTGAAGAACTCGAACCAAGGCAAAAAGTTCTTTGTCATAAATGGGATAGTTCAAGCGTGCGCCATCAAGTTTCTCACTATGGTAAGCAATAGGACGCCCATTTTGCATAAGGACGCCACAAATGCCAATACCACTAGCGTCACATTCAATCTCAAATGTTTTTGTGAAATCCGGTAATGCAAGAAGTGGTGCTTCGGTGAGCCTCTTTTTGAGCTCATCAAAAGCCTTTTGTTGTGCTTTTCCCCAAACGAACGTGACATTTTTCTTGGTCAATTCGTTGAGGGGGCAAGCAATGGTAGAAAAGTCTTTCACAAAGCGACGGTAAAAGCCAGCCAACCCATGAAAACTATGAAGTTCACTAACATTTGTAGGGATGGGCCAATCTCGTATGTCCTTGACCTTTGAGACATCAACTTCAATGCCCTTAGAAGACACAACAAAACCAAGGAAAATCAGCTTGTCTTTTGCAAAAGTGCACTTTGGGAGATTAGCGTAAAGCTTTTCATGACGGAGGATTTGAAGGACCTCCTTAACATGAGTAACATGCTCCTCTAGTGACTTGCTATAGACAAGGATGTCATCAAAGTAAACAACTACACTCTTCCCAATTAGAGATCGCAAGATGTGGTTCATGAGGCGCATGAAGGTAGATGGGGCATTTGATAAGCCAAAAGGCATAACCAACCATTCATAGAGACCAAGCTTGGTCTTGAAGGCGGTTTTCCACTCATCACCTTCGGCCATGCGAATTTGATGGTAACCACTACGAAGATCAATTTTCGAAAATATAGTGGATCCACATAACTCATCAAGCATGTCATCAAGACGCGGTATAGGATGTCGATAACGCACGGTGATAGCATTGATTGGACGGCAGTCCATGCATAACCGCAACGTATTATCCGTTTTCGGAACTAGAATCACGGGGACCGCGCTTGGGCTAGTGCTTACTTGGATCAAACCTTTGGAGACGAGTTGGTTGATTTGGCGTTCGATCTCCTTCGTCTCTTCCGGGTTTGTGCGATACGCGACGCGGTTTGGGAGTGGGGCGCCGGGTATGAGGTCGATGCGGTGCTCGATTCCACGAAGAGGAGGAAGGCCATGAGGAAGCTCTTCGGGAAATACATCTTGGAATTCCTGCAAAATAGCCATCAAAGAAGGAGGAACATTTGTCAAGTCGTTAGTTCCTTGCGCTAGTCCCTTGCATACGAGGACATAGTGCAAGATGGATGGGTTGTTCCGCACTTCTCTCATCTCACTTTTGGTGGCAAGAAGAACACTCTTAGTTTTTCCACTCGAGTTTGGCTTGTATCTCTCACTCACTATTGTGTGGTTCTCTCGCTCACCACTCTTCTCACAAGGTGTTTTTGTGTATTGTGCCCTCGCTAAAGCCTTTGCATTGTTCGCAATTATTTGGCTAGGAGTCATTGGTTGCAACACACAAGTTTTATCAAGCCATTTGAAGGTGTAAGTGTTTGAGTGACCATTATGCAAAGCACGCTTGTCATATTGCCACGGCCTTCCGAGCAGCATATGGCAAACCGTCATTGGGACCACATCACATTCCACCGTGTCCTTGTAGTGCCCAATTGAGAATGTTACCGAGATGGTGTGCTTGATCTTGACGGATCCATGGTCACTTAGCCATTGTATATGGTAGGGGTCTTTATGCGGATGGAGGGTGAGGTTGAGTTTCTCACACAATTCCGTGCTTGCAAGGTTGTGGCAACTCCCTCCATCGATGACCACTTTGATGGACTTCCCATTGATGCCGGCACGAGTTTGGAAGATGTTCGAGCGTTGGTCTTCATCCTCATTGGCTTGTGTAGTTAAGACCCTTGTGACTACAAGCGATGGACTTGCGTCATGCTCACACACAAGAAGTTCTTGGTCCTCTTCCAAATGTTCCCTTGCCATGGCTTCCTTGACCCTTGCATCAAACTCTTCCTCACTCAAGTATTCTTCATCGCCGTTGTCATGAATGAACAAAACTTTCTTGTTCCCACATGCGTTCGACTTGTGCCCTTTGCCTCCACACTTGTAGCATTCACCATTGAATGGTTGATCATCCCTTGTGTGTTTGCCACTTGGGGGCTGTTTTCCTTGAGGGAGAGTTGGCTTGAAGGGAAGCTTGGTGGTACTTGAGGAGCTTCCACTTGGTGTCGTTGGAGTAGTGGTTGGTGCTTGCTTGAAGGTGAAGTACGTCTTTGGCTTGTTATACTTGATGTCCTCTTGCACTTGACGCTCGGCCTTCGATGCGATGTGCACAAGCTCAACCATGTTGTTGTACTTTTGGAACTCGGTGATGCGCTTGATGGGATGGTTCAAGCCATTGAGGAAACGTGCCATTGTTTGTTCATCTCGCTCGTCAATGTTGGCACGGATCATGTTGAGCTCCATTTGCTTGAAGTACTCTTCCACGGTCTTTGTCCCTTGACTAAGCGTTTGAAGCTTGTTGAAGAGGTCACGCGTGTAGTGTGAAGGAACAAAGCGGGATCTCATATGAGCTTCATATCTTGCCAAGTTGTGATTGGAGGCTCTTCTTTTGCTTCGTGAGCGAGTTGGACTTGTTCCCACCAAAGGTTGTGATGCAGCCCGACCTACGGTCGTTACTACATCAAGGTCTCCAACTTACGCCAAGTCGTCATGGACTCCAAAGAAGAATCTGTTCCTCTATGCGAGCCCCCTTCCTGCCCTATTGAATGGTATGCTACTTCATACTCCGTCACATATGCATGATAGGTTCACACCGACCAGTACGGAGGCAAGGGAGGAAGGCTTAACATCAAGCCGACAAGACGGAGGCTTGGAAGAGGAGACGGAAGAAGACATGTCGGCATTAGGGTTGTCGGAACTGCATTACTACGGTCGGAACCAGTACTACCGCTTCTTCTTCGCTCATCGATGGCTCCAACGGATGCTCCAAGATCGCAAGCGGTACTACGGTCCCAGGCGGTACTACGGTGATGACCGGTACTACGTCCTAAGTCCCAGATACTACCGGTCATGTCTGCATCTACACTGAGTTGGGCCTGACCCATGTATTCCTCTTTACTTACCTATTCGCCTAGTTTATCCCCAAATTACCCTTCTTTAGTGGCTGGCCTATAAATAGAGCCCCCACCCCTCATGTATCCCGCAGGCATAGATGATAGACTAAAGACAACCCCCATTGTGGAATCTCTAGTTTTGCCTCATCCCCTTTACCAAGGGGACCGACTATCGTCACAAACCTCGATTGGACTTTGCATCACGCATCCATCGTTGAACAAGGCCTTGGAGTTCTATGTCTCGTCTCCAAGTTGTCAAGACCCTCCCCAAGGTGTTCTTCCCTCTCCGATGTGGATTTGAGGGAGCACGTTGACCGATCTTTCCTTGCAAGGATTCTATCGGACCGGTGGCCGCCGTTCGGGAGCAATCGTCCTTGTATCGTGTGAGTTTTGCGTGTGTTCATCGTGTTCTTCGCGAGGTGTGTGTTCACTTCCGCTACCTTCTCCCTTTCCCATCGATTTGACCACAAGATCCGTGAAGATCGGGCCACCCAAGAGGTTAACCCCTCCATCATCTGGTATCAGCAGCTTTTGGTTGCCACGGATTTCTCATCGATTTGGTCTTTTCCCCATAAATTCGAAAATTCCACCAAAAATAGCCCCAATTCGTGTTTTGGATCGATCTGTGATTTGAGTGCGTTTTGGTAGGTTTTGATCCGTGGATTGCTTGGTAAACTTGTTGATCTACCTTCCTTTGCGTTCCCATGGCCTAATTCCTTGATTTCCCCCTTCGATTTGGTGTTTTTCCTGAAGATTTTCCGCCCAAATCACCCCAAAATCGCGAAAACGCGTCAAAACTGGGAGTTTCTGGACCCAGCGGTACTACCGGGCTTAAAATCCGGTACTACCACCCTTTTCCGGTACTACCGGGCCCAAAATCCGGTACTACCGCTCTCAACCGGTACTACCTCTCAGGCAACCGGTACTACCCCCAGTCTGAAAAAAAAACAGCGGGTTCCCGATTCTGACCTCTCACCATTTTGAGCATAACTTTTGCATTCGAACTCGGATTTTGGTGTTCTTTAGCTCGTTTCGAAGAGGAGAAGGAGCTCTACATCATAATCCACGTTGTTCATGCTATCTACTCCATCAAATTCCATGAGCAAGGCGGAATCCAATAATAAAGGGTGAAGATTGTCCACGAAAGGTATAAACATCCCGCGACTTCTCCCCACTTGCATTCCTTTGTGAACCCCACTATCTTTGCGAGCAACAAACACCTATTGAGACTAGTTACTCTTATGATTGCTTGGGCTATGCACATTTGATACCTTGTAGAATTCCGAGCAAACATTGTGAGCGCTATCTCTTATAGTTATCTTGTATAGTTGTTGGCACAAGGAAGAGGCAAGTGAAAAAGAAATAAAAATAAAAAGAGTGATACAAAAAAAAGAGAAAAAAGGAAAAGAAAAAAAGAAAGAATTATACATGTGCTTTATAGAATAGGAAGCGCAAGCTCGATGAACATCATATAGGTGGTACTTATTGTGCATATCTTGTAGCTCACCAATTTTGTGCAATCGAACTAGCGTCTCTCCTTGTACTTGTGTGACACGAGCTTATAGTCTTCGCTAGGTAATCATTTGGTTCTTAGCTCACTTTGTCCGTCGCATAAGTCCCAGTTATCCCACCGTGTGTGTTTCCTTGTACATATTTCCTATCTTGTGGATTAACTTGTTTTGCTTTGTGATCATTGTGGTTCTTTACTTGCCATTACAATATCTTGATTTCGGATTGGTTCTTGACATGCCACTTTCCATACCTATCCACCATAGGCCTTGTGTGTGTGTGTTTGTTTGTTGGTAGTTGGTTTTGGTGTTCCGCGTGAACTTCACTTTGCTTGGTTTATTGCTCTCAAGTGTGGCCACTTGCACGATACGATCTTCCAAGGTAAAGTAAGGTTCTAGTTGTATCCCTAACACCCTCTACCACTTCCATATACAACACTTGGTCTTGTGAAGCATGTCTAGGGACTCCGGAACCGGGGATGATATCTATGAAGAATCCATGATGAGCCACCATGACTACGACTCCACAAGTATAGAGGACATGACGGAGCACAACACCGACAATGGCTCCGCATGCTTTGAGGACCCGGAGCACTACACCTACGACGACTCCACATGCATGGAAGACATGGAGCTCTACGTCGACAATGGCTCCTCATGCATGGAGCCTATGGAGCACTACACCGACAATGGCTCCACATGCTTGGGTGATATGGAGTACTACACCAACAATTACTCCCCAAGAATGGATGACTTCGAGTGCGACATCAACGACGCCTCGCCAAGCATGGAGGACACGGAGAACTTCATCGAGTTTGATGGCTCCTCCACGAGCCATGAAGAATTCCTCCACCGCGTGGAGATGGAAGCCTACTACGCCAAGCAAGAGGAGGCGCATCATCAAGAATCCATGACCTTCAAGGCCAAGCATGCCACACCAAAGGGCACCACCTACTTCGATGATCCACCTCCAAGGCGACAAGCGCCACCATCGACACGGCATCAAGTGCCACCACCTAGATGGCGTCAAGCTCCACCATCTCCAAGGCGCCAAGCTACATCACCTCCAAGGCGCCAAGATCCACCTCCTACCCAAAGAAGAGTGGCGTCCAAACATCATATACATCAAGAGGCGCCAAGAAACAAGAATCTTCATCGACAAACATCCTCTCATGAGCATCGCCACCATAAGGAGGATACAAGAAATCATCTAAGGCATCTTCGCCACCAAGACGAAGAATTCAAGATGAGCACCAACCATAATGCTCAATCAATCTCAAGAAGGCACCACAAGGCACAAGAAGAGTGCCAAGGCAAATGATCACCGTCGCGAGCGTCATGTGGATGACCAAGTGCTTCACCAACATCAACCATCGGCAAGGCACGCCAATGACCTCCGTCGACACCGTCACAAGGCACCTTCAACTACTAGTGCCACCACCAAAATGGCACCAAGAGTTTGTTCAAAAAAATGGCACCAAGAGCAAGCCTTGGTCCACGCCATCAAGCTTCGATGCCTACGCTTGACTTCCACGACCTCGCCAACGAGGAAAATGTAGACCTCTACTTTGCCAAGTTGGATAGCATGAGCCTACCTCCACCACTACTACAAGATGGCCACAAGACGGTCGAGCATGGGATTTTCCCTTCGACCATGGAGGCGAGCAATGATGCCCATCTTATGGCATCCAACCTTGAAGGCGACAAGGTCAAGAATGGTGAGCATGGGATTTTCCCTTCGCCAAAGGAGGCGCTTGGAGTTGAGGAACCGGAGCCTACCCCCATATGCTTGAGTGATGATGTGGTACCAATCCCATGTGAGTATGAGAGCCACTTAGCCCACTTGAGTGAGAACAAGAGTGCGATCAGTGACTCCACCTTATGTGAGATCGAGTGCTTCCACTTGGAGGGCATGAGCGATACTCCTAGTGAGTTGAGAGTGGTAGTTGATAGGTCAAGTGAGACCATTTCGAATTCTAACAACTTACTCTCTACCTCTAGTGTGTTCTCTTGTGTTGTTCTAGGTTCCATGGAGGAAGACGCCCGAAGCCATGAAGCAATGATGCCTCAATTGGAAAAGATGTACATGGTGCGCGAAGGTGATGCTACGCCATGGCTACATCAAGAAGACGAAGTGATCCACAAGGAGACCACTACTTCCATAACACCCACTTCATATGAGAGGTATGACCAAGGTAACAATAAGGGTGTTGATGATGCCATGATCCCACTAGTGGACATGATGAATTGTGAGGATATGCATGTTATGGATGATACTTGTGACATCACATATGCTTCATCCATATTCCCATGTGATGCTTTGCCTTTGCATAATATTGATCATGTGGAATTGTTTGATTGCGATATTATTGCCATAAACATGCCATGCTATGCGTCTTGTGTGTATCCTCCAATTGCTTCAGACATGCTTTGTCATGTTAGTCATTCATTTTCTCCTGTTGCTTGCAATAAGTTGAATAATTTGTCTATCAATTGTTTTGCTTGCAACAATACTTTTCACATGGATTATAACGAGATAGCCCCCATAGCTTTCTCAATTTTTGGAGATTTTGATGATTGCCATGATAAGCACGTTCCCCACTTGCATACTCACCATGCATCTATGTCGTACTTGATTGACATTAATGGTGATGTGCACAAGAAGAGATACGTCATGATGGATGATGTGTATCTCTACCATGCACACACGTTCTTCCTTTGGTGTATGATGTGTGTAGGTACCCGCACAAGAATGTCAACCTCGGTTGAGCACGAGTTGACAAAAAGAGATCTAGAGAGCATCCCACAAGTGAGTTCAAGATCGAACCCAGCTCTGATACCTTTTGCATGCTTTGCATCTTTCATGTTGGCAAATTGCTCTTTCCTATGGTTTGATTGTAAAGCATGTTAATGGTATTATCTCCCCTTGTGACATTCATGTTTCTTCGCTTTTAGATAATGATGTTTTGTGTGTTGTAACAAAATTGTTGAACAATTTCTCTCTCTGATGTTTTGCTTGCAACCACAATTCCATTAAGAGCATGTATTGTCATGAGAGCTTCCAAGAATCTCGTCTTGTTGTTGCAACAAACATAAGGACCACTTGCTCTTTCATTTGGTTTGTTTGCAAATATATTGTTTTTGCTTCCGCTTGGGATACTCATATTCCCATGATATTTGCTTTCGATGATGTGTGTGTGACATCCAACATGTCGACCAATTTCTCTTTCCAATGGTTGGTTTGCACACATAATGATGTTGCTTTGGACATTCTTCCTTTTGTGTTTTTGCCAAATTCTCCTAGTTTTGCATCAAAGATGTTGATCAAATTTCTATTCGATTGCTTTGAATGCCACAATAAGATGTTATATGGAGTTTTTGAGTTCCCACATTTGGATGATTTTGCAACGACTTCCATGCACTTTGACCTTGCATATGCATCCCGTTTGCTATACTTGAGTTGTGCTAATCGTGTTGTGAACAAGAATGGACATGCCACAAATGACATGCTCCTCTATCACACACAAACATATGTTGCTTGGTCTTTGTTGTATGAAGGTACAAATGCATACACGTCAACCTCTATGTACCATGTGTTGACAAGAAGAATCGAAGAGAGTTACCTATGGCCACCCTTCATCGAGTTATCTCTACAAGCTAAGGTGACTTCCTTCTACTTGAGGACTCATGCAATAATCTTCATGAATTGGCTACGCTTTGAGTGTTGCTTTGCTTTTGTTGCGAGCTTTGTAGGCTTCAAGGAAGGTGAAGGAACATTGAAGTGTTGTCAAGTCAATCTTCGAGGGCGACTATATGGTGAACCCAGGATCAAGAAGGTCTCTCGGCGCTTCTACTTTGTGATGAGCATGTAGAGTCGAGGGCGACTCTTTTTGAAGGGGAGATGATGCAGCCCGGCCGTGATCGTTACTACATCAAGGTCTCCAACTTCGCCAAGTCGTCATGGACTCCAAAGGTGAATCCGTTCCTCTATCTGAGCCCCTTCACGCCCTATTGAATGGTATGCTACTTCATACTCCATCACATATGCATGATAGGTTCACAGACGATCTGGAGGCAAGGGAGGCCGGAACATCAAGCCCGACAAGGCGGAGGCTTGGAAGAGGCGGAAGAAGACATGTCGGTTGCGGTCCAAGCGGTACTACGGTTGTCGGAACAGTACTGGGTGGTACCTACGCCCCTTCTACCGCTTCATCTTGATGGCCCCAGCGGATGCTCCAAGGCGCAAGCGGTACTACGGTCCTAAGGCGGTACTACGGTGATGACGGTACTACCGGTCCTAAGTCGATACTACGGTCATGTCTGCATCGCACCAGTTGAGCCACATGCCCATATTCCCCTTTACTTACCTATTAGCCTAGTTTATCCCCAAATTACCCTTGTTTAGTGGCTGGCCTATAAATAGAGCCCCCCACCCTCATGTATCCCTTGAGCATAGATGATAGACTAAAGACAACCCCATTGTGGAATCTCTAGTTTTGCCTCATCCCCTTTACCAAGGGGACCGACTATCGTCACAAACCTCGATTGGACTTGGCATCACGCATCCATCGTTGAACAAGGCCTTGGAGTTCGATGTCTCGTCTCCAAGTTGTCAAGACCCTCCCAAAGGTGTTCTTCCCTCTCCGATGTGGATTTGAGGAACACGTTGACGATCTTTCCTTGCAAGGATTCTATCGGACCGATGGCGCCGTTCGGGGCAATCGGCCTTGTATAAATGTGAGTTTTGCGTGTGTTCAGCCTCCGTGTTCTTGATGTTCCAAACTTCCTCCCTTGCCTCCGATGAACCTATCATGCATATGTGACGGAGTATGAAGTAGCATACCATTCAATAGGGCAGGAAGGGGGCTCGCATAGAGGAACAGATTCACCTTTGGAGTCCATGACGACTTGGCGTAAGTTGGAGACCTTGATGTAGTAACGACCGTAGGTCGGGCTGCATCAGGTTGGCATACTCATCAAACTCGAGGGATGCATGGCCATCATCTTCTCATTGCTATAGTTGTGCATGCGGAAGATCTTGTCAACCTTGAGTTCCCACGAGAGATATTCCTCGGGCTCATTGGAACCGGTGAACTTTGGCATGGTGAATTTGAGCTTGCCGAAAGTTTCTTATCCATTGCGGTTCCGGTTGCGGCAGTTGCCATGATTTGGGCGGTCATCATCATCATCTGAGCTCTCATATCTTGCTTGGTGATGGTTTCGTTGCTCTTGCGGTTGTTGAGGTGCTGCGTTTGGTGGTGGAACTTGGTTTTGGCGACGAGCTTGGGGAGCTTGCTCGTTTTGTTGGCGCGGTTGAGGACGAGGAGGAGGTTGATGGTCCTCGCGACGAGCTTGAGGAGCTTGCTCTTGTTCTTGTCGTGGGTGGTGCCGAGGAGCGTTGTCTTGCGCCCTGTGGCGAGGAGGACGTCGAGCCACATGCGCAATGGGCTGCTCTTCTTCTTCTTCTTCTTGATGTGGAGGAGGCTCGCCATGACCATCATGTTGCCGACGTGGACGATCATGTCGATGATGATGCCTTGGAGGATCTTCGAGTGCTTCACGTCGACGTTGATCTTGGTCATCCTCTTCGGATGCTTCACTTGTTGTTTAAGGGACATGTCGACGGCGATGGCCTTGGTGGTCCATGTGAGGTTGCTCTTGTTGAATGACAAGTGCCCTTGGTTGTGGCCGGTTCGCTTCACGTCGTGGAGGTCTTGCGGAGATGTCACCATCATAGCTTGACGTTGCGGCGTGGCGCGGAGATGGTACCGCTTGAGAAGAGCTCATGGATTGAAGAATGGGTCCATCCCGGTGCCTTGAAGCGTGACGGCGAGGTGCACTTGATTCACTTGAGGAGTGCCGAGATGAGCTTGATTCGCGCGAGCGTGGCCTTGCTAGTCCATCAATGAGGCGTTGAAGCTTCTCATCCATTGAGGCGAGTGCACGACCAAGAGCTTCATTTTGATGACCGAGGTTATGTTGCATGGCATGCATTTGGCCACGGACTTCTTCGAAGCGGTTGTCGATGTTCTTGAATTCCACACGGGCCTCGCTAAATTGTTCATCTTGGCGCCGCTCAAGAGCTTCACAACGGTAGTTGAATTCTCCTCGGACCTTCCAATGGTCCCATCTTGTCATGAATTGTGTGTCATCCTCCGGAGGCTGTGGTGGTTGGGATGGCTCTCCATGCCTGTCCATGATGAAAAGCCAACAAGGGTTGTATATGGAGAAAAAGGGTGCGGAGAGTTAGCCTTTTACCTCATTGGAGATTATATCAAACCAATTGCCACACAAGTGAGTGAAAAGCGTGCAAAGTGAAATGGGCAACAAACTCACACACAAATATGCTACAACTCTCAAAAGCTTTTGGTGGAAGGTTAGGATTGTGGAAAACCAAATGAAACGATCAAAGCAAAAGGTTATTGTTCTACGTGGTAAAAAACCAAAGATCAAAAGCAAAAGGATACGATCTACAAAAACACGGAAAACACACACGTGGAGAAAAACGGGGTTAGCACGACTATGAAAAATGAGCACAAAAGGTCCTAACGAAGACTACGCTCGGTTGTCGTGCCAACTCAAGGAGAGACCACAACTTGTTTGCCAAAAGAGGATAAGCAACGGATTTGTGCACTTGCCTTGGTGCATTCTTTTCCTCTCTCTTGTTGGCTTACAAGCTTGGTATTCTCTTTGTATTGGAAGACTATGTATCTTTCTAATTTATCTTTTGTTCTTTTCTTTTTGATTCTTTCTCTTTTTCTCCCTTTCTATGCTACTATGTTAACTTTTGTATTTGCCCTCACACTCTCACTTTCCAATGGCAAGTGCACAATGCTTAGACAAACACAAAATGAGTTGCTCTCATAGGATAGATACACACAAGGAAGATATGGGGTTGTCAAAGTGGTGCAAGTTATACCTTCGGTATTGTTGACGACTTGCAACCGTTGGTGTGGGGGATGTTCGAGTGTCGTGGTGTCGTTGAGCGCGTGGTGACTTTGATGCGGAAGCTGTTGTGGAAATGGCGACAAACACGCGAAACACGAACAAGTGAAGTGGAAAAGTCAGCAAACGAGATTGAGCCGTCAAAGGGCAAAAAGAAACACGGTCAGAGGCGAGGGGTAGTACGGGCAGCGTCCGTAGTAATCTGACGGTAGTACCGGTTGTGCAACCGGTAGTACCGGAGAGTTGCGGTAGTACCGCTTGCACAACCGGTAGTACCGCAAGGCACGGAACTGGAAAGAGATCAACTTGACAAAATCCTCAAATTCGTGGTGATCTGACCGAAAGGCTGAGCTAGGAACAACAGGGGCTATAGATCGACTCCAAAAGCAACAGATCTATGGACCAAAACCACGAAAAACTCACCAAATCCAAAGATCGATCCGAAGGCAAATTGGGGCACTTTTTGGTGGGATTTTCGATTTTAAGGGGGATCAAAGAAAAATTGGGGGGAAATTCGTGATCAACCGTGCTCTTGATACCAATATGTTATGGGGTAACCCCATGGGGTGGCCCGATCTTTCACGAATTCCACGAGAAACGAGGGGGAAGTGGTGGTCGGGGGAGGAAGGGGATGAAAACCACGAACACACGCACACAAAACACGATACACGCCTATCCCTCACGCCGGTGGCAACCGGTCCAACATAATCTCTAGGATCGGTGTTGGGCGAAGCTCGCTCTCCACGCCAACAACGGGGGATGAGGTGCTTGGTGAGATCTTGACGACTTGGGGCGGCCGAGAACCCAAGGCCTTGTACAACTTGAACGCACTAGGCAAGATCCAAGAGGGGGGTGGATAATCCGGTGCTCCTTGGTAGGAGCATGAGACCAATAGATGTAAGTTCCTCCAGGGGTTCCTTAATCTATTATTATCCAAGTCTAGGGTTTACAATATAGGGTGGGGGCTATATATAGGCCAACCACATAAACAGGGGTAGTTTCGGAACGAAATGGGAAAATATAGAGAGGGGTACAGGGCGCTGGGCCAAACTGATTCGTTACAGTTCGGTCGGGACCGGTAGTACGGTCAGCAAGAATCGTAGTGCAGTCGCAATAGTAATACCGCTCGAGCGATAGTACTGAGCGGGCCTGGAGCTTCCGTCGAGTCGCTTTATGTGGTAGGAGGGGCGGTAATCACCGGTAGCGTCTGGGGTGTGGAGTGGTTCTTCCTGGAGCGTCCAGTAGCGGGGTCCGGTAGTACCGCTTGTACTGGTAGTACCGGTCGTCTTGACCGGTAATCTGCTGAGACTAGCAGCCGGTTGCTTCGCTCGGTTCCTCCTTCCCATGGGTCCTTCTCTTCGTACCTGATGATGCATAGAGTATGCGTATGAAGTAGCAGGCCATCCAAGGGTGTATCGAAGTCACACAAGGAGAGGAGCGAGTTCACCTTAGCTTGTAGGAGTTTGGCTCGGGCGCGAGTCATGGGTCCACTTGGGGAGCTTGTGGGAGTAGATGTAGTAGATGTAGTAGCGTTCATGGGACGGGCTGCATCAGCTTGTCCCTCTCATCCATGCTTGGTTCATCATTGATGTGGACATCCCTTCTATTGATACAACCGTTGTACCTACAGCAACACACATACAAGGACCCATCACAAGATCTCGTGCCAAACAACTTAACTATCAGGTACTTTCGTTTCTTGGAACTATTCCTCACATACATGAGAATATGATGCTGCCAAAATCAGATGTATTTCTTACTCTTAGGAATGATGGACCAAGCATGGATGAGAGGGACAAGCATTGGAGCATGGCCATGCATGGAGATGGCAGCAAGCATGTGATGATCCAAGAGAAGGCCACGGATGAAGATTTCAGAACTCTGAGGCCACCATAATGAAGAAAGAAGGCTTGGACGAAATATTCAAGATCAATACTTTACGAATTCGTCCATAGCTTAATATGGTGCTGCGACACCTTTTATTTTGGGCCAGGCCCATGTAATTTTCGCATGATTTTAATTAGCTACTTTTTAGAGTCCGTATTTGAGGGGAAAAGGACTTCTAGGGTTGGATTCGGCCACCACTTCCATGGCTGGCCGAAACCCCACCTTTTCGCCCTTAAATACTCCCCATAGCCGTCCCCCTAGACTCGGATTTTGTTTAGACATTAAGTTAGCCATAATCTTCGCCAAGGCTCGGCGTCAGAGGCCTCTTGTACTGCACCTATTCAGGATCCCACCTCTTCAATAAAGCTTTCCTCTTAATCCGCAATATCTTGATTGCAATATTGGTTCTTACTTGTTCTCGATTTCGTAGGAATTAAGACCATCGCTGGTCGGTGATCGTGTTCCCAGGATCGGTAACCTCCGTGAGATTGGCCTAGCGATTGCATTGGCGCCGTGCTTTCGCGTGTAGTCGGATCGTCAAGCCCGAACTCCACCAAATCGATTATCTTCATCTCATCGAAAGATCGGACACCTTTGCCCTATCAAGTGGTATCAGATTTCAGGTTGCTCGGTGAGATTTTACTGTTTTCGTAGATTAGATCTGTTTTTACCTATAACCCACGAAAAAGCCAAAAACACAGTTAGAGTTTAGATCCATCCCATAACCAATCTACGCCTCGCATTATCTTTTCAGTTTTTGCATTGTTGAATTTGTGTCTACATCGTCGCGTCGAGTTGCTGGTCTTAGTGTCTCGTCCCTTAGAGTTTCGAGTTCTGATAATAGTAGTCACCGCCACACTCGCCGATCACCGTCACCATATTCCGCCACCATCTTCCGCCGCCATATACCCAGCCACCATAAACCTTAATACTCCGCCACCGCCTCCCTACCGCGACACAGATCCGATCAGTTTCCTGCCGTGGTACGAGTCCGAGTAGAGTTATTGTTTTCTAGTTATTTCTTTTTACTTTCCTTCTTTGTTGTTTCCGTGTTCAGCTAAATTCCGAGTCGACCTCCGAGTTCGGTCGTAAGTCTAGAAGGAGAGCAAAAAAAAAAGTCTGGAACCGCCTCCGAATTTTTTTTCTGGCTATACTAGTTTTCGGCTTTGGGGATCACTTTTCTCCATCGGCCGTTATAGCGATATTTTTTTGGAGCCTGCGCGCTTTCCGGAGCAAAATAAAAAATTTCGAATTTTTTTTGGGGCTAACCTATTTTTAGACCCCGTAGATCAGTTCTAGACACTCGCCATCATAGTGATTTTCCACCTCTCGGTTCGCTTTTCAGGGTGCCATATCATCATACATTGCTTGTTGTGTCGCGTCGTGACATCGTTGGTGATCTAGGCTCGCGTCTCTAGTACGGTCTAGCCTAGGACCAGACAAGACTCGTTGAGCATTCTTTCAACTTTTGCATTGCTGTTTTGATAATTGCTAACCCCCTTTGCTAAGCCTTCCCAGAGCTCCACAAATACTCTCCACGTGCGGTGTTTCGACTCCTGGTAATCGCTCGGTTGAATCTCTGGACCCACTGATCCTCGCGGTTGCACCTCGCCTTTTCCTGCTGTTTGGTAAGAACTTGTAAGAGCTTCGTATATTGCTTGACGGATTACGCGTGACTTCCACCATCTTTCTATAGTATATACCTGTTCTTTTTAAGGACTAACCATGACAGATACTTCGCGGAACCCTGCCACAATGACGAACGAAGAACTACATGCCCACTTCTCCGTGCTCTTGGTTAGTCGCGCTGAAGACGTGGATACGCGCCTAGGGGAGTTTGACACCAAGCTCACCAACGCCATGGACAAGATTGATGGACTCGAGAAATCCTTCAACGCCAAGCGTGGCGCAGCGTTCCGATCACGGGTTTGCTGGATTCGCCTGCCGCACCGGCGGCTACCGCTGGTGACCCACCTCGGACTTCCGCCATGCGGCGGCGACATTGGGGAGACGACGGTACTACTACGACCCGACGACGACGATCTGTTCGACGAGGAGGTTGAACAACCTCCACGGTACTGGGCCGTCCCGACATTACTACCAACGCTCGACCACGATGCGTGATGATGATCATGTTGCAAAGCTTAAATTAAATATTCCATCTTTTGAGGGTAAATATAATCCTGATGCATATCTTACATGGGAGATGGAAGTAGAACAACGTTTTGCATGCTTAAAATATCCTGAGAATATGCGTGTTAGTGCTGCTACATGTGAATTTACTAAATTTGCTTCCCTTTGGTGGTCTGAGTATTGTCGTTTAAATCCTACTACTATTCCTAGTACTTGGACTGCTTTAAAAACTGCTATGCGTGTTCGTTTTGTACCTCCTACTTATCAACGTGATTTACTAAAGAATCTGTTATGGGGTAACCCCTTGGGGTGGCCCGATCTTTCACGAATCTCCGCGGGATCGGGGGGAAAGCTGTGGGAGAGGAAGAGGGGACGAAATCCACGAACACACACACGCAAAGATCCCGATGTACTCACGCACACAAAACACGATACACGCCGGTAACTCACGCCGATGGCAACCGGTCCAACATAATCTCTAGGATCGGTGTTGGGCGAAGCTCTCTCTCCACGCCAACAACGGGGGACGAGGTGCTTGGTGAGATCTTGACGACTTGGGGGCGAGAAACCGAGAACCCAAGGCCTTGTACAACTTGAACGCACTAGGCAAGATCCAAGAGGAGGGTGGACAATAGGTGCTCCTTGGTAGGAGCATGAGACCAATAGATTAAAAGATCCTCAAAGGGTGTCTTAATCTATCATTATCCAAGTCTAGGGTTTACATATTAGGGGTGGGGCTATATATAGGCCATCCACATAAACAGGGGTAGTTCTGGAATAAAACTAGAAGTTTGGGCGAAATTGGGGGTTACATGGGCCAGGCCCAAAAGGCTTTAACATGCCTGGCGTCGGTCAGTCCGGAGACTCCGGTCTGGGGTCCGGAGACTCCGGTCTGGGCCGGAGACTCCGGTCAATCTCTGGACCCGTCTCCGGAGGGGGTAACAGTCTGTCCCGGCCTTGAGTCTCCGGTCTGGACCGGAGGAAGGTCCGGAGACTCCGGTGTAGGGGACCGGAGACTCCGGTCTACACCGGAGACTCCGGTGTGCCGAGCTCCAGCAACTTCTTCTCTTGGTCCTGGTTCCTTGGTGGCTTGGTGTGGTGGTGTTGCTTCATATCTGAGGATACACAACGTAGATGCATGAAGTAGCAAGCCATCCAAAGGTAGGCCAAAATCACATGAGGAAAGGAGCGAGTTAACCTTGGCTTGTAGGAGCTTGGCGCGGGCGCGAGTCATTGGTCCACTTGGGGGACTAGGTGTTGTAGGTGGAGGTGCGTCCGTAGGACGGGCTGCATCAGCTCCCCCCCCTTGGGAAAGAGTCGTCCTCGACTCTTCAACCTTCTCAACTTCATCTTCCGCCATGGTAGGGTGATAGGTCCTTGACATTGAATGTCGAGCTCACAAGATACTTGGATGTTGGGATATCTATGATGTAGGCGTTGTTGTTGATCCTCTTGAGCACTTTGAACGGTCCATCACCTCTTGGCTTTAGTTTGGAGTCGCGGTCCTTGGGGAAGCGGTCTTTACTCAAGTGTATCCATACAAGGTCGCCTTCTTCGAAGATCATCTCTTTCTTGTTCTTGTTTAGCCTTGATGCTTGGCGAAGGACTTGTTTCTCGATCGTAGCTCTTGTGTCTTCATGGAGTTTCTTCATTGTTTGGGCACGCTTGACCACGTCCATATTGGCACGTTCATGAAGAGGTAGAGGGAGGATATCGAGCGCGGTGAGGGGCTCGAAGCCATAGACGATCATGAACGGGCTCCTCATGGTGGTGGAGTGCTTGGCGCGGTTGTAGGCAAACTCGGCATGTGGAATACATTCCTCCCAGTCTTTAAGGTTCTTCTTTATCAACACCCGGAGAAGTGTGCCAAGACTTCGATTGACGACCTCGGTTTGTCCATCGGTTTGAGGGTGCGAGGCGGACGAGAAGAGGAGCTTGATGCCGAGCTTGGCCATGAGAGTCTTCCAGAAGTAGCTCATGAATTTTATGTCGCGGGCGGAGACGATTGTTCTTGGTACACCGTGTAGCCGAATTATTTCCCTGAAAAACAAATTTGCTACATGTGAAGCATCATCGGTCTTATGGCACGGAATAAAATGTGCCATTTTTGAAAAGCGATCCACTACTACAAATATATAATCATGACCATGTTCAGATCTAGGCAAGCCTAACACAAAGTCCATGCTAATGTCCGACCAAGGTGCATGAGGAATAGGCAATGGCATATAAAGACCAAAGGGGTTGGACTTAGACTTAGCTTGGATACATGTAGTGCATCGTTGGACGTGGCACTCCACGTCACGCTTCATCTTTGGCCAAAAGTAGTGAGTGGAGAGCATGTCATAAGTCTTGTCACGGCCAAAGTGACCCATAAGGCCTCCACCATGGGACTCTTGAAGAAGCAAAAGTTGGAGAGACGATTTCGGAATGCAAAGTTTGTTTTGTTTGAAAAGAAAACCCTTATGCAAATAGAAATCATCAATTCCTTTGTCTATTGAACATGTTGCAAAAATTGGTCCAAAGAAAGGGTCGGACGCGTACAAAGATTTGATGTCATCAAGACCCAAGACATTTACTTCGGACGCGTACAAAGATTTGATGTCATCAAGGCTTGTGTTTTTGCGAGACAAGGCGTCCGCTACCACATTTTCTTTGCCCTTCTTGTATTTGACAATGTAAGGAAACGACTCCATGAACTCAACCCATTTTGCGTGCCTTTTACTCAAGTTGGCTTGGCCCTTAAGATACTTCAACGACTCATGGTCGGAATGGATGATAAATTCTTTGGGCCAAAGATAGTGTTGCCACACTTGAAGGACTCGAACCAAGGCAAAAAGTTCTTTGTCATAAATGGGATAGTTGAGGCGTGCGCCATCAAGTTTCTCACTATGGTAAGCAATAGGACGCCCATTTTGCATAAGGACGCCACCAATGCCAATACCACTAGCGTCACATTCAATCTCAAAGGTTTTCGTGAAATCCGGTAATGCAAGAAGTGGTGCTTCGGTGAGCCTCTTTTTGAGCTCATCAAAAGCCTTTTGTTGTGCTTTTCCCCAAACGAACGTGACATTTTTCTTGGTCAATTCGTTGAGGGGGCAAGCAATGGTAGAAAAGTCTTTCACAAAGCGACGGTAAAAGCCAGCCAACCCATGAAAACTTCGAAGTTCACTAACATTTGTAGGGATGGGCCAATCTCGTATGTCCTTGACTTTTGAGACATCAACTTCAATGCCATTGGAAGACACAACAAAACCAAGGAAAATCAGCTTGTCTTTCGCAAAAGTGCACTTTGGGAGGTTAGCGTAAAGCTTTTCATGACGAAGGATTTGAAGGACCTCCTTAACATGAGTAACATGCTCCTCTAGTGATTTGCTATAGACAAGGATGTCATCAAAGTAAACAACTACACTCTTCCCAATGAGAGATCGCAAAATATGGTTCATGAGGCGCATGAAGGTAGATGGAGCATTTGATAAGCCAAAAGGCATAACCAACCATTCATAGAGACCAAGCTTGGTCTTGAAGGCGGTTTTCCACTCATCACCTTCGGCCATGCGAATTTGATGGTAACCACTACGAAGATCAATTTTCGAAAATATAGTGGCTCCACATAACTCATCAAGCATGTCATCAAGACGCGGTATAGGATGTCGATAACGCACTGTGATAGCATTAATTGGACGGCAGTCCATGCATAACAGCAACGTATCATCCGTTTTTGGGACTAGAATCACGGGAACCGCGCTTGGACTAGTGCTTACTTGGATCAAACCTTTGGAGACGAGTTGGTTGATTTGTCGTTCTATCTCCTTCGTCTCTTCCGGGTTCGTACGATACGCGGCGCGGTTTGGGAGTGGGGCGCCAGGTATGAGGTCGATGCGGTGCTCGATTCCACGAAGAGGAGGTAGTCCATGAGGAAGCTCTTCGGGAAATACATCTTGGAATTCCTGCAAAACAGCCATCAAAGAAGGAGGAACATTTGTCAAGTCATTAGTTCCTTGCGCTAGTCCCTCGCATACAAGGGCATAGTGCAAAATGGATGGGTTGTTCCGCACTTCTCTCATCTCACTTTTTGTTATGGGGTAACCCTAGGGTTGGCCCGATCTTTCACGAATTCCACGAGAAACACTTCATATGAGCCCCACATTCCTTTGTGAACCCCACTATCTTTGCGAGCAACAAACACCTATTGAGACTAGTTCCTCTTATGATTGCTTGGGCTATGCACATTTGATACCTTATAGATTCCGAGCAAACATTGTGAGCGCTATCTCCTATAGTTATCTTGTATAGTTGTTGGCACAAGGAAGAGGCAAGTGAAAAAGAGATAAATATAAAAAGAGTGACACAAAAAGAAAAAAATAGAAAAAGGGAAAAGAGAAAGAAAAGAAAGAGATAGACATGTGCCTTATAGTGTAGGAAGCGCAAGCTCGATGAACATCATATAGGTGGTACTTATTTTGCATATCTTGTAGCCCACCAATTTTTTGCAATCGAACTAGCGTCTCTCCTTGTACTTGTGTGACACGAGCTTATAGTCTTCGCTAGGTAATCTTGTGGTTCTTAGCTCACTTTCTCCGTCGCACAAGTCCCATTTATCCCTCCGTGTGTGTTTCCTTGTACATATTTCCTATCTTGTGGATTAACTTGTTTGCTCTGTGATCATTGTGGTTCTTTACTTGCCATTACAACATCTTGATTTCGGATTTGTTCTTGACATGCCACATTCCATACCTATCCACCATAGGCCTTGTGTGTGTTTGTTTTTTGGTTCGTAGTTGGTTTTGGTGTTCCGCGTGAACTTCACTTTGCTTGGTTTATTGCTCTCAAGTGTGGCCACTTGTACGATACGATCTTCCAAGGTAAAGTAAGGTTTGACGTTGTATCCCTAACTCCCACTACCACTTCCATATACACCACTTGGTCTTGTGCATCATGTCTAGGGACTCCGGAAACGAGGATGATATCTATGAAGAATCCATGATGAGCTACCATGACTACGACTCCACAAGTATAGAGGACATGACGGAGCACAACACCGACAATGGCTCCGCATGCTTTGAGGACCCGGAGCACTACACCTACGACGACTCCACATGCATGGAAGACATGGAGCTCTACGTCGACAATGGCTCCTCATGCATGGAGCCTATGGAGCACTACACCGACAATGGCTCCACATGCTTGGGTGATATGGAGTACTACACCAACAACTACTCCCCAAGCATGGACGACTTCGAGTGCGACATCGATGACGCCTCGCCAAGCATGGAGGACACGGAGAACTTCATCGACTTTGATGGCTCCTCCATGAGCCATGAAGAATTCCTCCACCGTGTGGAGATGGAAGCCTATTACGCCAAGCAAGAGTAGGCGCATCATCAAGATTCCATGACCTTCAAGGCCAAGCGTGCCACACCAAAGGGCACCACCTACTTCGATGATCCACCTCCAAGGCGACATGTGCCACCACCTATATGGCGTCAAGCGCCACCATCTCCAAGGCACCAAGCTCCATCACCTCCAAGGCGTCAAGCTCTACCATCTCCAAGGCGCCAAGCTTCATCACCGCCAAGGCGCCAAGCTCCAACTCCTATCCAAACAAGAGTAGCGTCCAAACATCATATGCATCAAGAGGCGCCAAGAAACAAGACTCTTCATCGACAAACATCCTCTCATGAGCATCGCCACCATAAAGAGGATACAAGACATCGTCAAAGGCATCTTCGCCATAAAGACGAAGAATTCATGATGAGCACCAGCCATAATGCTCAAGAAAGCTCAAGAAGGCACCACAAGCACAAGAAGAGTGCCAAGGCAAATGATCATCGTCGCGAGTGTCATGTGTACGACCGAGTGCGCCACCTACATCAACCATCGACAAGGCACGCCAATGACCTCCGTCGACACCATCATAGGGCACCTACAACTACTCGTGCCACCACCACAATGGCACCAAGAGCAAGCCTTCCTCCACGCCATCAAGCTTCAATGCCTACGCTTGACTTCCACAACCTCGCAAACGAGGAAAATGTAGACCTCTACTTCGCCAAGTTGGATAGCATGAGCCTACCTCCACCACTACTACGCGATGGCCACGAGACGGTCGAGCATGGGATGTTCCCTTCGACCATGGAGGAGAGCGATGATGCCCACCTTATGGCATCCAACCTTGAAGGCGACAAGGTCAAGAATGGTGAGCATGGGATTTTCCCTTCACCAAAGGTGGCGCATGGAGTTGAGGAAACCGAGCCTACCCCCATATGCTTGAGTGATGATGTGGTACCAATCCCATGTGAGTATGAGAGCCACTTAGCCCACTTGAGTGAGAACAAGAGTGACATGAGTGACTCCACCTTATGTGAGATTGAGTGCTTCCACTTGGAGGGCATGAGCGATACTCCTAGTGAGTTGAGAGTGGTAGTTGATAGGTCAAGTGAGACCATTTCGAATTCTAACAACTTACCCTCTACCTCTAGTGTGTTCTCTTGTGTTGTGCTAGGTTCCATGGATGAAGACGCGCCAAGCCATGAAGCAATGATGCCTCAATTGGAGAAGATGTACATGGTGCACGAAGATGATGCGACGCCATGGCTACATGAAGAAGACGAAGTCGTCCATAAGGAGGCCACTACTTCCACAACACCCACTTCATATGAGAGGTATGAACAAGGTAACAATAAGGGTGTTGATGATGCCATGATCCCACTAGTGGACATGATGAATTGTGAGGATATGCATGTTATGGATGATACTTGTGACATTACTTATGCTTCATCCATATTCCCATGTGATGCTTTGCCTTTGCATAATATTGATCATGTGGAATTGTTTGATTGCGAACTCATTGCCATAAACATGCCATGCTATGCATCTTGTGTGTCTCCTCCAATTGCTTTGGACTTCCCTTGTCATGCTAGTCATTCAATTTCTCCCGTTGCTTGCGATAAGATGAATGCTTGCTTTTTCACTTGTTTTGCTTGCAACAATATTGATCATATGCGTTCTAATGAGCTGGCCCCCATAGCTTTCTCAATTTTTGGAGATTTTGATGATGGCCATGATAAGCATGTTCCCCACTTGCATACTCACCATGCATCTATTTCATACTTGATTGAAATTAATGGTGATGTGCACAAAAAGAGATACGTCATGATGGATGATGTGTATCTCTACCATGCACACACGTTCTTCCTTTGGTGTATGATGTGTGTAGGTACCCGCACAAGAATGTCAACCTCGGTTGAGCACGAGTTGACAAAAAGAGATCTAGAGAGCATCCCACAAGTGAGTTCAAGATCGAACCCAGCTCTGATACCTTTTGCATGCTTTGCATCTTTCATGTTGGCAAATTGCTCTTTCCTATGGTTTGATTGTAAAGCATGTTAATGGTATTATCTCCCCTTGTGACATTCATGTTTCTTCGCATCTAGATAATGATGTTTTGTGTGTTGTAACAAAAATGTTGAACATTTTCTCTTTCCGAAGTTTTGGGTGCAACCACAATTCCATTAAGAGCATGAATTGTCATGAGAGCTTCCAAGAATCTCGTCTTGTTGTTGCAACAAACATAAGGACCACTTGCTCTTTCATTTGGTTTGTTTGCAAACATAATACGTTTGTTTTGGATATGCTTCCTTGTGTGTTTTTGCCAAATTCTCCTATTCTTGCATCAAAGATGTTGTTTGAAATTTGGATCCAATGCTTTGAATGCCCCACTTCTATGTTATATGGAGTTTTTGAGTTTCCACATTTGGATGATGTTCAAACGATTTCCATGCACATTGACCTTGCATATGCACCCCGTTTGCTATACTTGAGTTGTGCTAATCGTGTTGTGAACAAGAATGGACATGCCACAAATGACATGCTCCTCTATCACACACAAACATATGTTGCTTGGTCTTTGTTGTATGAAGGTACAAATGCATACACGTCAACCTCTATGGACTATATGTTGACAAGAAGAACCGAAGAGAGTTACCTATGGCTACCCTTCATCGAGCTATCTCTACAAGATAAGGTGACTTTGATGCAGCCCGTCCTATGACCGCTACTACATCTACTCCCACGAGCTCCCCAAGTGGACCCATGACTCGCGCCCGAGCCAAACTCCTTCAAGCTAAGGTGAACACGCTCCTCTCCTTGTGTGACTTCGACACACCATTGGATGGCTTGCTACTTCATACGCATACACTGTGCATCATCAGGTACGAAGAGAAGGACCCAAGGAGCGGAGGGAAAGAAAAAGAAACGCCAGACGCATAGCGGTACTACGGTTGAGCCGACGGCATTATCATTCCTGTGGGTCCCACTGCCCAGCTACCGGACGATCCAGGAAGCACCACTCCACGCCCCAGACGCAAGCGGTACTACCGGCCCATCAACCGGTACTACCGGACAGCGGTACTACCGCCCCTCCTACCGCTCGCCACAGGCGCCTCCGACAGAAGCTCCAGGCCCTCAAGCGGTACTACCGCTCCCGGAGCGGTACTACCGGTCACCACCGGTACTACCGGTTGCCGGACCGGTACTACCGGTCCTGTCTGATCCTGAACGCCTAAGTTCGGCCCTGTGCCTTGTAACCCTACCTATAATTTACCCTTTCGTTCAAACTACCCTGCTTTTGTGGCTGGACTATATATAGCCCCCACCTCCATTGTAAACCCTAGACTTGGATAATAATAGATATTAAGGAAACCCTTTGAGGAACTTATATCTATTGGTCTCATGCTCCTACCAAGGAGCACCGGATTATCCACCCCCCTCTTGGATCTTGCCTAGTGCGTTCAAGTTGTACAAGGCCTTGGGTTCTCGGTTTATCGCCCCCAAGTCGTCAAGATCTCACCAAGCACCTCGTCCCCCGTTGTTGGCGTGGAGAGCGAGCTTCGCCCAACACCGATCCTAGGGATTATGTTGGACCGGTTGCCACCGACGTGAGGAGTAGGCGTGTATCGTGTTTTGGTGTGTGTGTGTTCGTGGTTTTCATCGTCTTCCTCGATTTCATCCTCCGACCACCGCTTTCCCCTCGTTCCTCGTGGAATTCGTGAAAGATCGGGCCAACCCCAGGGTTACCCCATAACATATTGGTATCAAGAGCACGGTTGATCACGAATTTCCCCCCAATTTTTCTTTTATCCACCTTAAAATCGAAAATCCCACCAAAAAGAGCCCCATTTGCCTTCGGATCGATCTCTGGATTTGGTGAGTTTTTCGTGGTTTTGGTCCATAGATCTGTTGCTTTGGGAGTCGATCTATAGCCCCTGTTGTTCCTATCCCAGCCTTTCGGTCAGATTTCCCACGAATATGAGGTTTTTGGCAGCTTCTTCTCGTTCGATTACCGGCCGAGCAAGCGGTACTATCATAAGTAACCGTACTACCGGTAGTAAGCAGTACTATCATCGCTCACGGTACCGGTCATTCCAAGCGGTACTACCGCTTGACTCTGACCGTGCCTCTTTGCCCTTTATCGCCTCAGTTTCGTTTGCTGACCTTTCCACCTCGCTTGTTCATGTTTCGCGTGTTTGTCACCATTTTCACAACAGCTTCCGCATTAAAGTCATTCCACGCTCAACGACACCGTGACACTCGAACATCATCCCCCACAAACGGTTGCAAGTCGTCAACAATACCAAAGGTATAACTTGCACCACCTTGATAGCCCCATATCTTCCTTTGTGTGTATCTATCATATGAGAGCAACTCATTTTGCGTTTGTCTAAGCATTGTGCACTTGCCTTCGGAAAGTGAGAGTGTGAGGCCAAATACAAAAGCTAACATAGTAGTATAGAGAGGGAGAAAAAGAAATAAAAAAAACAGAAAAGGAAAAGAAAAAGATAGAATAGAAAGATACATAGTCTTCCAATACAAAGAGAATACCAAGCTTGTAAGCCAACAAGAGAGAAGAAAAGAGCGCACCGAGGCAAGTGCACAAATCTATTGCTTATCCTCTTTTGGCAAACGAGTTGTGGTCTCTCCTTGTGTTGGCACGACAACCGAGCGTAGTCTTCGTTAGGACCTTTTGTGCTCATTTTCATAGTCGTATAACCCGCTTTTCTCCACGTGTGTGTTTTCCGTGTTTTTGGTAGATCGTATCCTTTTGCTTTTGATCTTTGGTTCTTTACCACGTAGGACAATAACCTTTTGCTTGGATCATTTCGTTTGGTTTTCCACAATCCTAACCTTCCACCAAAAGCTTTTGAGAGTTCTAGCATAGTTGTGTGTGAGTTTCTTGCCCATTTCACTTTGCACGCTTTTCGCTCACTTGTGTGGCAATTGGTTTGATATAATCTCCAAGGTGAGGTAAAAGGCTAACTCTCCGAACCATTTCTCTCCATATACAACCCTTGTTGGCTTTGCATCATGGACAGGCATGGAGAGCCATCCCAACCACCACCACCTCCGGAGGATGACACACAATTCATGACAAGATGGGACCATTGGAAGGTCCGAGGTGAATTCAACTACCGTTGTGAAGCTCTCGAGCGGCGCCAAGATGAACAATTTAGCGAGGCCCGTGTGGAATTCAAGAACATCGACAACCGCTTCGAAGAAGTCCGTGGCCAAATGCATGCAATGCAACACAACCTCGGGCATCAAAGTGAAGCTCTTGGTCGTGCACTCGCCTCAACGGATGAGAAGCTTCAACGCATCATCGATGGACTCGCAAGGCCACGATCGCGCGAATCAAGCTCATCTCGGCACTCCTCAAGCGAATCAAGTGCACCTCGCCGTCACGCTTCAAGGCACCGGGAGGGACCCATTCTTAAATCCATGAGCTCTTCGCAAGCGGTACCATCTCCGCGTCACGCCGCAACGTCAAGCTATGATGGTGACCTCTCCGCAAGACCTCCAAGACGCGAAGCGAACCGGCCACAACCAAGGGCACTTGTGATTCAACAAGAGCAACCTCGCATGGACCACCAAGGCCATCGACGTCGACATGCCCCTTCAACAACAAGTGAAGCTTCCGAAGAGGACGAACAAGATCACCGTCGACGGGAAGCAGTCGAAGATCCTCCAAGGCGTCATCATCGACATGATCGTCCACGTCGGCAATATGATGGTCATGACGACCCTCCCCTACACCAAGAAGAATAAGAGCAGCCCATTGCGCATGCGGCTCGACGTCCTCCTCGCCACATGGCGCAAGCTCATGCTCCTCGGCATCAACCACGACAAGAACAAGAGCAAGCTCCCCAAGCTCGTCGCGAGGACCATCAACCTCCTCCTCGTCCTCAACCGCGTCAACAAAACGAGCAAGCTCCCCAAGCTCGTCGTCAACAACAAGTTCCACCACCAAACGCGGCACCTCAACAACCGCAAGAGCAACGCAATAATCACCAAGCAAGACATGAGAGCTCGGATGATGATGATGACCACCAAAATCATGGCAACCGCCGCAACCGGAACCGCAATGGAGAAGAAACCTTCGGCAAGCTCAAGTTCACCATGCCAAAGTTCACCGGTTCCAATGAGCCCGAGGAATATCTCTCTTGGGAACTCAAGGTCGACAAGATCTTCCGCATGCACAACTATAGCAATGAGAAGATGATGGCCATGGCATCCCTCGAGTTTGATGAGTATGCCAACCTTTGGTGGGAACAAGTCCAACTCGCTCGCGAAGCAAAAGAAGAGCCTCCAATCGCAACTTGGCAAGATATGAAGGCTCATATGAGATCCCACTTTGTTCCTTCACACTACACACGTGACCTCTTCAACAAGCTTCAAACGCTTAGTCAAGGAACAAAGACCGTGGAAGAGTACTTCAAGCAAATGGAGCTCAACATGATCCGTGCCAACATTGAAGAGCGAGATGAACAAACAATGGCACGCTTCCTCAATGGCTTGAACCATCCAATCAAGCGCATCACCGAGTTCCAAAAGTACAACAACATGGTTGAGCTTGTGCACATCGCTTCAAAGGCCGAGCGTCAAGTGCAAGAGGACATCAAGTACAACAAGCCAAAGACGTACTTCACCTACAAGCAAGCGCCAACCACTACTCCAACAACACCAAGTGGAAGCTCCTCAAGTAGCACCAAGCTTCCCTTCAAGCCGACTCTCTCTCAAGGAAAACAACCCCCAAGTGGCAAAAACACAAGGGATGATCAACCATTCAATGGTGAATGCTACAAGTGTGGAGGCAAAGGGCACAAGTCGAATGCAAGTGGAAACAAGAAAGTTTTGTTCATCCATGACAATGGCGATGAAGAATACTTGAGTGAAGAAGAGTTTGATGCAAGGGTCAAGGAAGCCATGGCAAGGCAACATTTGGAAGAGGACCAAGAACTTCTTGTGTGTGAGCATGACGCAAGTCCATCGCTTGTGGTCACAAGGGTCTTGACTACCCAAGTCAATGAAAATGAAGACCAATGCTCGAACATCTTCCAAACTCGTGCTGGCATCAATGGGAAGTCCATCAAAGTTGTCATCGATGGAGGGAGTTGCCACAACCTTGCAAGCACGGAATTGTGTGAGAAACTCAACCTCACCCTTCACCCACATAAACACCCCTACCATATCCAATGGCTAAGTGACCAAGGATCCGTCAAGATCAAGCACACCGTCTCGGTGACGTTCTCTATTGGGCACTACAAGGACACCGTGGAATGTGACGTGGTCCCAATGACGGTTTGTCACATGTTGCTCGGAAGACCGTGGCAATATGACAAACGTGCTTTGCATAATGGTCACTCAAACACTTACACCTTCAAATGGCTTGATAAAACTTGTGTGTTGCAACCAATGACTCCTAGCCAAATAATTGCGAACAAACAACTTGTGAGAAGCGTGGTGAGCGAGAGAACCACACCATAGTGAGTGAGAGCTACAAGCCAAACTCGAGTGGAAAAACTAAGAGTGTTCTTCTTGCCACCAAAAGTGAGATGAGAGAAGTGCGGAACAACCCATCCATCTTGCACTATGTCCTTGTATGCAAGGGACTAGCGCAAGGAACTAACGACTTGACAAATGTTCCTCCTTCTTTGATGGCTATTTTGCAGGAATTCCAAGATGTATTTCGCGAAGAGCTTCCTCATGGACTACCCCCTCTTTGTGGAATCGAGCACCGCATCGACCTCATACCCGGCGCCCCACTCCCAAACCGCCGCCAGACGCATTGAACCCGGAAGAGACGAAGGAGATAGAACGACAAATCAACCAACTCGTCTCCAAAGGTTTGATCCAAGTAAGCACTAGTCCAAGCGCGGTTCCCGTGATTCTAGTCCCAAAAACGGATGATACGTTGCGGTTATGCATGGACTGCCATCCAATCAATGCTATCACCGTGCGTTATCGACATCCTATACCGCGTCTTGACAACATGCTTGATGAATTATGTGGAGCCACTATATTTTCAAAAATTGATCTTCGTAGTGGTTACCATCAAATTCGCATGGCTGAAGGTGATGAGTGGAAAACCGCCTTCAAGACCAAGCTTGGTCTCTATGAATGGTTGGTTATGCCTTTTGGATTATCTAATGCCCCATCTACCTTCATGCGTCTCATGAACCATATTTTGAGATCTCTCATTGGGAAGAGTGTAGTTGTTTACTTTGATGACATTCTTGTCTATAGCAAGTCACTAGAGGAGCATGTTACTCATGTTAAGGAGGTACTTCAAATCCTTCGTCATGAAAAGCTTTATGCTAATCTCCCAAAGTGCACTTTTGCAAAAGACAAGCTGATTTGCCTTGGTTTTGTCGTGTCTTCTAATGGCATTGAAGTTTATGACTCAAAAGTCAAGGACATACGGGATTGGACCATCCCTACAAATGTTAGTGAACTTCGTAGTTTTCAAGGGTTGGCTGGATTTTACCGTCGTTTAGTCAAAGACTTTTCTACAATTGCTTGCCCCCTCAACGAATTGACCAAGAAAAATGTCACGTTCGTTTGGGGAAAAGCACAACAAAAGGCTTTTGATGAGCTCAAAAAGAGGCTCACCGAAGCACCACTTCTTGCATTGCCGGATTTCACAAAAACCTTTGAGATTGAGTGTGACGCTAGCGGTATTGGCATTGGTGGCGTCCTTATGCAAAATGGGCGTCCTATTGCTTACCATAGTGAGAAACTTGATGGCGCACGCCTCAATTATCCCATTTATGACAAAGAACTTTTTGCCTTGGTTCGAGTTCTTCAAGTTTGGCAACACTAACTTTGGCCCAAAGAATTTATCATCCATTCCGACCATGAGTCGTTGAAGTATCTTAAGGGCCAAGCCAACTTGAGTAAAAGGCACACAAAATGGGTTGAGTTCATGGAGTCTTTTCCTTACATTGTCAAATACAAGAAGGGCAAAGAAAATGTGGTAGCGGACGCCTTGTCTCGCAAAAACACAAGCCTTCTTACACGACTCGAAGTCAATGTCTTGGGTCTTGATGACATCAAATCTTTGTACACGTCCGACTCTTTCTTTGGACCAATATTTGCACAATGTTCAATAGACAAAGGGATTGATGATTTCTATTTGCATAAGGGTTTTCTTTTCAAACAAAACAAGCTTTGCATTCCGAAATCGTCTCTCCAACTTTTGCTTCTTCAAGAGTCCCATGGTGGAGGCCTTATGGGTCACTTTGGCCGTGACAAGACATATGACATGCTCTCCACTCACTACTTTTGGCCAAAGATGAAGCGCGACGTGGAGCGCCACGTCCAACGATGCACTACATGTATCCAAGCTAAGTCTAAGTCCAACCCCTTTGGTCTTTATATGCCATTGCCTATTCCTCATACACCTTGGTCGGACATTAGCATGGACTTTGTGTTAGGCTTGCCTAGATCTAAACATGGTCATGATTCCATATTTGTAGTCGTGGATCGCTTTTCTAAAATGGCACATTTCATTCCGTGCCATAAGACCGATGATGCTTCACATGTAGCCAATTTGTTTTTCAGGGAAATAATTCGGCTACACGGTGCCTAGAACAATCGCTCCGACCATGACGTGAAATTCATGAGCTACTTCGAAGACTCTCATGGCCAAGCTCGCATCAAGCTCCTCTTCTCGTCGCCAGATCCTCAAACCGATGGACAAACCGAGGTCGTCAATCGAAGTCTTGGCACACTCCTCCGGGTGTTGATAAGGAAGAACCTTAAAGACTGGGAGGAATGTATTCCACACGCCGAGTTCGCCTACAACCGCGCCAAGCACTCCACCACCATGAGAAGCCCGTTCATGATCGTCTATGGCTTCGAGCCTCTCACCGCGCTCGATATCCTTCCACTTCCACTTCATGAACGTGCCAATATGGACGTTGTCAAGCGTGCCCAAACAATGAAGAAACTCCATGAAGACACACGAGCTACTATCGAGCAACAAGTCCTTCGCCAAGCATCACGGCTAAACAAGACCAAGAAAGAGATGATCTTTGATGAGGGCGACCTTGTGTGGATACACTTGAGTAAAGACCGCTTCCCCAAGGAACGCGACTCCAAGCTAAAGCCAAGAGGCGATGGACCATTCAAGGTGCTAAAGCGGATCAACAACAACGCCTACGTCATCGATATACCAACATCGAAGTATCTTGTGAGCTCGACATTCAATGTCAAGGACCTCTCACCCTACCATGGCGAAGAGGAAGTTGTGACGGTTGAAGAGTCGAGGACGACTCTTTCCCAAGGGGGGGAGCTGATGCAGCCCGTCCTACGACCGCTACTACATCTACTCCCACGAGCTCCCCAAGTGGACCCATGACTCGCGCCCGAGCCAAACTCCTTCAAGCTAAGGTGAACACGCTCCTCTCCTTGTGTGACTTCGACACACCCTTGGATGGCTTGCTACTTCATACGCATACACTGTGCATCATCAGGTACGAAGAGAAGGACCCAAGGAGCGGAGGGAAAGAAACCAGTCGCTGCCAGACGCAAGCGGTACTACCGGTTGAGCCGACCGGTACTACCGCTCCCAGCGGTCCTACCGGCCCCAGCTACCGGACGATCCAGGAAGCACCACTCCACGCCCCAGACGCAAGCGGTACTACCGGCCCATCAACCGGTACTACCGGACAGCGGTACTACCGCCCCTCCTACCGCTCGCCACAGGCGCCTCCGACAGAAGCTCCAGGCCCTCAAGCGGTACTACCGCTCCCGGAGCGGTACTACCGGTCACCACCGGTACTACCGGTTGCCGGACCGGTACTACCGGTCCTGTCTGATCCTGAACGCCTAAGTTCGGCCCTGTGCCTTGTAACCCTACCTATAATTTACCCTTTCGTTCCGAAACTACCCCTGTTTTGTGGCTGGACTATATATAGCCCCCACCCTCCATTGTAAACCCTAGACTTGGATAATAATAGATATTAAGGAAACCCTTTGAGGAACTTATATCTATTGGTCTCATGCTCCTACCAAGGAGCACCGGATTATCCACCCCCCTCTTGGATCTTGCCTAGTGCGTTCAAGTTGTACAAGGCCTTGGGTTCTCGGTTTCTCGCCCCCAAGTCGTCAAGATCTCACCAAGCACCTCTTCCCCCGTTGTTGGCGTGGAGAGCGAGCTTCGCCCAACACCGATCCTAGGGATTATGTTGGACCGGTTGCCACCGGCGTGAGGAGTAGGCGTGTATCGTGTTTTGGTGTGTGTGTGTTCGTGGTTTTCATCGTCTTCCTCGATTTCATCCTTCGACCACCGCTTTCCCCTCGTTCCTCGTGGAATTCGTGAAAGATCGGGCCAACCCCAGGGTTACCCCATAACAGACTTCCTTCTACTTGAGGACTCATGCAATAATCTTCATGCATTGGCTACGCTTTGAGTGTTGCTTTGCTTTTGTCGTGAGCTTTGTAGGCTTCATGGAAGGTGAAGGAACATTGAAGTGTTGTCAAGTCAATCTTCCCGAGGACGACTATATGGTGAACCCCAGGATCAAGGATGTCCTTCGACCTCTTCTACTTCGTGATGAACATGGAGAGTCGAGGACGACTCTTTTTGAAGGGAGGGGAGATGATGCAGCCCGACCTACGGTCGTTACTACATCAAGGTCTCCAACTTACGCCAAGTCGTCATGGACTCCAAAGGTGAATCCGTTCCTCTATGCGAGCCCACTTCCTACCCTAGTGAATGGTATGCTACTTCATACTCCGTCACATATGCATGATAGGTTCACACCGACCAGTACGGAGGCAAGGGAGGAAACCCGGAACATCAAGCCCGACAAGACGGAGGCTTGGAAGAGGAGACGGAAGAAGACAGTCGCAAATGCCAGTCTGTCCAACTACCGGTCCGGAACTGCCTACTGGGTCAGCGGTACTACCGCCCCTACTACCGCCTGCTACTGACGACTCCAACCATCGCTCCAGGACCGCAAGCGGTACTACCGGTCCCAGAGCGGTACTACCGGTGATGACCGGTACTAAGTCCGGTACTACCGGTCATGCATGTGCTTGCGTGCACCAGTTGGGCCACAGCCCATGTATTTCCCTTACTTACCTATTCGCCTAGTTTATCCCCAAACTACCCTTGTTTAGTGGCTGGCCTATAAATAGAGCCCCCACCCCTCATGTATCCCTTAGGCATAGATGATAGACTAAAGAAAACCCCCATTGTGGAATCTCTAGTTTTGCCTCATCCCCTTTACCAAGGGGACCGACTATCGTCACCAACCTCGATTGGACTTTGCATCACGCATCCATCGTTGAACAAGGCCTTGGATTTCGATGTCTCGTCTCCAAGTTGTCAAGACCCTCCCCAAGGTGTTCTTCCCTCTCCGATGTGGATTTGAGGGAGCACGTTGACCGATCTTTCCTTGCGAGGATTCTATCGGACCGGTGGCCGCCGTTCGGGAGCAATTGGCCTTGTATCGTGTGAGTTTTGCGTGTGTTCATCGTGTTCTTCGCGAGGTGTGTGTTCGCTTCCGCTACCTTCTCCCTTTCCCCTCGCTTTCCCATCGATTTGACCACGAGATCCGTGAAGATCGGGCCACCCAAGAGGTTAACCCCTCCATCATCTGGCAGTACCGCTGGCGTCTGGCAGCGACTGGTTGCTTCCCCTCCGTTCCTTGGGTCCTTCTCTTCGTACCTGATGATGCACAGGGTATGCGTATGAAGTAGCAAGCCATCCAAGGGTGTGTCGAAGTCGCACAAGGAGAGGAGCGAGTTCACCTTAGCTTGAAGGAGTTTGGCTCGGGCGCGAGTCAGGGGTCCACTTGGGGAGCTCGTGGGAGTAGATGTAGTAGCGGTCGTAGGACGGGCTGCATCACTTTTGGTGGCAAGAAGAACACTCTTAGTTTTTCCACTCGAGTTTGGCTTGTGGCACTCACTCACTATAGTGTGGTTCTCTCGCTCACCACTCTTCTCACAAGATGGTTTTGTGTATTGCGCCCTCGCTAAAGCCTTTGCATTGTCCGCAATTATTTGGCTAGGAGTCATTGGTTGCAACACACAAGTTTTGTCAAGCCATTTGAAGGTATAAGTGTTTGAGTGACCATTATGCAAAGCACGCTTGTCAAATTGCCACGGCCTGCCTAAAAGCATATGGCAAACCGTCATTGGGACCACGTCACATTCCACCGTGTCCTTGTATGGTCCAATTGAGAACGTTACCGAGACGGTGTGCTTGATCTTGACGGATCCTTGGTCACTTAGCCATTGGATATGGTAGGGGTGTTTATGCGGATGGAGGGTGAGGTTGAGTTTCTCACACAATTCCGTGCTTGCAAGATTGTGGCAACTCCCTCCATCGATGACAACTTTGATGGACCGCCCATTGATACTGGCACGAGTTTGGAAGATGTTTGATCATTGGTCTTCATTCTCATTGGCTTGAGTAGTTAAGACCCTTGTGACCACAAGCGATGGACTTGCGTCATGCTCACACATGAGTAGCTCTTGGTCCTCTTCCAAATGTTGCCTTGCCATGGCTTCCTTGACCCTTGCATCAAACTCTTCTTCACTCAAGTATTCTTCATCGCCGTTGTCATGGATGAACAAAACTTTCTTGTTCGCACATGCGGCCGACTTGTGTCCTTTGCCTCCACACTTGTAGCACTCACCATTGAATGGTTGTTCATCTCTTGTGTACTTGCCACTTGGGGGCGGTTTTCCTTGAGGAAGGGTTGGCTTGAAGGGAAGCTTGGTGGTATTTGAGGAGCTTCCACTTGGTGTTGTCGAAGTAGTGGTTGGAGCTTGCTTGTATGTGAAGTATGTCTTTGGCTTGTTGAACTTGATGTCCTCTTGCACTTGACGTTCGGCCTTTGATGCAATGTGCACAAGCTCAACCATGTTGTTGTACCGTTGGAACTCGGTGATGCGCTTGATGGGATGGTTCAAGCCATTGAGGAAACGTGCCATTGTTTGTTCATCCCGCTCTTCAATGTTGGCACGGATCATGTTGAGCTCCATTTGTTTGAAGTACTCTTCCACGGTCTTTGTTCCTTGACTAAGCGTTTGAAGCTTGTTGAAGAGGTCACGCGTGTAGTGTGAAGGAACAAAGCGTGATCTCATATGAGCCTTCATATCTTGCCAAGTTGAGATTGGAGGCTCTTCTTTTGATTCACGAGCGAGTTGGACTTGTTCCCACCAAAGGTTGGCATATTCATCAAACTCGAGGGATGCCATGGCCATCATCTTCTCATTGCTAAAGTTGTGCATGCGGAAGATCTTGTCAACCTTGAGTTCCCATGAGAGGTATTCTTCGGGATCATTGGAACCGGTGAACTTGGGCATGGTGAACTTGAGATTGCCGAAAGTTTCTTCCTCATTGCGGTTCCGGTTGCGACGGTTGCCATGATTTTGGCGGCCATCTTCATCATCCGAGCTCTCATGTCTTGCTTGTTGATGGTGGCGTTGCTCTTGCGGTTGTTGAAGTGCCGCGTTTGGTGGTGGAACTTGGTTTGGACGACGAGCTTGGGGAGCTTGCTCTTGTTGTTGTCGCGGTTGAGGACGAGGAGGAGGTTGTTGGTCCTCACGGTGAGCTTGGGGAGCTTGCTCTTGTTCTTGTCATGGTTGATGCCGAGGAGCATTATCTTGCGCCATGTGGCGAGGAGGACGTCGAGCCGCATGCGCAATGGGCTGCTCTCTTTCTTCTTGTTGTGGAGGAGGCTCGTCATTTAGATCATGTTGACGTCGATGACGTTCATGTCGAGGGGGACGCCTTGGTGGGTCTTCGAGTGCTTCACGCCGCCGGCGAACTTGTTCTTCCACTTCGGATGCTTCACTTGTTGTGGAAAGAACATGTCGATGGCGATGGGCTTGGTGGTCCATGTGAGGTTGTTCTTGTTGAAGCACAAGTGCCCTTTGTTGTGGCCGGTTCGCTTCACGTCTTGGAGGTCTTGCGGAGAGGTCACCATCATAGCTTGACGTTGCGGCGTGTCGCGGCGATGGTACCGCTTGAGAAGAGCTCATGGAGTGAACGACGGGTCCATCCCGGTGCCTTGAAGCGTGACGGCGAGGAGCACTTGATTCACTTGAGGAGTGCCGTGATGAGCTTGAGTCGCGCGAGCGTGGCCTTGCTAACCCATCAATGAGGCGTTGAAGCTTCTCATCCGTTGAGGCGAGTGCACGACCAAGAGCTTCATTTTGATGACCGAGGTTGTGTTGCATGGCATGCATTTGGCCACGGACTTCTTCGAAGCGGTTGTCGATGTTCTTGAACTCCACTCGGGCTTCGCTAAATTGTTCATCTTGGCGCCGCTCAAGTGCTTCACAACGGTAGTTGAATTCTCCTCGGACCTTCCAATGGTCCCATCTTGTCATGTATGGATTTTCGTCCTCCTGAGGTGGTGGTGGTTGGGACGGCTCGCCATTCCTGTCCATGATGCAAAGCCGACAAGGGTTGTATATGGAGAGTAAAGGTGCGTAGAGTTAGCCTTTTACCTCACCTTGGAGATTATATCAAACCAATTGCCACACAAAGGAGCGAACAGCGTGCAAAGTGAAATGGCAAAGAAACTCACACACAAAGGAGCTACAACTCTCAAAAGCTTTTGGTGGATGGGTAGGATTGTGGACCAGCCAAAGAACCAACCGAACGCAAAGGATAGTCAAAAGTGGAGAAGATCCAACAAAACGCAAGTCAAAAGGAAAAGGTCAACTCAAAAGGTGACGAGAACCTACGACTACACACACGCGTGGAGAAAAATGGGGTTAGCATGACTATGAAAGTGAGCACGAAAAGGCCTAACGAAGACTATGCTCGGGTGTCGTGCCAACGCAAGGAGAGACCACAACTCGTTTGCCAAAAGAGGGTAAGCAACGGATTTGTGCACTTGCCTTGGCGCGCTTCTTCCTCTCTCTTTTGCTTACAAGCTTGATGCTCTCTTTGTATTGGAAGACTATGTATCTTTCTATTTTTCTTTTTCTTTTTCTCTTTTTTTTTGATTCTTTTTATTTTTCTCCCTTGCTATGCTACTATGTTAACTTTTGTATTTGCCCTCACACTCTCACTTTCCAATGGCAAGTGCACAATGCTTAGACAAACACAAAATGAGTTGCTCTCATAGGATAGATACACACAAAGGAAGATATGGCTACAAGGGTTGACACAAGTTACACCTTATTTGATGGTGATGATCTTGTGTCGATGGAGCGGGGAAGAGTTTGGGGTCCGTGGTGTCGAAGAGCGCGACGATGTTGCGTAAGCTATCTGTTAGTTGGGGACACGCACACGGAACACAAACAACAAGTGGAGAGATTAGCCAATGCAGAAAAGAGGAAAAATGGGCAAAACTGCCGTTCAGGGCCGGAGACTCCGGTCTTGGGCCGGAGACTCCGGTGTAGACCAGAAACTCCGGTGCTCAGGCCGGAGACTCCGGTGTGGGATGTCTGCTCGTGTTCTTGAGCGGAAATCCACGCCTAGAGTCCTCAAATCCGCGAAAATTTGGCCAAAATTGGGCTGGGAAACGCAGGCAAAAGCTGAACCAACACCTTAGACAAGATTTGGTCGGATCAAAACCACCAAAAACACTCCAAAACGACAGATCGATCCAAAGGCAAATTGGGGCTGATTTTTGGGAAATTTTCGAATTTATGGTGGATAGAAGAAAAATTGGGGGGGAAATTCGGGATCAACCTTGCTCTTGATACCAAGATGTTATGGGGTAACCCCTTGGGGTGGCCCGATCTTTCACGAATCTCCGCGGGATCGAGGGGAAAGCTGTGGGAGAGGAAGAGTGGACGAAATCCACGAACACACACACGCAAAGATCCCGATGTACTCACGCACACAAAACACGATACACGCCAGTAACTCACGCCGGTGGCAACCGGTCCAACATAATCTCTAGGATCGGTGTTGGGCGAAGCTCTCTCTCCACGCCAACAACGGGGGACGAGGTGCTTGGTGAGATCTTGACGACTTGGGGGCGAGAAACCGAGAACCCAAGGCCTTGTACAACTTGAACGCACTAGGCAAGATCCAAGAGGAGGGTGGACAATAGGTGCTCCTTGGTAGGAGCATGAGACCAATAGATTAAAAGATCCTCAAAGGGTGTCTTAATCTATCATTATCCAAGTCTAGGGTTTACATATGAGGGATGGGGCTATATATAGGCCATCCACATAAACAGGGGTAGTTCTGGAATAAAACTAGAAGTTTGGGCGAAATTGGGGGTTACATGGGCCAGGCCCAAAAGGCTTTAACATGCCTGGCGTCGGTCAGTCCGGAGACTCCGGTCTGGGGTCCGGAGACTCCGGTCTGGGCCGGAGACTCCGGTCAATCTCCGGACCCGTCTCCGGAGGGGGTAACAGTCTGTCCCGGCCTTGAGTCTCCGGTCTGGACCGGAGGAAGGTCCGGAGACTCCGGTGTAGGGGACCGGAGACTCCGGTCTACACCGGAGACTCCGGTGTGCCGAGCTCCAGCAACTTCTTCTCCTGGTCCTGGTTCCTTGGTGGCTTGGTGTGGTGGTGTTGCTTCATATCTGAGGATACACAACGTAGATGCATGAAGTAGCAAGCCATCCAAAGGTAGGCCAAAATCACATGAGGAAAGGAGCGAGTTAACCTTGGCTTGTAGGAGCTTGGCGCGGGCGCGAGTCATTGGTCCACTTGGGGGACTAGGTGTTGTAGGTGGAGGTGCGTCCGTAGGACGGGCTGCATCAGAATCTGACACGTTTAGAGCAAGGGAAAAATTCTGTAGAAGAGTATTATCAGGAATTGCAAACGGGGATGGTTCGGTGTGGTCTTGTTGAATCTACTGAACAAATGCTTGCACGTTTCTTTGGTGGATTAAACAAGGACATTCAACACATATTAGATTATAAGGAATATAATTCTATCACTCGTTTGTTTCATCTTGCTTGCAAAGCTGAACGTGAAGTGCAGGATCGCCAAACACCATGGAGGAGGACTAATAATTCTGCAGGTCGCACATCCACTTGGACATCCCGACAATCAGCGCCTCCTCGTGATTTGCCACCAGCTACTACCACATCCAAGGCCACCACAAGATTTCCAGCTGCTCCTCCACCATCATCCAATGCTCCTGCTCGTAGTGCATCTTCTATGGCTTCCACGGGTAAGACAAAGGATATACAATGCCGCAAGTGCTGGGGTTTTGGTCATATTGAGAGACAGTGCACAACACAACGTGTGATGATGGTGCGAGAAGATGGTCAATACGATTCAGCGAGTGACTTTGATGAAGATACACTAGCCCTTATTTCTGCTCGAGATGGAGACAATTCTGATGCTGATGAAGAGACATAGGTAATGGGAGCTGAAGCTGCTGATCAATACAAGAGCTTCATTACACAACGTGTGTTGAGTGTGCAATTGAGAAAATCTGAGCAAGATCAACGCCATAACCTGTTCCAAACACGTGGTGTTGTCTGATGCAGCCCGTCCTACGGACGCACCTCCATCTACAACACCTAGTCCCCCAAGTGGACCAATGACTCGCGCCCGTGTCAAGCTCCTACAAGACAAGGTTAACTCGCTCCTTTCCTCATGTGATTTTGGCCTACCTTTGGATGTGATGGAGGGGTTAACCTCTTGGGTGGCCCGATCTTCACGGATCTCGTGGTCAAATCGATGGGAAAGCGAGGGGAAAGGGAGAAGGTAGCGAAAGCGAACACACACCTCGCGAAGAACACAATGAACACACGCAAAACTCACACGATACAAGGCCGATTGCTCCCGAACGGCGGCCACCGGTCCGATAGAATCCTCGCAAGGAAAGATCAGTCAACGTGCTCCCTCAAATCCACATCGGAGAGGGAAGAACACCTTGGGGAGGGTCTTGACAACTTGGAGACGAGACACCGAACTCCAAGGCCTTGTTCAACGATGGATGCGTGATGCAAAGTCCAATCGAGGTTGGTGACGATAGTCGGTCCCCTTGGTAAAGGGGATGAGGCAAAACTAGAGATTCCACAATGGGGGTTGTCTTTAGTCTATCATCTATGCCTAAGGGATACATGAGGGGTGGGGGATCTATTTATAGGCCAGCCACTAAACAAGGGTAGTTTGGGGATAAACTAGGCGAATAGGTAAGTAAAGGGGAATACATGGGTTGTGGCCCAACTGGTGCGCGCAGGCAGACATGACCGGTAGTACCGGACTTAGGACCGGTAGTACCGGTCATCACCGGTAGTACCGCTCTGGGACCGGTAGTACCGCTTGCGGTCTTGGAGCATCCGTTGGAGCTGTCAGTAGCGAGCGTAGAAGGGGGCGGTAGTACCGCTGACCGGTAGTACCGGTTCCGACAACCGGTAGTACCGCTTGGACCTGGCAGCTGCCGACCTGTCTTCTTCCGTCTCCTCTTCCAAGCCTCCGTGTTGTCGGGCTTGATGTTCCGGGCTTCCTCCCTTGCCTCCGTACTGGTCGGTGTGAACCTATCATGCATATGTGACGGAGTATGAAGTAGCATACCATTCAATAGGGTAGGAAGTGAGCTTGCATAGAGGAACGAATTCACCTTTGGAGTCCATGGCGACTTGGCGTAAGTTGGAGACCTTGATGTAGTAACGACCGTAGGTCGGGCTGCATCATCTCCCCCCCTTCAAAAAGAGTCGTCCTCGACTCTACATGCTCATCACAAAGTAGAAGCGGTCGAGAGACCTTCTTGATCCTGGGGTTCACCATATAGTCGTCCTCGGGAAGATTGACTTGACAACACTTCAATGTTCCTTCACCTTCGTTGAAGCCTACAAAGCTCACAACAAAAGCAAAGCAACACTCAAAGCGTAGCCAATTCATGAAGATTATAGCATGAGTCCTCAAGTAGAAGGAAGTCACCTTATCTTGTAGAGATAGCTCGATGAAGGGTAGCCATAGGTAACTCTCTTCGGTTCTTCTTGTCAACATATAGTCCATAGAGGTTGACGTGTATGCATTTGGACCTTCATACAACAAAGACCAAGCAACATATGTTTGTGTGTGATAGAGGAGCATGTCATTTGTGGCATGTCCATTCTTGTTCACAACACGATTAGCACAACTCAAGTATAGCAAACGGGATGCATATGCAAGGTCAATGTGCATGGAAATCGTTTGAACATCATCCAAATGTGGAAACTCAAAAACTCCATATAACATAGAAGTGGGGCATTCAAAGCATTGGATCCAAATTTCAAACAACATCTTTGATGCAAGAATAGGAGGATTTGGCAAAAACACACAAGGAAATATATCCAAAACAAAAGTATTATGTTTGCAAACAAACCAAATGAAAGAGCAAGTGGTCCTTATGTTTGTTGCAACAACAAGACGAGATTCTTGGAAGCTCTCATGACAATACATGCTCTTAATGGAATTGTGGTTGCACACAAAACATCGGAAAGAGAAAATGTTCAACATTTTTGTTGCAACACACAAAGCATCATTATCTAAATGCTAAGAAACATGAATGTCATGAGGGGAGATAATACCATTAACATGCTTGCAATCAAACCATAGGAAAGAGCAATTTGCCAACATGAAAGATGCAAAGCATGCAAAAGGTATCAGAGCTGGGTTCGATCTTGAACTCACTTGTGGGATGCTCTCTAGAGCTCTTTTTGTCAACTCGTGCTCAACCGAGGTTGACATTCTCGTGCGGGTACCTACACACATCATATGTAAAAGGAAGAACGTGTGTGCATGGTAGAGATACACATCATCCATCATGACGTATCTCTTCTTGTGCACATCACCATTAATGTCAATCAAGTATGAAATAGATGCATGGTGAGTATGCAAATGGGGAACATGCTTATCATGGCAATCATAAAAATCTCCAAAAATTGAGAAAGCTATGGGGCCCATCTCATTATAACGCATATGATCAATATTGTTGCAAGCAAAACAAGTGAAATAGGAAGCATTCATCTTATCGCAAGCAACGTGAGAAATTGAATGACTAGCATGACAAGCCAAGTCCGAAGCAATTGGAGGATACACACAAGATGCATAGCATGGCATGTTTATGGCAATGATATCGCAATCAAACAATTCCACATGATCAATATTATGAAAATGCAAAGCATCACATGGGAATATGATTGAAGCATATGTAATGTCACAAGTATCATCCAAAACATGCATATCCTCACAATTCATCATGTCCACTAGTGGGATCATGGCATCATCAACACCCTTATTGTTACCTTGTTCATACCTCTCATATGAAGTGGGTGTTGTGGAAGTAGTGGCCTCCTTGTGGACGACTTCGTCTTCTTCATGTAGCCATGGCGTTGCATCATCTTCGTGCAGCATGTACATCTTCTCCAATTGAGGCATCATTGCTTCATGGCTTGGCGCGTCTTCATCCATGGAACCTAGCACAACACAAGAGAACACACTAGAGGTAGAGGGTAAGTTGTTAGAATTCGAAATGGTCTCACTTGACCTATCAACTACCACTCTCAACTCACTAGGAGTATCGCTCATGCCCTCCAAGTGGAAGCACTCAATCTCACATAAGGTGGAGTCACTCATGTCACTCTTGTTCTCACTCAAGTGGGCTAAGTGGCTCTCATACTCACATGGGATTGGTACCACATCATCACTCAAGCATATGGGGGTAGGCTCGGTTTCCTCAACTCCATGCGCCTCCTTTGGTGAAGGGAAAATCCCATGCTCACCATTCTTGACCTTGTCGCCTTCAAGGTTGGATGCCATAAGGTGGGCATCATCGCTCTCCTCCATGGTCGAAGGGAAAATCCCATGCTCGACCGTCTTGTGGCCATCTCGTAGTAGTGGTGGAGGTAGGCTCATGCTATCCAACTTGGCGAAGTAGAGGTCTACATTTTCCTCGTTGGCGAGGTTGTGGAAGTCAAGCGTAGGCATTGAAGCTTGATGGCGTGGAGGAAGGCTTGCTCTTGGTGCCATTGTGGTGGTGGCACGAGTAGTTGAAGGTGCCCTATGATGGTGTCGACGGAGGTCATTGGCGTGCCTTGCCGATGGTTGATGTAGGTGGCGCACTTGGTCGTCCACATGACACTCGCGACGATGATCACTTGCCTTGGCACTCTTCTTGTGCTTGTGGTGCCTTCTTGAGCTTGCTTGAGCATTATGGTTGGTGCTCATCACGAATTCTTCGTCTTTGTGGCGAAGATGCCTTTGACGATGTCTTGTATCCTCTTTATGATGGTGATGCTCATGAGAGGATGTTTGTCGATGAAGAGTCTTGTTTCTTGGCGCCTCTTGATGTATATGATGTTTGGACGCCACTCTTGTTTGGATAGGAGTTGGAGCTTGGCGCCTTGGAGGTGATGTAGCTTGGCGCCTTGGAGATGGTGGAGCTTGACACCATCTAGGTGGTGGCACTTGTCGCCTTGGAGGTGGATCATCGAAGTAGGTGGTGCCCTTTGGTGTGGCACGCTTGGCCTTGAAGGTCATGGAATCTTGATGATGCGCCTCCTCTTGCTTGGCGTAGTAGGCTTCCATCTCCACGCGGTGGAGGAATTCTTCATGGCTCGTGGAGGAGCCATCAAACTCGATGAAGTTCTCCGTGTCCTCCATGTTTGGCGAGGCGTCGTCGATGTCGCACTCGAAGTCGTCCATGCTTGGGGAGTAATTGTTGGTGTAGTACTCCATATCACCCAAGCATGTGGAGCCATTGTCGGTGTAGTGCTCCATAGGCTCCATGCATGAGGATCCATTGTCGACATAGAGCTCCATGTCTTCCATGCATGTGGAGTCGTCGTAGGTGTAGTGCTCCGGGTCCTCAAAGCATGCGGAGCCATTGTCGGTGTTGTGCTCCGTCATGTCCTCTATACTTGTGGAGTCGTAGTCATGGTGGCTCATCATGGATTCTTCATAGATATCATCCTCGGTTCCGGAGTCCCTAGACATGATGCACAAGACCAAGCAGTGTATATGGAAGTGGTAGTGGGAGTTAGGGATACAACGTCAAACCTTACTTTACCTTGGAAGATCGTATCGTACAAGTGGCCACACTTGAGAGCAATAAACCAAGCAAAGTGAAGTTCACGCGGAACACCAAAACCAACTACTAACCAAAACACACACACACACAAGGCTTATGGTGGATAGGTATGGAAAGTGGCATGTCAAGAAACAATCCGAAATCAAGATATTGTAATGGCAAGTAAAGAACCACAATGATCACAAAGCAAACAAGTCAATCCACAAGATAGGAAATATGTACAAGGAAACACACACGGTGGGATAAATGGGACTTGTGCGACGGAGAAAGTGAGCTAAGAACCAAATGATTACCTAGCGAATACTATAAGCTCGTCTCACACAAGTATAAGGAGAGATGCTAGTTCGATTGAACAAAATTGGTGGGCTACAAGATATGCACAATAAGTACCACCTATATGATGTTCATCGAGCTTGCGCTTCCTATTCTATAAGGCACATGTGTAATTCTTTCTTTTTCTCTTTTCCTTTTTTCTCTTTTTTTTCTTCTTGTATCACTCTTTTTATTTTTATTCTTTTTCACTTGCCTCTTCCTTGTGCCAATAACTATACAAGATAACTATATAAGATAGCGCTCACAATGTTTGCTCGGAATCTACAAGGTATCAAATGTGCATAGCCCAAGCAATCATAAGAGGAACTAGTCTCAATAGGTGTTTGTTGCTCGCAAAGATAGTGGGGTTCACAAAGGAATGCAAGTGGGGAGAAGTCGCGGAATGTTTATACCTTTCGTCGACGATCTTCACCCTTTATTGTTGGATTCCGCCTTTCTCACGGAATTTGGATGGAGTAGATAGCATGAACAACGTGGATGATGATGTAGAGCTCCTTATCCTCTTCGAAACGAGCTAAAGAACACCAAAATCCGAGTTCGAATGCAAAAGTTATGCTCAAAACGGTGAGGGGCTGAAATCTGGGAATCTGTTTTTTCTGTTCAGTACTGGGGGTAGTACCGCTTGGATGAGAGGTAGTACCGGTTGTGAGCGGTAGTACCGGATTTTGGGACCGGTAGTACCGCTTGGTCCTGGGACGCCCAGATTTGACGCGTTTTCGCGATTTTGGGGTGATTTGGGCGGAAAATCTTCAAGAAAAACACCAAATCGAAGGGGGAAATCAAGGAATTAGGCTATGGGAACGCAAAGGAAGGTAGATCAACAAGTTTAGCAAGTAATCCACGGATCAAAACCTACCAAAACTCACACAAATCACAGATCGATCCAAAACACGAATTGGGGCTATTTTTGGTGGAATTTTCGAATTTATGGGGAAAAGACCAAATCGATGAGAAATCCGTGGCAACCAAAAGCTGCTGATACCAGATGATGGAGGGGTTAACCTCTTGGGTGGCCCGATCTTCACGGATCTCGTGGTCAAATCGATGGGAAAGCGAGGGGAAAGGGAGAAGGTAGCGGAAGCGAACACACACCTCGCGAAGAACACGATGAACACACGCAAAACTCACACGATACAAGGCTGATTGCTCCCGAACGGCGGCCACCGGTCCGATAGAATCCTCGCAAGGAAAGATCGGTCAACGTGCTCCCTCAAATCCACATCGGAGAGGGAAGAACACCTTGGGGAGGGTCTTGACAACTTGGAGACGAGACACCGAACTCCAAGGCCTTGTTCAACGATGGATGCGTGATGCAAAGTCCAATCGAGGTTGGTGACGATAGTCGGTCCCCTTGGTAAAGGGGATGAGGCAAAACTAGAGATTCCACAATGGGGGTTGTCTTTAGTCTATCATTTATGCCTAAGGGATACATGAGGGGTGGGGGCTCTATTTAAAGGCCAGCCACTAAACAAGGGTAGTTTGGGGATAAACTAGGCGAATAGGTAAGTAAAGGGGAATACATGGGCTGTTGCCCAACTGGTGCTGATAGGACATGACCAGTAATCTGGGACTTAGGACAGTAGTACCGTCATCACCAGTACCGCTCTGGGATCGGTAGTACCGCTTATGTCTTGGAGCATCCGTTGGAGCCATCAGTAGCGAGCGGTAGAAGGGGGCGGTAGTACCGCTGACCGGTAGTACCGGTTCCGACAACCGGTAGTACCGCTTGGACCTGGCAGCTGCCGACCTGTCTTCTTCCGTCTCCTCTTCCAAGCCTCCGTGTTGTCGGGCTTGATGTTCCGGGCTTCCTCCCTTGCCTCCGTACTGGTCGGTGTGAACCTATCATGCATATGTGACGGAGTATGAAGTAGCATACCATTCAATAGGGTAGGAAGTGAGCTTGCATAGAGGAACGAATTCACCTTTGGAGTCCATGGCGACTTGGCGTAAGTTGGAGACCTTGATGTAGTAACGACCGTAGGTCGGGCTGCATCAGGATGGCTTGCTACTTCATGCATCTACGTTGTGTATCCTCAAATATGAAGCAACACCACCACACCAAGCCACCAAGGAAGCAGGACCAGGAGAAGAAGCTGCTGGAGCTCTGCACGCCGGAGTCTCCGGTGTAGACCGGAGTCTCCGGTCCCCTACACCGGAGTCTCCGGACCTTCCTCCGGTCCAGACCGGAGACTCAAGCCTGGGACAGCCAGAAGCCCCCTCCGGAGACGGGTCCGGAGATTGACCGGAGTCTCCGGCCCAGACCGGAGTCTCCGGACCTCAGATCGGAGTCTCCGGACCGACCGACGCCAGACATGTTAAAGCCTTTTGGGCCTGGCCCATGTAACCCCCAATTTCGCCCCAAACTTCCAGTTTTATTCCAGAACTACCCCTGTTTATGTGGTTGGCCTATATATAGCCCCACCCCTCATATGGAAACCCTAGACTTGGATAATGATAGATTAAGACACCCCTTTGAGGATCTTTTAATCTATTGGTCTCATGCTCCTACCAAGGAGCACCTATTGTCCACCCTCCTCTTGGATCTTGCCTAGTGCGTTCAAGTTGTACAAGGCCTTGGGTTCTCGGTTCCTCGCCCCCAAGTCGTCAAGATCTCACCAAGCACCTCGTCCCCCGTTGTTGGCGTGGAGAGAGCTTACCAACACCGATCCTAGAGATTATGTTGGACCGGTTGCCACCGGCGTGAGTTACCGGCGTGTATCGTGTTTTGTGTGCATGAGTACATCGGGATCTTTGCGTGCGTGTGTTCGTGGATTTCGTCCCCTCCTCCTCTCCCACCGCTTTCCCCTCGATCCCGCGAAGATTCGTGAAATATCGGGCCACCCCAAGGGGTTACCCCATAAAATCTTGGTATCAAGAGCAAGGTTGATCACGAATTTCCCCCCAATTTTTCTTCTATCCACCATAAATTCGAAAATTTCCCAAAAAACAGCCCCAATTTGCCTTTGGATCGATCTGTCGTTTTGGAGTGTTATTGGTGGTTTTGATCCGACCAAATCTTGTCTAAGGTGTTGGTTCAGCTTTTGCCTGCGTTTCCCAGCCCAATTTTGGCCAAATTTTCGCGGATTTGAGGACTCTAGGCGTGGATTTCCGCTCAAGAACACGAGCAGACATCCCACACCGGACTCTCCGGCCTACACACCGGAGTCTCCGGTCTACACCGGAGTCTCTGGCCTGAGACCGGAGTCTCCGGTCCTGAACGCCAGTTTTGCCTATTTTTCCTCTTTTCCTGCATTGGCTAATATGTCCACTTGTTTTTTGTGTTCCGCGTGCGTGTCACCAACTAACAGATAGCTTCCGCAACATCGTCGCGCTCTTCGACACCACGGACCCCAAACTCTTCCCCGCTCCATCGACACAAGATCGTCACCATCAACTAAGGTATAACTTGTGTCAACCCTTGTAGCCATATCTTCCTTTGTGTGTACCTATCCTATGAGAGCAACTCATTTTGTGTTTGTCTAAGCATTGTGCACTTGCCATTGGAAAGTGAGAGTGTGAGAGCAAATACAAAAGTTAACATAGTAGCATCGCAAGGGAGAAAAAGAAAAAGAATCAAAAAAAAGAGAAAAAGAAAAATAGAAAGATACATAGTCTCCCAATACAAAGAGAGAATCAAGCTTGTAAGCAAAAGATAGAGGAAGAAGCGCCCCAAGGCAAGTGCACAAATCCGTTGCTTACCCTCTTTTGGCAAACGAGTTGTGGTCTCTCCTTGCGTTGGCACGACACCCGAGCGTAGTCTTCGTTAGGCCTTTTCGTGCTCACTTTCATAGTCGTGCTAACCCCATTTTTCTCCACGCGTGTGTGTAGTCGTAGGTTCTCGTCACCTTTTGAGTTGACCTTCTCCTTTTGACTTGCGTTTTGTTGGATCTTCTCCACTTTTGACTATCCTTTGCGTTCGGTTGGTTCTTTGGCTGGTCCACAATCCTACCCATCCACCAAAAGCTTTTGAGAGTGTAGCTCCTTTGTGTGTGAGTTTCTTTGCCATTTCACTTGACACGCTGTTCGCTCCTTTGTGTGGCAATTGGTTTGATATAATCTCCAAGGTGAGGTAAAAGGCTAACTCTACGCACCTTTACTCTCCATATACAACCCTTGTCGGCTTTGCATCATGGACAGGAATGGCGAGCCGTCCCAACCACCACCACCTCCGGAGGACGACAATCCATACATGACAAGATGGGACCATTGGAAGGTTCGAGGAGAATTCAACCACCTTTGTGAAGCCCTTGAGCAGCGCCAAGATGAACAATTTAGCGAAGCCCGAGTGGAGTTCAAGAACATCGACAACCGCTTCGAAGAAGTCCGTGGCCAAATGCATGCCATGCAACACAACCTCGGTCATCAAAATGAAGCTCTTGGTCGTGCCCTCGCCTCAACGGATGAGAAGCTTCAACGCCTCATTGATGGGTTGACTCCTCAAGTGAATCAAGTGCTCCTCGCCGTCACGCTTCACGGCACTGGGATGGACCCGTCCTTCACTCCATGAGCTCTTCTCAAGCGGTACCATCGCCGCGACACACCGCAACGTCAAGCTATGATGGTGACCTCTCCGCAAGACCTCCAAGACGTGAAGCGGACCAGCCACAACATAGGGCACTTGTGCTTTAACAAGAACAACCTCACATGGACCACCAAGCCCATCGCCATCGACATGTTCTTTCCACAACAAGTGAAGCATCCGAAGTGGAAGAACAAGTTCGCCGGCGGCGTGAAGCACTCGAAGATCCACCAAGGCGTCCCCCTCGACATGAACGTCATCGCCGTCAACATGATCTAAACGACGAGCCTCCTCCACAACAAGAAGAAAGAGAGCAGCCCATTGCGCATGCGGCTCGACGTCCTCCTCGCCACATGGCGCAAGATAATGCTCCTCGGCATCAACCACGGCAAGAACAAGAGCAAGCTCCCCAAGCTCACCGTGAGGACCAACAACCTCCTCCTCGTCCTCAACCGCGACAACAACAAGAGCAAGCTCCCCAAGCTCGTCGTCCAAACCAAGTTCCACCACCAAACACGGCACCTCAACAACCGCAAGAGCAACGCCACCATCAACAAACAAAACATGAGAGCTCGGATGATGAAGATGGCCGCCAACATCATGGCAACCGTCGCAACCGGAACCGCAATGAGGAAGAAACTTTCGGCAAGCTCAAGTTCACCATGCCCAAGTTCACCGGTTCCAATGATCCCGAAGAATACCTCTCATGGGAACTCAAGGTTGACAAGATCTTCCGCATGCACAACTTTAGCAATGAGAAGATGATGGCCATGGCATCCCTCGAGTTTGATGAATATGCCAACCTTTGGTGGGAACAAGTCCAACTCGCTCGTGAATCAAAAGAAGAGCCTCCAATCTCAACTTGGCAAGATATGAAGGCTCATATGAGATCCCGCTTTGTTCCTTCACACTACACGCGTGACCTCTTCAACAAGCTTCAAACGCTTAGTCAAGGAACAAAGACCGTGGAAGAGTACTTCAAGCAAATGGAGCTCAACATGATCCGTGCCAACATTGAAGAACATGATGAACAAACAATGGCACGTTTCCTCAATGGCTTGAACCATCCTATCAAGCGCATCACCGAGTTCCAACGGTACAACAACATGGTTGAGCTTGTGCACATTGCATCAAAGGCCGAACGTCAAGTGCAAGAGGACATCAAGTTCAACAAGCCAAAGACATACTTCACATACAAGCAAGCTCCAACCACTACTTCGACAACACCAAGTGGAAGCTCCTCAAATACCACCAAGCTTCCCTTCAAGCCAACCCTTCCTCAAGGAAAACCGCCCCCAAGTGGCAAGTACACAAGAGATGAACAACCATTCAATGGTGAGTGCTACAAGTGTGGAGGCAAAGGACACAAGTCGGCCGCATGTGGGAACAAGAAATTTTTGTTCATCCATGACAACGGCGATGAAGAATACTTGAGTGAAGAAGAGTTTGATGCAAGGGTCAAGGAAGCCATGGCAAGGCAACATTTGGAAGAGGACCACGTGCTACTCATGTGTGAGCATGACGCAAGTCCATCGCTTGTGGTCACAAGGGTCTTAACTACTCAAGCCAATGAGAATGAAGACCAACGATCAAACATCTTCCAAACTCGTGCCGGTATCAATGGGAGGTCCATCAAAGTTGTCATCGATGGAGGGAGTTGCCACAATCTTGCACGGAATTGTGTGAGAAACTCAACCTCACCCTCCATCCGCATAAACACCCCTACCATATCCAATGGCTAAGTGACCAAGGATCCGTCAAGATCAAGCACACCGTCTCGGTAACGTTCTCAATTGGACCATACAAGGACACGGTGGAATGTGACATGGTCCCAATGACGGTTTGCCATATGCTTTTAGGCAGGCCGTGGCAATTTGACAAGCGTGCTTTGCATAATGGTCACTCAAACACTTATACCTTCAAATGGCTTGACAAAACTTGTGTGTTGCAACCAATGACTCCTAGCCAAATAATTGCGGACAATGCAAAGGCTTTAGCGAGGGAGCAATACACAAAACCATCTTGTGAGAAGAGTGGTGAGCGAGAGAACCACACTATAACGAGTGAGTGCCACAAGCAAAACTCGAGTGGAAAAACTAAGAGTGTTCTTCTTGCCACCAATAGTGAGATTATAGAAGAGAGGAACAACCCATCCATTTTGCACTATGTCCTTGTATGCAAGGGACTAGCGCAAGGAACTAATGACTTGACAAATGTTCCTCCTTCTTTGATGGCTGTTTTGCAGGAATTCCAAGATGTATTTCCCAAAGAGCTTCCTCATGGACTACCCCCTCTTCGTGGAATCGAGCACCGCATCGACCTCATACCCGGCGCCCACTCCCAAACCGTGCCGCGTATCGCACGAACCCGGAAGAGACGAAGGAGATAGAACGACAAATCAACCAACTCGTCTCCAAAGGTTTGATCCAAGTAAGCACTAGTCCAAGCGCGGTTCCCGTGATTCTAGTCCCAAAAACGGACGATACGTTGCGGTTTTGCATGGACTGCCATCCAATCAATGCTATCACCGTGCGTTATCGACATCCTATACCGCGTCTTGATGACATGCTTGATGAGTTATGTGGAGCCACTATATTTTCAAAAATTGATCTTCGTAGTGGTTACCATCAAATTCGCATGGCCGAAGGTGATGAGTGGAAAACCGCCTTCAAGACCAAGCTTGGTCTCTATGAATGGTTGGTTACGCCTTTTGGCTTATCAAATGCTCCATCTACCTTCATGCGCCTCATGAACCATATTTTGCGATCTCTCATTGGGAAGAGTGTAGTTGTTTACTTTGATGACATCCTTGTCTATAGCAAATCACTAGAGGAGCATGTTACTCATGTTAAGGAGGTCCTTCAAATCCTTCGTCATGAAAAGCTTTAAGCTAATCTCCCAAAGTGCACTTTTGCAAAAGACAAGCTGATTTTCCTTAGTTTTGTTGTGTCTTCCAATGGCATTGAAGTTGATGTCTCAAAAGTCAAGGACATACGAGATTGGCCCATCCCTACAAATGTTAGTGAACTTCGAAGTTTTCATGGCTTGGCTGGCTTTTACCGCTTCGAAGACTTTTCTACCATTGCTTGCCCCCTCAACGAATTGACCAAGAAAAATGTCACGTTCGTTTGGGGAAAAGCACAACAAAAGGCTTTTGATGAGCTCAAAAAGAGGCTCACCGAAGCACCACTTCTTGCATTACCGGATTTCACAAAAACCTTTGAGATTGAACGTGACGCTAGTGGTATTGGCATTGGTGGCGTCCTTATGCACAATGGGCGTCCTATTGCTTACCATAGTGAGAAACTTGATGGCGCATGCCTAAACTATCCCATTTATGAGAAAGAACTTTTTGCCTTGGTTCGAGTCCTTCAAGTGTGGCAACACTACCTTTGGCCCAAAGAATTTATCATCCATTTCGACCATGAGTCGTTGAAGTATCTTAAGGGCCAAGCCAACTTGAGTAAAAGGCACGCAAAATGGGTTGAGTTCATGGAGTCGTTTCCTTACATTGTCAAATACAAGAAGGGCAAAGAAAATGTGGTAGCGGACGCCTTGTCTCGCAAAAACACAAGCCTTCTTACACGACTCGAAGTAAATGTCTTAGGTCTTGATGACATCAAATCTTTGTACGCGTCCGACCCTTTCTTTGGACCAATTTTTGCAACATGTTCAATACACAAAAGGATTGATGATTTCTATTTGCATAAGGGTTTTCTTTTCAAACAAAACAAACTTTGCATTCCGAAATCGTCTCTCCAACTTTTGCTTCTTCAAGAGTCCCATGGTGGAGGCCTTATGGGTCACTTTGGCCGTGACAAAACATATGACATGCTCTCCACTCACTACTTCTGGCCAAAGATGAAGAGCGACGTGGAGCGCCACGTCCAACGATGCACTACATGTATCCAAGTTAAGTCTAAGTCCAACCCCTTTGGTCTTTATATGCCATTGCCTATTCCTCATGCACCTTGGTCGGACATTAGCATGGACTTCGTGTTAGGATTGCCTAGATCTAAACATGGTCATGATTCTATATTTGTACTAGTGGATCTCTTTTCAAAAATGGCACATTTCATTCCGTGCCATAAGACCGATGATGCTTCACATGTAGCAAATTTGTTTTTCAGGGAAATAATTCGGCTACACGGTGTACCAAGAACAATCGTCTCCGAATGACGTAAAATTCATGAGCTACTCGAAGACTCTCATGGCCAAGCTCGATCAAGCTCCTCTTCTCGTCACCGCATCCTCAAACCGATGGACAAACCGAGGTCGCTAATCGAAGTCTTGGCACACTCCTCCGTGTTGATAAAGAAGAACCTTAAAGACTGGGAGGAATGTATTCCACATGCCGAGTTCGCCTACAACCGCGCCAAGCACTCCACCACCATGAGGAGCCCGTTCATGATCGTCTATGGCTTCGAGCCCCTCACCGCGCTCGATATCCTTCCTCTACCTCTTCATGAACGTGCCAATATGGACGTGGTCAAGCGTGCCCAAACAATGAAGAAACTCCATGAAGACACAAGAGCTACGATCGAGAAACAAGTCCTTCGCCAAGCATCAAGGCTAAACAAGAACAAGAAAGAGATGATCTTCGAAGAAGGCGACCTTGTGTGGATACACTTGAGTAAAGACCGCTTCCCCAAGGACCGCGACTCCAAACTAAAGCCAAGAGGTGATGGACCGTTCAAAGTGCTAAAGAGGATCAACAACAACGCCTACATCATAGATATCCCAACATCCAAGTATCTTGTGAGCCCGACATTCAATGTCAAGGACCTATCACCCTACCATGGCGAAGATGAAGTTGAGAAGGTTGAAGAGTCGAGGACGACTCTTTCCCAAGGGGGGGGGGAGCTGATGCAACCCGTCCTACGGACGCACCTCCATCTATAACACCTAGTCCCCCAAGTGGACCAATGACTCGCGCCCGTGCCAAGCTCCTACAAGCCAAGGTTAACTCGCTCCTTTCCTCATGTGATTTTGGCCTACCTTTGGATGGCTTGCTACTTCATGCATCTACGTTGTGTATCCTCAGATATGAAGCAACACCACCACACCAAGCCACCAAGGAAGCAGGACCAGGAGAAGAAGCTGCTGGAGCTCTGCACGCCGGAGTCTCCGGTGTAGACCGGAGTCTCCGGTCCCCTACACCGGAGTCTCCGGACCTTCCTCTGGTCCAGAACGGAGACTCAAGCCCGGAACAGCCAGAAGCCCCCTCCGGAGACGGGTCCGGAGATTGACCGGAGTCTCCGTCCCAGACCGGAGTCTCCGGACCGACCGACGCCAAGCATGTTAAAGCCTTTTGGGCCTGGCCCATGTAACCCCCAATTTCGCCCCAAACTTCTAGTTTTATTCCAGAACTACCCCTGTTTATGTGGTTGGCCTATATATAGCCCCACCCCTCATATGTAAACCCTAGACTTGGATAATGATAGATTAAGACACCCCTTTGAGGATCTTTTAATCTATTGGTCTCATGCTCCTACCAAGGAGCACCTATTGTCCACCCTCCTCTTTGATCTTGCCTAGTGCGTTCAAGTTGTACAAGGCCTTGGGTTCTCGGTTTCTCGCCCCCAAGTCTTCAAGATCTCACCAAGCACCTCGTCCCCCATTGTTGGCGTGGAGAGAGAGCTTCGCCCAACACCGATCCTAGAGATTATGTTGGACCGGTTGCCACCGGCGTGAGTTACCGGCGTGTATCGTGTTTTGTGTGCGTGAGTACATCGGGATCTTTGCGTGCGTGTGTTCGTGGATTTCGTCCCCTCCTCCTCTCCCACCGCTTTCCCCTCGATCCCGCGGAGATTCGTGAAAGATCGGGCCACCCCAAGGGGTTACCCCATAACAACGTGTGATGATGGTGCGAGAAGATGGTCAATACGATTCAGCGAGTGACTTTGATGAAGATACACTAGCCCTTATTTCTGCTCGAGATGGAGACAATTCTGATGCTGATGAAGAGACATAGGTAATGGGAGCTGAAGCTGCTGATCAATACAAGAGCTTAATTACACAACGTGTGTTGAGTGTGCAATTGAGAAAATCTGAGCAAGATCAACGCCACAACCTGTTCCAAACACGTGGTGTTGTCAAGGAAAGAGCTATACGGATCATCATTGATGGAGGGAGTTGTAATAATCTAGCCAGTGTTAACATGGTAGAGAAGCTTGCGCTTCCAACAAGACAACGCCCACATTCATATTACATCCAATGGTTTGAGAGTTCTCGCAAGATCAAGGTAACAAGAACAGTACGCGTGCATTTTACTATTGGTACATATTCTGATTTTGTTGATTGTGATGTTGTACCTATGCAAGATTGTTCTTTGTTACTTGGTAGACCATGGCAATTTGATAGAGAATCTGTTTATAATGGCAAAACTAATCACTATTCTCTTATGCATGATGGAAAGAAAATTGGTCTAAAACCTATGACTCCCGAACAGATTTTAAAAGATGATCTTGCTAGAGCTAGTAGAGCTAAAACTGAGGAGAAAAATAAAATTGAGAATCAGATTATTGCTGCAGATTTTATACCACCAAAGAACACTAAATCTGATTCTACACATGCTACTGAAATTCGTTTGAAGAGTCCATGTATGCTTGCAAATAAAATTGATATTGCTGAACTAGATGTAAACAATACTCAATGTTATGCAATTGTCTGCAAAGAGGTTTTGTTTTCATTTGAGGATATGCCTCCTTCTTTGCCACCCGCTATTGCTAATCTTTTGCAGGAATATGAGGACGTCTTCCCACGAGTTGCCACCAGGACTACCTCCTATTAGAGGAATTGAGCACCAAATTGATCTAATTCCTGGTGCCACGTTGCCCAACCGCGCGCCATATAGAACCAATCCAGAGGAGACAAAGGAGATACAACGCCAAATTCAGGAACTACTCGACAGAGATCATATTCGTGAGTCCCTTAGCCCCTTGGTTGTTCCTATTATTTTGGTTCCTAAGAAAGATGGTTCTTCACATGTGTACTGATTGTAGAGCTATCAATAATATTACTATTCGATATCGTCATCCTATTCCACGTTTAGATGACATGCTTGATGAATTGAGTGGCTCTACCATGTTTTCTAAAGTTGATTTACGTAGTGGTTACCACCAGATTCGTATGAAATTAGGAGATGAATGGAAAACAGCATTTAAAACTAAGTTCGGTTTATATGAGTGGTTAGTAATGCCGTTTGGTTTAACTAATGCACCTAGCACTTTCATGAGATTAATGAACGAAGTTTTACGTGCTTTCATTGGACGTTTTGTGGTAGTCTACTTTGATGATATTCTGATTTATAGCAAATCTTTAGAGGATCATTTGGACCATTTACGTGCTGTTTTCAATGCTTTACGTGATGCATGTTTGTTTGGTAACCTTGAGAAGTGCACCTTTTGCACCAATCGAGTTGCGTTTCTTGGCTATGTTGTTACATCACAGGGTATTGAAGTGGATCCAGCCAAGATTGAAGCTATTGAGAATTGGCCGCAGCCCAAGACGGTCACACAAGTGAGGAGTTTTCTTGGCCTCGCTGGTTTTTATAGGCGCTTTGTCAAAGACTTTGGATCAATTGTCGCGCCGCTGAATGAGCTTACCAAGAAGGATGTGCCCTTTGTTTGGGGCGATGCACAACAACAGGCCTTCGTCATATTGAAAGATAAGCTAACACATGCTCCCTTACTCCAACTTCCTGATTTTACTAAGACTTTTGAGCTTGAATGTGATGCTAGTGGAATTGGTTTGGGAGGGGTGTTATTACAAGAGGGAAAACCTGTTGCATATTTTAGTGAGAAATTGAGTGGGGCTAGTCTGAACTATTCTACTTATGATAAAGAATTATATGCGTTGGTTCGGACATTAGAAACTTGGCAACATTATCTATGGCCTAAGGAATTTGTTATTCATTCTGATCATGAATCTTTGAAGCATATTCGTAGTCAAGCTAAGTTGAATCGTCATCATGCAAAGTGGGTTGAATTTATTGAGTCTTTTCCTTATGTTATAAAACACAAAAAGGGTAAAGATAATATTATTGCTGATGCTTTGTCGCACCGTTATGCTTTGTTATCTCAACTTGACTTCAAAATATTTGGATTGGAAACTATTAAGGAACAATATGTGCATGATGCTGAATTTAAAGATGTGTTGCAGAATTGTAGAGATGGTAGAACTTGGAACAAGTTCGTCTTCAATGATGGATTTGTGTTCCGTGCTAACAAACTATGCATTCCAGATAGTTCTGTTCGTCTTTTATTGTTACAGGAGGCTAACAAACTATGCATGGAGGAGGATTGATGGGACACTTTGGTGTCAAGAAGACGGAGGATGTTCTTGCTGCACACTTCTTTTGGCCACGTATGCATCGAGATGTTGAGAGATTTGTGGCACGCTACACTACTTGTCAAAAAGCTAAGTCTCGCCTTAATCCACATGGTTTATATATGCCTCTTCCTGTTCCTAGTGTTCCTTGGGAGGATATTTCTATGGACTTTGTTTTGGGATTGCCACGAACACAAAAGGGGAGGGATAGTATTTTTGTTGTTGTGGATCGGTTTTCTAAGATGGCACACTTTATTCCTTGTCATAAAACGGATGATGTCAAGATATTGCTGATTTGTTCTTTCGTGAAATTGTTCGTTTGCATGGTGTGCCAAATACTATTGTCTCTGATCGTGATACTAAATTTCTTAGCCACTTTTGGAGATGTTTATGGGCTAAGTTGGGGACTAAATTGCTCTTTAGTACTACATGTCATCCCCAAACTGATGGTCAAACTGAAGTAGTAAATAGAACTTTGTCTACTATGTTATGCTGTTTTAAAGAAGAACTTAAAAATGTGGGAAGAGTGTTTACCTCATATAGAATTTGCTTATAATCGTTCGCTGCATTCTACCACAAAGATGTGCCCATTTGAGATTGTGTATGGTTTTGTTCCTCGTGCACCTATTGATTTATTGCCTTTACCTTCTTTGGTGCAACATAATTTGGATGCTACACACCGCGCTGAAATGATATTAAACTTGCATAAGACTAATGTAGATAACATTGAACACATGAATGCTAAGTATAAACTTGCTGGGGATAAAGGGAGAAAGCATGTTGTGTTTGATGTTGGCGATCTTGTTTGGTTACATTTGCGTAAAGATTGTTTTCCTGATTTACGCAAGTCTAAGTTAATGCCACGTGCTGCTGGTCCCTTTAAGGTGTTAGAGAAAATAAATGATAATGCATATAAACTTGAGTTGCCTGCAGATTTTGGTACGGTTAGTCCTACGTTTAACATTACAGATTTGAAGCCTTACTTTGGTGAGGAAGATGAGATTGCGTCGCGGACGACTTCAATTCAAGAAGGGGAGCATGATGTGGACATCCCTTCTATTGATACAACCGTTGTACCTATAGCAACGCACATACAAGGACCCATCACAAGATCTCGTGCCAAACAACTTAACTATCAGGTACTTTCGTTTCTTGGAACTATTCTCACATACATGAGAATACGATGTTGCCTAAATCAGATGTATTTCTTACTCTTAGGAATGATGGACCAAGCATGGATGAGAGGGACAAGCATTGGAGCATGGCCATGCATGGAGATGGCAGCAAGCATGTGATGATCCAAGAGAAGGCCACGGATGAAGATTTCAGAACTTTGAGGCCACCATAATGAAGAAAGAAGGCTTGGACGAAATATTCAAGATCAATACTTTACGAATTCGTCCATAGCTTAATATGGTGCTGCGACACCTTTTATTTTGGGCCAGGCCCATGTAATTTTCGCAGGATTTTAATTAGCCACTTTTTAGAGTCCGTATTTGAGGGGAAAAGGACTTTTAGGGTTGGATTCGGCCACCACTTCCATGGCTGGCCGAAACCCCACCTTTTCGCCCTTAAATACTCCCCATAGCCGTCCCCCTAGACTCGGATTTTGTTTAGACATTAAGTTAGCCATAGTCGCAACTTCGCCAAGGCTCGAGCGTCGCAGAGGCCTCTTGTACTTCGCACCTATTCAGGATCCCACCTCTTCAATAAAGCTTTTCTCTTAATCCGCAATATCTTGTTTGCAATATTGGTTCTTACTTGTTCTCGATTTCAGGTAGGAATTAAGACCCTCTGTTATGGGGTAACCCCTTGGGGTGGCCCGATCTTTCACGAATCTCCGCGGGATCGAGGGGAAAGCGGTGGGAGAGGGAGAGGGGACGAAATCCACGAGCACACACGAAAGATCGATGTATCATGAACGCACACAAAACACGATACACGCCGATAACTCACGCCGGTGGCAACCGGTCCAACATAATCTCTAGGATCGGTGTTGGGCGAAGCTCTCTCTCCACGCCAACAACGGGGGACGAGGTGCTTGGTGAGATCTTGACGACTTGGGGGCGAGAAACCGAGAACCCAAGGCCTTGTACAACTTGAACGCACTAGGCAAGATCCAAGAGGAGGGTGGATAATAGGGTGCCCCTTGGTAGGAGCATCAGACCAATAGATTGAAAGATCCTCAAAGGGTGTCCTTAATCTATTATTATCCAAGTCTAGGGTTTACATATGAGGGTGGGGCTATATAGGCCATCCACATAAACAGGGGTATTTGAACAAAACTAGAAGTTTGGGCGAAATTGGGGTTACATGGGCCAGCCCAAAAGGCTTTAACATGCGGCAGGTCCGGAGACTCGGTCGATCCGGAGACTCGGTCTGGGCCGAGACTCGGCCAATCTCCGGACCTGCCTCGAGGGGGGTATTAGACTGTCCCAGGCTTGAGTCTCCGGTCTGGACCGGAGGAAGGTCCGGAGACTCCGGTGTAGGGGACCGGAGACTCCGGTCTACAGCTCCAGCAGCTTCTTCTCCTGGTCCTGGTTCCTTGGTGGCTTGGTGTGGTGGTGTTGCTTCATATCTGAGGATACATAACGTGAATGCATGAAGTAGCAAGCCATCCAAAGGTAGGCCAAAATCACATGAGGAAAGGAGCGAGTTAACCTTGGCTTGTAGGAGCTTGGCACGGGCGCGAGTCATTGGTCCACTTGGGGGACTAGGTGTTGTAGATGGAGGTGCGTCCGTAGGACGGGCTGCATCAGCTCCCCCCCTTGGGAAAGAGTCGTCCTCGACTCTTCAACCTTCTCAACTTCATCTTCGCCATGGTAGGGTGATAGGTCCTTGACATTGAATGTCGGGCTCACAAGATACTTGGATGTTGGGATATCTATGATGTAGGCGTTGTTGTTGATCCTCTTGAGCACTTTGAACGGTCCATCACCTCTTGGCTTTAGTTTGGAGTCGCGGTCCTTGGGGAAGCGGTCTTTACTCAAGTGTATCCATACAAGGTCGCCTTCTTCGAAGATCATCTCTTTCTTGTTCTTGTTTAGCCTTGATGCTTGGCGAAGGACTTGTTTCTCGATCGTAGCTCTTGTGTCTTCATGGAGTTTCTTCATTGTTTGGGCACGCTTGACCACGTCCATATTGGCACGTTCATGAAGCGGAAGTGGAAGGATATCGAGCGCGGTGAGAGGCTCGAAGCCATAGACGATCATGAACGGGCTCCTCATGGTGGTGGAGTGCTTGGCGCGGTTGTAGGCGAACTCGGCTTGTGGAATACATTCCTCCCAGTCTTTAAGGTTCTTCTTTATCAACACCCGGAGGAGTGTGCCAAGACTTCGATTGACGACTTCGATTTGTCCATCGGTTTGAGGATGTGAGGCGGACGAGAAAAGGAGCTTGATGCCGAGCTTGGCCATGAGAGTCTTCCAGAAGTAGCTCATGAATTTTACGTCGCGGTCGGAGACGATTGTTCTTGGTACGCCGTGTAGCCGAATTATTTCCCTGAAAAACAAATTTGCTACATGTGAAGCATCATCGGGCTTATGGCACGGAATGAAATGTGCCATTTTTGAAAAGCGATCCACTACTACAAATATAGAATCATGACCATGTTTAGATCTAGGCAAGCCTAACACAAAGTCCATGCTAATGTCCGACCAAGGTGCATGAGGAATAGGCAATGGCATATAAAGACCAAAGGGGTTGGACTTAGACTTAGCTTGGATACATGTAGTGCATCGTTGGACGTGGCGCCCACGTCAGGCTTCATCTTTGGCCAAAAGTAGTGAGTGGAGAGCATGTCATATGTCTTGTCACGGCCGAAGTGACCCATAAGGCCTCCACCATGGGACTCTTGAAGAAGAAAAATTTGGAGAGATGACTTCGGAATGCAAAGCTTGTTTTGTTTGAAAAGAAAACCCTTATGCAAATAGAAATCATCAATCCCTTTGTCTATTGAACATCTTGCAAAAATTGGTCCAAAGAAAGGGTGGACACGCATAAAGATTTGATGTCATCAAGACCCAAGACATTTACTTGAGTCGTAAGAAGGTTTGTGTTTTTGCGAGACAAGGCGTCCGCTACCACATTTTCTTTGCCCTTCTTGTATTTGACAATGTAAGGAAAAGACTCCATGAACTCAACCCATTTGGCGTGCCTTTTACTCAAATTGGCTTGACCCTTAAGATACTTCAACAACTCATGGTCGGAATGGATGATAAATTCTTTGGGCCAAAGATAGTGTTGCCACACTTGAAGGACTAGAACCAAGGCAAAAAGTTCTTTGTCATAAAAGGGGTAATTTAGGCGTGCGCCATCAAGTTTCTCACTATGGTATGCAATGGGACGCCCATTTTGCATAAGGACGCCTCCAATGCCAATTCCACTAGCGTCACATTCAATCTCAAAGGTTTTTGTGAAATCCGGTAATGCAAGAAGTGGTGCTTGGTGAGCCTCTTTTGAGCTCATCAAAAGCTTTTGTTGTGCTTTTCCCCAAGCGAACATGACATTTTCTTGGTCAATTCGTTGAGGGGCAAGCAATGGTAGAAAAGTCTTTCACAAAGCGACGGTAAAAGCCAGCCAACCCATGAAAACTACAAGTTCACTAACATTTGTAGGATGGGCCAATCTCGTATGTCCTTAACTTTTGAGACATCAACTTCAATGCCATTAGAAGACACAACAAAACCAAGGAAAATCAGCTTGTCTTTTGCAAAAGTGCACTTTGGGAGATTAGCATAAAGCTTTTCATGACGAAGGATTTGAAGGACCTCCTTAACATGAGTAACATGCTCCTCTAGTGACTTGCTATAGACAAGGATGTCATCAAAGTAAACAACTACACTCTTCCCAATGAGAGATCTCAAAATATGGTTCATGAGGCGATGAAGGTAGATGGAGCATTTGATAAGCCAAAAGGCATAACCAACCATTCATAGAGACCAAGCTTGGTCTTGAAGGCGGTTTTCCACTCATCACCTTCGGCCATGCAAATTTGATGGTAACCACTACGAAGATCAATTTTCGAAAATATAGTGGCTCCACATAACTCATCAAGCATGTCATCAAGACGCGGTATAGGATGTCGATAACGCACGGTGATAGCATTGATTGGACGGCAGTCCATGCATAACCGCAACGTATCATCCGTTTTTGGAACTAGAATAACGGGGACCACGCTTGGGCTAGTGCTTACTTGGATCAAACCTTTGGAGACGAGTTGGTTGATTTGTCGTTCTATCTCCTTTGTCTCTTCCGGGTTCGTGCGATACGCGGCGCGGTTTGGGAGTGGGGCGCCGGGTATGAGGTCGATGCGGTGCTCGATTCCACGAAGAGGAGGTAGGCCATGAGGAAGCTCTTCGGGAAATACATCTTGGAATTCCTGCAAAATAGCCATCAAAGAAGGAGGAACATTTGTCAAGTCATTAGTTCCTTGCGCTAGTCCCTTGCATACAAGGACATAGTGCAAGATGGATGGGTTGTTCCGCACTTCTCTCATCTCACTTTTGGTGGCAAGAAGAACACTCTTAGTTTTTCCACTCGAGTTTGGCTTGTGGCACTCACTCACTATAGTGTGGTTCTCTCGCTCACCACTCTTCTCACAAGGTGTTTTTGTGTATTGCGCCCTCGCTAAAGCCTTTGCATTGTCCGCAATTATTTGGCTATGAGTCATTGGTTGCAAAAAACAAGTTTTATCAAGCCATTTGAAGGTATAAGTGTTTGAGTGACCATCATGCAAAGCACGCTTGTCATATTGCCACGGCCTTCCGAGCAACATATGGCAAACCGTCATTGGGACCACGTCACATTCCACCGTGTCCTTGTAGGGTCCAATTGAGAACGTTACCGAGACGGTGTGCTTGATCTTGATGGACCCTTGGTCACATAGCCATTGGATATGGTAGGGCTGTTTATGCGAATGGAGGGTGAGGTTGAGTTTCACACACAATTCTGTGTTTGCAAGATTGTGGCAACTCCCTCCATCGATGACAACTTTGATGGACTTCCCATTGATGCCGGCACGAGTTTGGAAGATGTTCGAGCGTTGGTCTTCATTCTCATTGGCTTGGGTTGTTAAGACCCTTGTGCCCACAAGCGATGGGCTTGCGTCATGCTCACACACGAGAAGTTCTTGGTCCTCTTCCAAATGTTGCCTTGCCATGGCTTCCTTGACCCTTGCATCAAACTCTTCTTCACTCAAGTATTCTTCATCGCCGTTGTCATGGATGAACAAAACTTTCTTGTTTCCACATGCGGCCGACTTGTGTCCTTTGCCTCCACACTTGTAGCATTCACCATTGAATGGTTGTTCATCCCTTGTGTATTTGCCACTTGGGGGCGGTTTTCCTTGAGGAAGTGTTGGCTTGAAGGGAATCTTGGTTGTATTTGATGAGCTTCCACTTGGTGTTGTCGGAGTAGTGGTTGGGGCTTGCTTGTACGTGAAGTATGTCTTTGGCTTGTTGTACTTGATGTCCTCTTGCACTTGACGCTCGGCCTTTGATGCGATGTGCACAAGCTCAACCATGTTGTTGTACTTCTGGAACTCGGTGATGCGCTTGATGGGATGGTTCAAGCCATTGAGGAAGCGTGCCATTGTTTGTTCATCACGCTCTTCCATGTTGGCACAGATCATGTTGAGATCCATTTGCTTGAAGTACTCTTCCACGGTCTTTGTCCCTTGACTAAGCGTTTGAAGCTTGTTGAAGAGGTCACGCGTGTAGTGCGAAGGAACAAAGCGGGATCTCATATGAGCCTTCATATCTTGCCAAGTTGAGATTGGAGGCTCTTCTTTTGCTTCACGAGCGAGTTGGACTTGTTCCCACCAAAGGTTGGCATACTCATCAAACTCGAGGGATGCCATGGCCATCATCTTCTCATTGCTATAGTTGTGCATGCGGAAGATCTTGTCAACCTTGAGTTCCCACGAGAGATATTCTTCGGGTTCATGGAACCGGTGAACTTGGGCATGGTGAATTTGAGCTTGCCGAAAGTTTCTTCTCCGTTGCGGTTCCGGTTGCGGCGGTTGCCATGATTTTGGCGGTCATCATAATCATCCGAGCTCTCATGTCTTGCTTGGTGATGGTTGCGTTGCTCTTGCGGTTGTTGAGGTGCCGCGTTTGGTGGTGGAACTTGGTTTTGACGACGAGCTTGGGGAGCTTGCTCGTGTTGTTGGCGCGGTTGAGGACGAGGAGGAGGTTGATGGTCCTCACGACGAGCTTGGGGAGCTTGCTCTTGTTCTTGTCGCGGTTGATGCCGAGGAGGATTGTCTTGCGCCATGTGGCGAGGAGGGCGTCTAGCCGCATGCGCAATGGGCTGTTCTCCTTCTTCTTGATGTGAAGGAGGCTCATCATGATGATCATGTTGTCGACGTTGACGATCATGTCGATGATGACGCCTTGGTGGATCTTCGAGTGCTTCACGTTGACGGTGATCTTGTACGTCCTCTTCGGATGCTTCACTTGTTGTTGAAATAACATGTCGACGGCGATGGGCTTGGTGGTCCATGTGAGGTTGCTCTTGTTGAATCACAAGTGCCCTTGGTTGTGGCCAGTTCGCTTCACGTCTTGGAGGTCTTGCGGAGAGATCACCATCATAACTTGACGTTGCGGCGTGTCGCGGAGATGGTACCGCTTGAGAAGAGCTCGTGGATTGAAGGACGGGTCCATCCCGGTGCCTTGAAGCGTGACGGCGAGGTGCACTTGATTCACTTGAGGAGTGCCGAGATGAGCTTGATTCGCGCGAGCGTGGCCTTGCTAGCCCATCAATGAGGCGTTTAAGCTTTTCATCCGTTGAGGCGAGGGCGTGACCAAGAGCTTCATTTTGATGACCGAGGTTGAGTTGCATGGCATGCATTTGGCCTCGGACTTCTTTGAAGCGGTTGTCGATGTTCTTGAATTCCACGCGGGCTTCGCTAAATTGTTCATCTTGGCGCCGCTCAAGAGCTTCACAACGGTAGTTGAATTATCCTCGGACCTTCCAATGATCCCATCTTGTCATGTATTGTGTGTCGTCCTCCGGAGGTGGTGGTGGTTGGGACGGCTCGCCATTCCTGTCCATGATGCAAAGCCGACAAGGGTTGAATATGGAGAGTAAGGGTGCGTAGAGTTAGCCTTTTACCTCACCATGGAGATTATATCAAACCAATTGCCACACAAAGGAGCAAACAGCGTGCAAAGTGAAATGGTAAAGAAACTCACACACAAATATGCTACAACTCTCAAAAGCTTTTGGTGGAAGGCTAGGATTGTGGAAAACCAAACGAAACGATCCAAGCAAAAGGTTATTGTTCTAAGTGGTAAAGAACCAAAGATCAAAAGCAAAAGGATATGATCTACAAAAACACGGAAAAACGCACACGTGGAGAAAAATGGGGTTAGCACGACTATGAAAATGAGCACAAAAGGTCCTAACGAAGACTACGCTCGGTTGTCGTGCCAACTCAAGGAGAGACCACAACTCGTTTGCCAAAAGAGGATAAGCAATAGATTTGTGCACTTGCCTTGGTGCGCTCTTTTCTCTCTCTCTTTGGCTTACAAGCTTGGTATTCTCTTTGTATTGGGAGACTATGTATTTTCTTCTTCTTCTTCTTCTTTTTTTGATTCTTTTCCTTTTTCTCCCTTTCTATGCTACTATGTTAACTTTTGTATTTGGCCTCACACTCTCACTTTCCAAAGGCAAGTGCACAATGCTTAGACAAACACAAAATGAGTTGCTCTCATAGGATAGATGCACACAAAGGAAGATATGGGGCTGTCAAAGTGGCGCAAGTTATACCTTTGGTATTGTTGACGACTTGCAACCGTTGGTGATGGGGCAAAGGTGTCCGATCTTTCGATGAGATGGCGATATTCGATTTTGGTGGAGGTCAGGCTTGACGATCTGACTACACGTGCGAGCACGAGCGCCAATGCAATCGCTGGGCAAATCTCCTGGAGGTTACCAATCCTGCGTGAACACGATCAGCCTGACCAACGAGGGTCTTAATTCCTACCTGAAATCAAGAACAAGTAAGAACTAATATTGCAATCAAGATATTGCGGATTAAGAGGAAAGCTTTATTGAAAAGGTGGGATCCTGAATAGGTGCGAAGTACAAGAGGCCTCTGCGATGCTCGAGCCTTGGCGAAGTTGCTATAATGGCTAACTTAATGTCTAAACAAAATCCGAGTCTAGGGTGACGGCTATGGGGAGTATTTAAGGAGGAAAAGGTGGGGTTTCGGCCAGCCATGGAAGTGGTGGCCAAATCCAACCCTAGAAGTCCTTTTCTCCTCAAATACGGACTCTAAAAAGTGGCTATTAAAAATCCTGCGAAAATTACATGGGTCTGGCCCAAAATAAAGGTGTCGCAGCACCATATTAAGCTATGGACGAATTCGTGAAGTATTAATCTTGAATATTTCGTCCAAGCCTTCTTTCTTCATTATGGTGGCCTCAAAGTTCTGAAATCTCCATCCGTGGCCTTCTCTTGGATCATCACATGCTTGCTGCCATCTCCATGCATGGCCATGCTCCAATGCTTGTCCCTCTCATCCAGGCTTGGTCCATCATTCCTAAGAGTAAGAAATACATCTGATTTAGGTAGCATCATATTCTCATGTATGTGAGGAATATTTCCAAGAAACGAAAGTACCTGATAGTTAAGTTGTTTGGCACGAGATCTTGAGATGGGTCCTTGTATGTGTGTAGCTGTAGGTACAATGGTTGTATCAATAGTAGGGATGTCCACATCATGCTCCCCTTCTTGAATTGAAGTCATCCTCGACGCAATCTCATCTTCCTCACCAAAGTAAGGCTTCAAATCTGCAATGTTAAACGTAGGACTAACCGTACCAAAGTCTGCAGGCAACTCAAGTTTATATGCATTATCATTTATTTTCTCTAACACCTTAAAGGGACCAGCAGCACGCGGCATTAACTTAGACTTGCGTAAATCAGGAAAGCGATCCTTACACAAATGTAACCAAACAAGATCTCCAACATCAAACACAACATGCTTTCTCCCTTTATCCCCAGCAAGTTTATACTTAGCATTCATATGTTCGATGTTATCTTTAGTAGTCTTATGCAAGTTTAATATCATTTCAGCGCGTTGTGTAGCATCCAAATTATGTTGCACCGAAGAAGGTAAAGGCAATAAATCAATAGGTGCACGAGGAACAAAACCATACAAAATCTCAAACGGGCACATCTTTGTGGTAGAATGCAGCGAACGATTATAAGCAAATTCTATATGAGGTAAACACTCTTCCCACAATTTTAAGTTCTTCTTTAAAACAACCCGCAACATAGTAGACAAAGTTCTATTTACTACTTCAGTTTGTCCATCAGTTTGGGGATGACATGTAGTACTAAACAGCAATTTAGTCCCCAACTTAGCCCATAAACATCTCCAAAAGTGGCTAAGAAATTTAGTATCACGATCAGAAACAATAGTATTTGGCACACCATGCAAACGAACAATTTCACGAAAGAACAAATCAGCAATATGCGAGATCATCCGTTTTATGACAAGGAATAAAGTGTGCCATCTTAGAAAACCGATCCACAACAACAAAAATACTATCCCTCCCCTTCTGTGTTCGTGGCAATCCCAAAAGAAAGTCCATAGAAATATCCTCCCAAGGAACACTAGGAACAGGAAGAGGCATATACAAACCATGTGGATTAAGGCGAGACTTAGCTTTTTGACAAGTAGTGCAGCGTGCCACAAATCGCTCAACATCTCGACGCATACGTGGCCAAAAGAAGTGTGCAGCAAGAACATCCTCCGTCTTCTTGACACCAAAGTGTCCCATCAATCCTCCTCCATGCGCCTCCTGTAACAACAAAAGACGAACATAACTATCTGGAATGCATAGTTTGTTAGCACGGAACACAAATCCATCATTGAAGACGAACTTGTTCCAAGTTCTACCATCTCTACAATTCTGCAACACATCTTTAAATTCAGCATCATGCACATATTGTTCCTTAATAGTTTCCAATCCAAATATTTTGAAGTCAAGTTGAGATAACAAAGCATAACGGCGCGACAAAGCATCAGCAATAATATTATCTTTACCCTTTTGTGTTTGATAACATAAGGAAAAGACTCAATAAATTCAACCCACTTTGCATGACGACGATTCAATTTAGCTTGACTATGAATATGCTTCAAAGATTCATGATCAGAATGTATAACAAATTCTTTAGGCCATAGATAATGTTGCCAAGTTTCTAATGTCCGAACCAATGCATATAATTTTTTATCATAAGTAGAATAGTTCAGACTAGCCCCACTCAATTTCTCACTAAATTATGCAACAGGTTTTCCCTCTTGTAATAACACCCCTCCCAAACCAATTCCACTAGCATCACATTCAAGCTCAAAAGTCTTAGTAAAATCAGGAAGTTGGAGTAAGGGAGCATGTGTTAGCTTATCTTTCAATATGACGAAGGCCTTTGTTGTGCATCGCCCCAAACAAAGGGCACATCCTTCTTAGTAAGGTCATTCAGCGGCGCGGCATTGATCCAAAGTCTTTGACAAAGCGCCTATAAAAACCAGCAAGGCCAAGAAAACTCGTCACTTGTGTGACGGTCTTGGGCTGCGGCCAATTCTCAATAGCTTCAATCTTGGCTGGATCCACTTCAATACCCTGTGATGTAACAACATAGCCAAGAAACGCAACTCGATTGGTGCAAAAGGTGCACTTCTCAAGGTTACCAAACAAACGTGCATCACGTAAAGCATTGAAAACAGCACGTAAATGGTCCAAATGATCCTCTAAAGATTTTCTATAAATCAGAATATCATCAAAGTAGACTACCACAAAACGTCCAATGAAAGCACGTAAAACTTCGTTCATTAATCTCATGAAAGTGCTAGGTGCATTAGTTAAACCAAACGGCATTACTAACCACTCATATAAACCGAACTTAGTTTTAAATGCTGTTTTCCATTCATCTCCTAATTTCATACGAATCTGGTGGTAACCACTACGCAAATCAACTTTAGAAAACATGGTAGAGCCACTCAATTCATCAAGCATGTCATCTAAACATGGAATAGGATGACGATATCGAATAGTAATATTATTGATAGCTCTACAATCAGTACACATGCGCAAAGAACCATCTTTCTTAGGTACCAAAATAATAGGAACATCACAGGGGCTAAGGGACTCACGAATATGATCTCTGTCGAGTAGTTCCTGAATTTGGCGTTGTATCTCCTTTGTCTCCTCTGGATTGGTTCTATATGGCGCGCGGTTGGGCAACGTGGCACCAGGAATTAGATCAATTTGGTGCTCAATTCCTCTAATAGGAGGTAGTCCTGGTGGCAGCTCAGCGGGAAAGACGTCCTCATATTCCTGCAAAAGGTTAGCAATAGCGGGTGGCAAAGAAGGAGGCATATCCTCAAATGAAAACAAAACCTCTTTGCAGACAATTGCATAACATTGAGTATTGTTTACATCTAGTTCAGCAATATCAATTTTATTTGCAAGCATACATGGACTCTTCAAACGAATTTCAGTAGCATGTGTAGAATCAGATTTATAGTTCTTTGGTGGTATAAAATCTACAACAACAATCTGGTTCTCACTTTTATTTTTCTCCTCAGTTTTAGCTCTACTAGCTCTAGCAAGATCATCTTTTAAAATCTGTTCGGGAGTCATAGGTTTTAGACCAATTTTCTTTCCATCATGCATAAGAGAATAGTGATTAGTTTTGCCATTATGAACAGATTCTCTATCAAATTGCCATGGTCTACCAAATAACAAAGAACAAGCTTGCATAGCTACAACATCACAATCAACAAAGTCAGAATATGTACCAATAGTAAAATGCACGCGTACCGTTCTTGTTACCTTGATCTTGCGAGAACTCTCAAACCATTGGATGTAATATGAATGTGGGCATTGTCTTGTTGGAAGCGCAAGCTTCTCTACCATGTCAACACTAGCCAGATCATTACAACTCCCTCCATCAATGATGATCCGTATAGCTCTTTCCTTGACAACACCACGTGTTTGGAATAGGTTGTGGTGTTGATCTTGCTCAGATTTGCTCAATTGCACACTCAACACACGTTATGTAATTAAGCTCTTGTATTGATCAGCAGCTTCAGCTCCCATTACCTTTGTCTCTTCATCAGCATCAGAATTGTCTCCATCTCGAGCAGAAATAAGGGCTAGTGTATCTTCATCAAAGTCACTCGCTGAATCGTATTGACCATCTTCCCGCACCATCATCACACGTTGTGTTGTGCACTGTCTCTCAATATGACCAAAAGCCCAGCACTTGCGGCATTGTATATCCTTTGTCTTACCCGTGGAAGCCATAGAAGATGCACTACGAGCAGGGGCATTGGATGACGGTGGAGGAGCAGCTGGAAATCTTGTGGTGGCCTTGGATGTGGTAGTAGCTGGTGGCGAATCACGAGAAGGAGCCGCTGATTGTCGGGATGTCCAAGTGGATGTGCGACCTGCAGAATTATTAGTCCTCCTCCATGGTGTTTGGTGATCCTGCACTTCACGTTCAGCTTTGCAAGCAAGATGAAACAAACGAGTGATAGAATTATATTCCTTATAATCTAAGATGTGCTGAATGTCCTTGTTTAATCCACCAAAGAAACGTGCAAGCATTTGTTCATTAGATTCAACAAGACCACACCGAACCATCCTCGTTTGCAATTCCTGATAATACTCTTCTACAGAATTTTTCCCTTGCTCTAAACGTGTCAGATTCTTTAGTAAATCACGTTGATAAGTGGGAGGTACAAAACGAACACGCATAGCAGTTTTTAAAGCAGTCCAAGTACTAGGAATATTAGTAGGATTTAAACGACAATACTCAGACCACCAAAGGGAGCAAATTTAGTAAATTCACATGTAGCAGCACTAACACGCATATTCTCAGGATATTTTAAGCATGCAAAACGTTGTTCTACTTTCATATCCCATGTAAGATATGCATCAGGATTATATTTACCCTCAAAAGATGGAATATTTAATTTAAGCTTTGCAACATGATCATCATCATGTACCGGTGGTCGGGCGTTGCGGTAGTAATGTCGGGGACGGACAGCAGGTACCTATGAAGGTTGTTCAACCTCCTCATCAAACAGATCGTCGTCGTCGGGGTCGTAGTAGTACACGTCGTCTGTCCCCAATGTCGCAGCAGCAGCCGCGGCGGAAGTATGAGGTGCGTCAGCCGCAGCGGTAGCCGCCAGGGGTGCGGCGTACAACCAGCCAGCGACCTGCGGATCGGAATGCGCCGTGCGCCATGTGTGGGTGCGGGTGCGGGCAATCTGTTCAAAAGCTCCTTGAACCGAACGTCAAGCTTGGCATTGAAGGATTTCTTGAGTCCATCGATCTTGTCCACGGCGTTGGTGAGCTTGGTGTCAAACTCCCCTAGGCGCGTATCCACGTCTTCAGCGCGACTTACCAAGAGCGCAGAGAAGTGGGCATGTAGTTCTTCTTTCGTCATTGTGGTAGGGTTCCGCGAAGTATCTGTCATGGTTAGTCCTTAAAAAGCACAGGTATATACTACGGAAATATGGTGGAAGGCACGCGTAATCCGTCAAGCAATATACGAAGCTGTTACAAGTTCTTACCAAATAGCAGGAAAAGGCGATGTGCAACCACGAGGATCAGTGTGTCCAGAGATTGAACCAAGCGATTACCAGGAGTCGAAACACCGCACGTGGAGAGTATCTATGGACCTCTGGGAAGGCTTAGCAAAGGGGGTTAGCAATTATCAAAACATCAATGTAAAAGTTGAAAGAATGCTCAACGACGGTACTGTGCTGGTCCTAGGCTAGACCGTACTAGAGACGCGATCCTAGATCACCAATGTCCGTCAGCGACACAACAAGCAATGTATGATGATATGGCACCCTGAAAAGCGAACCGAGAGATGGAAAATCACTACGATGGCGAGTGTCTAGAACTGATCTACGGGGTCTTAAAATAGGTTAGCCCAAAAAAAATTCGAAATTTTTTATTTTGCTCCGGAAAGCGCGCAGGCGCCAAAAAAATATCGCTATAACGGCCGATGGAGAAAAGTGATCCCCAGAGCCGAAAACTAGTATAGCCAGAAAAAAATTTCGGAGGCGGTTCCAGACTTTTTTTGCTCTCCTTTTGGACTTACGACCGGACTCTGAGCTCGATACAGACTTTAGCTTAACACGGAAACAACAAAGAAGGAAAGTAAAAAGAAATAACTAGGAAACAATAACTCTACTCGGACTCGTACCGTGGCAGGAAAACCGATCGGATCTATGTCGTGGTAGGAAGACGGTGGCGAAGTATTAGGGTTTATGGTGGCTGGGTATATGGCGGCGGAATATGGTGGCGGAATATGGTGGCGGTGATCGGTGAGTGTGGCGGTGACTACTATGATCAGAACTCGAAACTCTAAGAGGCGAGACACTAAGACCAACAACTCGACGCGACGATGTAGACACAAATTCAACAATGCAAAAACTGAGAAGATAATGCGAGGCGTAGATTGGTTATGGGATGGATCTAAACTCTAACTGTGTTTTTGGCTTTTTCATGGGTTATAGGTAAAAACAGATCTAATCTATGAAAACAGTAAAATCTCACCGAGCAACCTGAAATCTGATACCACTTGATGGGGCATAGGTGTCCGATCTTTCGATGAGATGGCGATATTCGATTTTGGTGGAGTTTGGGCTTGACGATCCGACTACACGTGTGAGCACGAGCGCCAATGCAATCGCTAGGCCAATCTCCTGGAGGTTACCGATCCTGCGTGAACACGATCAGCCTGACCAATGAGGGTCTTAATTCCTACCTGAAATCGAGAACAAGTAAGAACTAATATTGCAATCAAGATATTGCGGATTAAGAGGAAAGCTTTATTGAAAAGGTGGGATCCTGAATAGGTGCGAAGTACAAGAGGCCTCTGCGACGCTCGAGCCTTGGCGAAGTTGCTATAATGGCTAACTTAATGTCTAAACAAAATCCGAGTCTAGGGTGACGGCTATGGGGAGTATTTAAGGAGGAAAAGGTGGGGTTTTGACCAGCCATGGAAGTGGTGGCCGAATCCAACCCTAGAAGTCCTTTTCCCCTCAAATACGGACTCTAAAAAGTGGCTATTAAAAATCCTGCAAAAATTACATGGGCCTGGCCCAAAATAAAGGTGTCGCAACACCATATTAAGCTATGGACGAATTCGTGAAGTATTAATCTTGAATATTTCGTCCAAGCCTTCTTTCTTCATTATGGTGGCCTCAAAGTTCTGAAATATCCATCCGTGGCCTTCTCTTGGATCATCACATGCTTGCTGCCATCTCCATGCATGGCCATGCTCCAATGCTTGTCCCTCTCATCCAGGCTTGGTCCATCATTCCTAAGAGTAAGAAATACATCTGGTTTATGCAGCATCATATTCTCATGTATGTGAGGATAGTTCCAAGAAACGAAAGTACCTGGTAGTATGCCAGCGACCGTAGTACCGGTGATTCATGTAGTACCGCCAGACGACCGTAGTACCGCCAAAGGGATCGAACGAGATCAACTTGACAAAATCCTCAAATTCGTGGTGATCTGACCGAAAGGCTGGGCTAGGAACATAAAAAGGCTATAGATCGACTCCAAAAGCAACAGATCTATGGACCAAAACCACGAAAAACTCACCAAATCCAAAGATTGATCCGAAGGCAAATTGGGCTCTTTTTGGTGGGATTTTTGATTTTAAGGGGGATAGAAGATAAATTGGGGGGAAATTCGTGATCAACCTTGCTCTTGATACCAATATGTTATGGGGTAACCCCTTGGGGTGGCCCGATCTTTCACGAATCTCCGCGGGAATCGTGGGAAAAGCGGTGGAAGGGGGTGATGGAACGAAATCCGCGAACACACGCACACTAAGATCCGGATGAACTCACGCACACAAATCACGATACACGCCGATAACTCACGCCGGTGGCAACCGGTCCAACATAATCCCTAGGATCGGTGTTGGGCGAAGCTCTCTCTCCACGACCAACAACGGGGGCGAGATGCTTGGTGAGATCTTGACAACTTGGGGGCGAGAAACCGAGAACCCAAGGCCTTGTACCACTTGAACGCACTAGTCAAGATCCATGAGGGGGTGGATAATAGGGTGACCCTTGGTAGGAGCATGAGACCAATAGATGAAAGATCCTCAAAGGGGTGTCCTTAATCTATTATTATCCAAGTTTAGGGTTTACAATAGAGGGTGGGGGCTATTTATAGGCCAACCACATAAACATGGGTATTTTAGGAACAAATAGCGAAATATAGAAAGGGGTACAGGGCGCTGGGCCGAGCTGATGTGACCCGGTTCAGTCAAGACCGGTAGTATCGGTCGGGCAACCGGTAGTACCGGTCGCAACCGGTAGTACCACTCATGGGGCGGTAGTACCGCTGGCGGTCCTGGAGCTTCCGTCGGAGTCGCCTGTAGCGAGCGGTAGTAGGGGGCGGTAGTACCGCCCTCCGGTAGTACCGGTTCCTGGGCCGGTAGTACCATAGTCGTTTGGGCCTTGGTTGGGTTTCTCCTGGCGCGTCCGGTAGCTGGGGCCGGCTGTGCCGCTTGAACCGGTAGTACCGGCCGTAGGGTCCGGTAGTACCGCTTGAGTCTGGCAGCGATTGGTTGCTTCTGCTCCGGTTCCTCCGTACCTTGGGTCCTTCTCTTCGTACCTGATGATGCACAGTGTATGCGTATGAAGTAGCAAGCCATCCAAGGGTGTGTCGAAGTCACACAAGGAAAGGAGCGAGTTAACCTTGGCTTGGAGGAGCTTAGCTGGGGCGCGAGTCATTGGTCCACTGGGAGGGCTAGGTGTTGTAGATGGAGGTGCGTCCGTAGGACGGGCTACATCATGATAAGTATATGTCCACCTTTTGCTTGCATAATCACCATACCTTCTATGACATTGTTTCATGCTAATGGTGATGTGCACAAGAGAAAACGCATCATGATGGATGATGTGTTTATCTATCACACACACACGTTCTTCCGTTTATCTATGGTGTGTGTAGGTACCCATACTCCAATGTCAACCTCGATTGAGCACGAGTTGACAAAATGAGCTCTAGAGAGCATCCATCAAGACATAATGGGCACACCTCCTTCCTTACAAGATGATGATGGAGTATCGTCGAGGTCGACTCTTTTTCAAGAGGGGGGAGATGATGCCGCCCAACACATGGCGTTCACCATTGGTCCACATCATGATATGCCAAACATCCCAATCAAGGTGAACTCCTTCCATCTTTTGCCTTCCCTTGGTCATTACTTGAATGGGATCCTACTTAAGCCAACTATCAATTGTATGACTAGGTCCATGACCGTGACGCCAAGCGGATGCGACAAGGATGAACCAGGAGCCAAGACCCCCAAGCATGAGGCCTGGAAGAGGAGACACAAGAAGATGTTGGAGCCAGACCGGAGTCTTCGCCCCAGCACACCGGAGTCTCTGGTCTACCACACCGGAGTCTCCGGTCCATCTTCGGACCGACCCAGAACCAGCGCCAGGGACAGTCAGTATGCCCCTCCGGAGACGACACCGGAGATTGACCGGAGTCTCCGGTACAGATCGAAGTCTCCGGACCTCTACACCGGAATCTCCAGACCGAGTGTATCAGGCCTGCGCGCCTCAGGTTGGGCCTGGCCCATGTAACGCCCAGAACTTCCTGTTTATGCCTGTTTTACCCCTAGTGTGTGGCTGGCCTATATATATGCCCCCACCCCCATATGTAAACCCTAGGGTGGAATAGATGATGAGTTGAGACTCATGGCTTAGGCCAAACCCTGGATGGGAACACCCTCTCATTAGATTATCTATGAGTTGTATCAAGGCCTTCTTAATTGAAGTCGTCAAGGCGCTCTTCTGTTCTTTATCTCTCCCATGTATGGATTCTAGTAGTGCTAGGTCTCTCCCCTTTGGGATTCTACTTGGTTGCTACTCTCTCCCTACGTGTGATTCTATCAAGAGCTTGCCAATCTCTTGCAAGGGATTCTACCTTTGGTCTCTCCCTTTGTGATTCTATTGGGTTGGTGGTTCGGGCCAACGAGAGCAAACCGTTTTGGGTGTGGCGTGTGTTTGTATCTTCGATTTCCCTATCGTGTTCATCATGTTCTTCGCTCTCCTCCCCCAAATACCCTCGAATCTATGAAGATCGGGCCACAAAAGTGGTTATAAGCCACATCACATACTCACATAGTATTGGTATGTCACATCCCAAGATTTTCCAAATCTTGTAATGTGAAAAATAAATGAATAAAATAAAACTTTGTTGATTTTCAGGGTGAGAAGAAACTTTTTGATTCCAATTGGAAACTTTCAAAACCTATTTGGATCAAATAAAATCCTAAAGGGATTTAAAAAGATAAATAAACAATAAAGTTAAAATATTTGGAAATACTATTTTGGTTCTTTTAAATAAAAGATTTGGTTTTCAAAAGAAAAGGATAGAATTATAATTAAGGATTATTTTATAAGCCAAATTAAAACTTGGCCAAGCCTTTGAAATAAAATATTTCTATTTGATAAAAATAGTAAAGGTTTATTTAAATAAAATAATAAGGATTTAATATCCAAGTTTATTGAAAATAAAAGTTTTACTATTTTAATTAAACATCAAAACTTATTTATTTATTTTAAATAAGTTTTCCAAGTATTTTATATTCTCAAATAAAACCTACTGAAGTGTTTTGAAAATTATTTGGATTTCAAATGGAGTTTTAAATAAATCAAATCCCATTTGATTTAATAACTAAGGTCCATTTTATTTAATTATTAATGGGTCCTAAAAAGAATAAAATTATTTTATTTTAGGACTTGGTTTATTGTTGTTAAACAGAACCAAATTCAATTGCAAAGTTTGGTGAAAGTTTGATTTGAATAGAATGATTGATGTTGTTTGAATTTCAAAACAGAAAAAAGAATTGGAAAAGAATAAAACATTCAGGAAAAAAATGGAAGCAGACCGGACCCAACCCAATAGGCCCAACAGCCCAGTACCAGCCCAGCTTCCCTCTCTCCCGAAGAAAACGTTTCGCACCTGTTAACTGACCCACACAGATGCTGACAGATGGACCCTCTTTCCCTCTCACTCCCTCGCTGACAGCAAGGCCCCACCCCTCCTGTACATCGTCTCCACACGACCCCGTCGCCCCTGCCGTTGCAGCCACTTACTCGGCGATCAATTCGCGTTAACATCGGCCATTATTCCACCCCGCGATCACGCTGTCTTAAACGCCTCTGTCTCCCCTTCCTTTCCCCTCAGACCCCGCATCACCGGAGCCACTAGGCTGCCCTGAATTGGATTTGCACCGCCACTGCTCCGACCATCGTCCCCAGCAAATTCCGGCGAGCCCAGCCACCGCCTTGCCTCCTCGACCAAGCTCACACATTCCCCAGCCTCTGGCGCTTCTCCCTATGTTGTCCGTTCACTCGCAGGCGCCCCAGAACATCGGCAACCACTCCCTCGATGATACTCCCGCACTCGCCACACTCTCCTACATCTGACCATGCTCTTATCTTATCTTAGGACGATCTGCAACGTCGTCCCCGACAACGAACAGAACCATCTGACGCCGACGACATCTCCGGCGAGCGATTAGTTCCACCCCAGTGCGCCTCTCGCCTCCTCGCGACCACGTTGAGCATCGCCACGACCCTGCGAGCACGGTGAGACCTTCCTCTGCCTGCTTTGCTTCCTGTAACCGCCGTTAGCTCATCGTCTAACCATGCGCCGCCGCTCACCGCCGTCAGCGCCGCTCGTGCTTGGTCAAGCCAACCAGCACCGTTAGATTTCCATCTGGCGGCCACGATAGATTCATTTAACGAAAAGGTACGGACTAGTCTGAGCCGCGCGATCTACTTAGATCCAACGGCTATAGTTGCGCGATCCGTGCGAACCGGTACCACCCAATAGTATTGTGACGTGTGGCCAGTCTGTGATTTAAAACAAACTTTGAATCTGATTTAGATGCAGATTTGAAACCCTTGTAACTTTTGATCCACACGTCCAAAATTTGCAAACTTTATATCAATGGAATCAGTGGAACAAGACCTAGCCAACCATGCAATTTGTTTAGTAAAAAGCCTCTGGTAAAATGATTGTTTTTGCGGAAACATTTGTATGCTTGTTTAGGTTATGAAAATTATTCCAAAATGATCTTTAGGTTTAAATCTTTGCAAAATGGTTTGTGGTGAACTTTCTGACCCTAGGAACCATCTTGGGGATTTAAAAATGTATTTGGTGAAGATTAGGATGGATTAATTGAATTAGCTCATTTCTAGTCAAATAAAAATATTGATTTTGTTATGAAAAAGATTTTGGAGTAAAAACCTTGGGAAAATGATTTGAATCAAACCTACTGACCCTAAACACCAAGTTTTGTGAACTAACAACTTATTTGGTGAACAACATAAAATTGTTGCTTTGCTAAAAACATCTTCCACCACATAAAATAATGAATGGATTTAAAAATGGTTTATAGATAAAACCCTTTTGCAAATAATTTTGCCACTTTAGGAAATGACCACTTTGGACTTTACAATGTTTAGAGCCTAGTAGAAACCACCTTTTCAAATAAAATTATCTTTTGCATGCTTGCATGTATGACCTTGTTTCTATTATTTTATGTGTGATGATTTGTTTGATTATTGTTGGAATGCTAGTTGAATCTATGTTTGCTTGATTGATTTGTAGTAAAGTTAGAAGAGTGTGATATTAGCAAGATCAAGAAGTGAACCAACATTCCCTACTGAAAAGGCAAGTGACACTATCATCCAAGTCCTACTATTTTCATTACATTTAGTGGATTTTGTAACATGCATGGAAAGGTTTACTATATTTTATGCTATGCTAAATCCTAATAGGATACCCTTATATATTCCTTAGTGGAAACATTGTAGTTGTAGTATGCTTAGCCCTGCTATATATATTGGGATGGGATACATGTTATGAATATATGAAGTGTTGAAAAGATATATGTTTTATATAATAAAACAAGTACCTAATGAACCACCTGGGTGGACAAGGATACTCAAGGTTGGACAAGGTGGCAACAAAAGGAACCATGTTTATATGGCTATCTCCTTTTGTATGTGCACTAGAAGAAAACCACCCAGGGACTTAGAGATTGAACATGTTTCTCGTACAGTGGCTTCCGTGTACAGCCACATGCTAAATGGGCTCTGGCTTAGTAAACTACATAGTGGAAGACCCATGCATTGGCATCTTCAGGTTAACTAGATTTGTGTAAGGGAACTTGAACCCTACATTGGTGCCTGGTAGACAAGCTAGCATTTTGTATTGGGAGGACTCCTATGGAAAGACTTTGTCACATTCTCAATCTGCCAGCACTCCATCTTGGTGAGTACTTATCCAGTGGCCACTGGTGGCATCAAGATGAGATTGTGTCATGTGGGTAAAGTGTACAACTTCTGCAGAAGATCAAAATTCTAAGTACTTAGCCGTGTCCCCGGTTATGGACAATACTGAGCAACTAAGGCCTGAAGCTATGGAAGATCTCGACATTCCAATTTCCCAAAGTTAAAACTTGAGGGTGACAACAAGGGATCTTGAAACACTTGGTGGATTCCAAGGAGTTCAGAAAGATTTGACAAAAGATCAAAACTATTTTGAAAAGATAGGATAAAACTATGTTGCTTCCTGCAAATGAGCCTAAACCCCACTTAGCCAAATATGCATGTATTGATAGGATCCACTTATATTCTACATAGTAGTGAAACTTGCCGATACAATTCAAATGTATTGACCTTTGTGGGTGCAACTTATTATGTTGCAGGTTTATTTGATGTTAGTGAAGTTGTTGAATAGGATTACAAGTCTACAACCAACATGTTTGTCTGTGGCACTTTGAAGATGAAGGACCCCATGCTTATAGATATTCTGCTGCAATGTAATGTAATAGCCAAATGAGCTATGTAAGATGTAATGAATTATTTTATTCCTGGTTATAAAGTTGTATTATGACCTTTGTTTCTTGATATTACATCTTAACTGTGGATGCTAGCTATTGATCCAGGGACTAGCATTGTAAACACAGGGGACTCTACCTTATTAAAGGTTGGGAACCTTACATGGTACCACATCATCACTCAAGCATATAGGGATAGACTCGGTTTCCTCAACTCGATGTGCCTCCTTTGGTGAAGGGAAAATCCCATGCTCACCATTATTGACCTTATCGCCTTCAAGGTTGGATGCCATAAGATGGGCATCATCTCTCGCCTCCATGGTCGAAGGGAAAATCCCATGCTCGACCGTCTTATGGCCATCTAATAGTGGTGGATGTAGGATCATGTTATTGTCGAGAGCGGTGCTCGGATCGACTTCATCACATATGTGGCCTTGGCTTCCTCCATCTTGGAGTGTAGACATCCTCTTGTTGTACTCATCCAACTTGGCGTAGTAGAGGGCTTCATTTTCCTCGTTCGCGAGGTCGTGGAAGTCAAGCGTAGGCGTTGAAGCTTGATGGCGTGGACGAAGGCTTGCTCTTGGTGCCTTTTGGTGGTGGCACTAGTAGTTGAAGGTGCCTTGTGGTGGTGTCGACGGAGGTCATTGGCGTGCCTTGCCGATGGTTGATGTAGGTGGCGCACTTGGTCATCCATATGACGCTCGCGACGACGACCCTTGACCTTGGCACTCTTCCTTGTAATTTTTTCTAATGAGCGCAAAGCATCATTAGTCTTGGCGACCATGCTCATGGTTTTGTCGAGGTCATTGTCCATGTTCTTCTTGATGGTGTGGAAGTCGCTCTTGAACTTGTCCATTTGATGGTGGACCTTGGCACACTCGAGGTGGATGCTCAATCTTGGCAGGTGTGACTTGAGGAGCTTGTCGTTGTCATTCTTGAAGTCATCCATCCTTGGGGAGTTATTGTTGTTGTAGTACTCCGTATCACCCAAGCATGTGGAGCCATTGTTGGTGTAGTGCTCCATCATTTTATCCATGCTTGTGGAGACATAGGCATGGTGGCTCATCATGGATTCTTCATAGAAATCGTCCTCGATTCTAGAGTCCCTAGACATGATTCACAAGACCAAGTGGTATATATGGAAGTGATAGTGGGTGTTGGAGATGCAACATCAAACCTTACTTTACCTTGGAAGATCGTATCGTGCAAGTGGACACACTTGAGAGCAATAAACCAAGCAAAGTGATGTTCACGTTAAACACCAAAACCAACTAACAACTAAAAAAATACACACACAAGGCCTATGGTGGATAGGTATGGAAAGTAGCATGTCAAGAACCAATCCGAAATCAAGATGGTGTAATGGCAAGTAAAGAACCACAATGACCACAAAGCAGAATAAGTTAATCCACAAGATAGGAAATATGTACAAGGAAACACACATGGTGGATAAATGGGACTTGTGCGACGGAGAAAGTGAGCTAAGAACCAAATTATTACCTAGCGAAGACTATAAGCTCGTGTAACACAAGTACAAGGAGAGACACTAGTTCGATTGCAACAAAATTGGTGGGCTACAAGATATCCACAACAAGTACCACCTATATGATGTTCATCGAGCTTGCGCAACCTATTCTATGAGGCACTTGTATATTCCTTTTTTTCTTTTTTCCTTTTTTTCTTTTTTTCTCTATCTCTCGTTTTCTTTCTTTTTCTATTTCAGTTGACTCTTCCTTGTGCCAACAACTATACAAGATAACTATATGAGATATCACTCACAACGTTTGCTCGGAATTCTACAAGGTATCAAATGTGCATAGCCCAAGAAATCATAAGAGGAACTAGTCTCAATAGGTATTTGTTGTTCACAAAGATAGTGGAGCTCACAAAGGAATGCAAGTGGGGGAAAGTGGCGGGATGTTTATAACTTTTGCCGATGATCTTCACCCTTTATTATTGGATTCTGCCTTGCTCATGGAATTTGGATGGAGTAGATAGCATGAACAACATGAATGATGATGTAGAGGTCCTTCTCCTCTTCGAAACAAGCTAAAGAATACCAAATTCGAGTTCGAATGCAAAAAAGTTATGCTCAAAACGGTGAGAAGCTGAAATCTGGGAATCTGCTATTTCTGTTCTGTAGCGGGCGGTAGTACCGGGTTTTTGAGCGGTAGTACCGGGTTTCCAAAGGCCCGATAGTACCGTTTAGGTACCGGGGAGATGCGGTAGTACCGTATTTTGAGCCCGGTAGTACCGGTTGTTCTAGGAACTCCCAGATTTGACGCGTTTTCGCGATTTTGGGGTGATTTGGACGGAAAATCTTCAAGAAAAACACCAAATAGAAGGGGGAAACAAAGGAATTAGGCTATGGGAACACAGGGGAAGGTAGATCAACAAGTTTAGCAAGTAATTCACAAATCAAAACCTACCAAAACTCACTCAAATCATAGATCGATCCAAAACACTAATTGGGGTTATTTTTGGTGGAATTTTAGAATTTATGGGGAAAAGTCCAAATCGAAGAGAAATCAGTGGCAACCAAAAGCTGCTGATACCAGATGATAAAGGTTTTAACATCTCGGGTGGCCCGATCTTCACGGATCTCGTAGTGAAATCGATGGGAAAGTGAGGGGAAAGGGAGAAAGTAGCGGAAGCGAACACACACCTCGCGATGAACACGATGAACACATGCAAAACTCAGACGATACAAGGTCGATTTCTCCCGAACGGCGGCCACAGGTCCGATAGAATCCTCGCAAGGAAAGATCGGTCAACGTGCTCCCTCAAATCCACATCAGAGAGGGAAGAACACCTTGGGGAGGGTCTTGAGAACTTGGAGACAAGGCACCGAACTCCAAGGCCTTGTTCAATGATGGATGTGTGATGCAAAGTCCAATCGAGGTTGGTGACGATAGTCGATCCCCTTGGTAAAGGGGATGAGGCAAAACTAGAGATTCCACAATGGGGGTTGTCTTTAGTCTATCATCTATGCCTCCGGGATACATGAGGAGTGGGGGCTCTACTTATAGGCCAACCACTAAACAAGGGGTAGTTTGGGGATAAACTAGGCAAAAAGGTAAGTAAAGGTAATACATGGGTTGTGGCCGATGCACGCAGGCACTGTCATGACCGGTAGTACCGGTCCTCGGGTCTGGTAGTACCGGGCTTCACTGGTAGTACCGGGCTTCACCGGTAGTACCGGTCTGGGTTTCTGGTAGTACCGCTCACGGGCGGTAGTACCGCAAGCCGGTACCAGGGCATCCAGTGGCGATGGTGTAGGCTTCTGTATGGGCCAGTACTACCGGTCATGTTGGGCGGTAGTACCGGGGCGCGGTATTACCGCTGATGGGAGCGGTAGTACTGCAGGCACCTGCCTTCTTCCGTCTTCTCTTCCAAGCCACCGTCTTGTCGGGCTTGATGCTCCGGGCTTCCTCCCTTGCCTCCGTACTTGTCAATGTGAACCTATCATGGCCATAGGACGGAGTATGAACTAGTATACCATTCTATTGGGTAGGAAGTGGGCTCGCATAGATGAACGGATTCACCTTTGGAGTCCATGACGACTTGGCATAAGTTGGAGACCTTGATGTAGTAACGACCGTAGGTCGGGCTAAATCACAATAGCTACATGCTCACTTCTCCGAGCTATTGGTAGGACGCGCTAAAGATGTGGATGCAAGACTAGTAGAGTTTGACAACAAGCTCACCACCGCCATGGACAAGATCGAAGGACTCGAGAAATCCTTCAATGACAAGCTAGACGCTCGATTCAAGGAGGATTTGGACAGATTGCCGGCACCTGCACCCGCCCTCTCTCCGGTTGCTCCTCGGCAGGGCGCACGGCGCATTCTGATCACATGTCATACTGCTGGTTCAGCTGCCACCGCACCTCAGGCTCCTACTGCTGCAGCTGATGCACCTTAGGCTTCCAACGCGTCTACTGTTGTAACTTTGGGAGAAGACAATGGGTACTTCTACAACTTCGACGACGATGATCTGTTTGATGAGGAGGTTGAACAACCTCCACATCCCGCTAGCCGACCCCAGCATTACCACTGCAGCGATCGACCACCGGTAGGTGATGATGATCATGTTGCAAAGCTTATATTAAATATTCCATCTTTTGAGGGTAAATATAATCCTGATGCATATCGTACATGGGAGATGGAAGTAGAACAATGTTTTGCATGTTTAAAATATCCTGAGAATATGCGAGTTAGAGCCGCTACATGTGAATTTACTAAATTTGCTTCCCTTTGGTGGTCTGATATTGTCGCTTAAATCCTACTAATATTCCTTGTACTTAGACTGCTTTAAAAACTACTATGCGTGTTTGTTTTGTGCCTCCTACTTATCAACGTGATTTACTAAAGAATTTGACACATTTAGAACAAGGGAAATTTTTTGTAGAAGAGTATTATCAGGAATTGCAAACGGGGATGGTTCGGTGTGGTCTTGTTGAAACTACTGAACAAATGCTTGCACGTTTTGATATGGGCAAGGATGCGCGAGGGAGGAGCGGGAGGAAGGCGCAAGACAAGATCATCAAGAAGGAAGGTTCAGCTCGGACAGGCAGAAGCCCTGAAATTGAAACGGACGTGGATTCTTCATACGAACTCCAAATCAAGAAAATAAGCACTTATTGGAAAGATCATTCCGAGAGCTTTCCAGCAGTACTACGTCTCTAGGGGCGGATAATCCGCCCCCGTAGCGGATAATCCGGCCCTGCTCGAAATTCTGCTAAGGACTTCAGCGCAAAGGTATGATGAAGGCGGATAATCCGCCCCTACTTAGGGCGGAAAGTCCGGCCCTAAAAGTTTCCATCAGATCCAGACGGATCTGACTGTATCAGACACGTTTTCGTTTCACGTTTTTCGGACGTTCCGGCGGCCATATAAGCCTGGGAACACCCTCTAGATTAGGGTAGCTTTTGATTTCAGTTGATTAGTCTAAAACTATCGTGTGTGTTGCTTGGTGAAGCATCCCTCCGGGGACGGCGATGTCGTGTTATCTATCGTATTGATATTGTCGCGGAGGTTCTTGTGTTCATCAAGGATTGTCGTGTTTTTGTTTGAGGCATGGTGATCTTCATCACGTTACTTGCTGGATTCGTTCCTCTTCTTCAGGTGACGTCCATTGGCGTTGTTGGAAGGATTACTATCCGGGTGACTCGCTGTGAAAGATCGGGACAAACTAAAGGATCATCCCCTTGATCCATATCACGTTTCTTTGGTGGATTAAACAAGGATATTCAACACATATTATACTATAAGGAATATAATACCATCACTAGTTTGTTTCATCTTGGTTGGAAGGCTGAACGTGAAGTGCAGGATCGCCAACCACCAAGGAGGAGGACTAATAATTCTGTAGGTCGCACATCCTCTTGGGCATCCCGACAATCAGCGCCTTCTTCTCGTGATTCTCCACCAGCTACTGCCACATCCAAAGCTACCACAAGGCTTCCTTCAACTGCTCCTCCATCGTCATCCAATGCTCCTGCTCGTAGTGCATCTTCTATGGCTTCCACGGGTAAAATAAAGGATATACAATGCCACAAGTGCTGGGGTTATGGTCATATTGAGGGACAGTGATGTAGCCCTTCCTACGAACACTTCTACATCTCCGCCTACTAGTCCCCCAAGTGGACCAATTACCCGCGCTCGAGCCAAACTCCTACAAGCCAAGGTTAACTCGCTCCTTTCCTCGTGTGACTTCGATACGTCCCTGGATGGCTTGCTACTTCATACACCCACTCTTTGCATCCTCAGGTACGAAGAGAAGGACCCGCGGAACGGAGCAGCCACGGCGGAAGGGACCAACAGCATCCAGGCCCCAGCGGTACTACCGGATCATACAATCGATACTACCGGTGCGAGCGGCACTACTGGACTTCACTACCGCACACCCTAGGAGGAACCCATCCAAGCTGCAGACGCCAGCGGTACTACCGGTGCCGGGACCGGTACTACCGGTCAGCGATACTACCGCCCCCTACTATCGCACGCTACCAACAACGCCAAATGAGGCTCCAGGACCACGAGCGGTACTACCGGTCCCACGAGCGGCTCTACCGGTCATGACCGGTACTACCGGTCCCACGTCCGGTACTACCGGTCGCCCCTGATCCGGCTCACGCCAACTTGGCCCAGCGCCTTGTACCCCTTTATTATATTTTCCCGTTTCGTTCCCAAACTACCCCTGTTTATGTGGCTGTTCTATAAATAGCCCCCACCCACTATTGTAATGCTCAGACTTGGATAATGGTAATTGAAGACACCCCTTGAGGATCTATCAATTGCTAGTCTCATGCTCCTTGACAAGGAGCACCAATTATCCCCCGCCTCTTGGATTTTGCCTCGTGCGTTCAAGTTGTACAAGTCCTTGGAGTTCGGTGTTTCGTCTCCAAGTAGTCAAGATCTCATCAAGCCTCTCACCCCCGTTGGTTGCCGTGGGAGAGTGTCTTGCCCAACGCCGATCCTACGGATTGTGTTGGACCGGTTGCCGATCCTACGGATTGTATCGTGTTTTCGAGTGTGTGCGTTCATCGAGTTCTTCGCGTGTGTGTGTCTGTGGATTTCATCCCCCTCCTTCCCCCACTCGCTTACCCCTCGATTTCCACGGGAATTCGTGAAAGATTGGTCCACCCTAAGGCGTCACCCCTAACATATTGGTATCAAGAGCAAGGTTGATCACGAATTCCCCCACAATTTTTCTTCTATCCATTGTAAATTCGAAAATTACCAAAAGAGCCCCAAATTGCCTTCGGATCGATCTCTGGATTTGGTGAGTTTTTCGTGGTTTTGGACCATAGAACTATTGCTTTTGGAGTCGATCTACCGTCCTCAGGTGTTCCTAGCCCAGCCTTTTGGTCAGATTACCACGAATTTGAGGTTTGTCCAGGACGATTGTGTGCCCAGATCAACAACCAGCGGTAGTACCAGTCGTACTTGCGGTACTACCGCAAATCACTGGTACTACTTGTCGTAGCTGGCGGTACTACCGCCGGTGACTGACAGTTTTTATTTTCCTTTTTGTGCCTCAATTTCGTTTTCTGATCGTCCTCTTTTGTTTGTTCGTGTCTCACGTGTTTGTCGCCATACTAACAAAAGCTTCCGTAACAACGTTCATCCCGCGCTCGTCGACACCACGACACCCGAACATCTTCCACACCACCGGTTGCAAGTCGTCAACAATACCGAAGGTATAACTTGCGCCACTTTGACAGCCCATATCTTCCTTTGTGTGTATCTATCCTATGAGAGCAGCTCATTTTGTGTTTGTCTAAGCATTGTGCACTTGCCATTGGAAAGTGAGGAGTGTGAGGGCAAATACAAAAGTTGACATAGTAGTATAGAAAGGGAGAAAAAGAATAAAAAAAGCAAAAGAAAAAGAAAAATAGAAAGATACATAGTCTCCCGATACAACAGAGAGTATCAAGCTTGCAAGCAAAGAGAGAGGAAAACGCGCGCCAAGGAAAGTGCACAAATCCGTTGCTTAACCCTCTTTTGGCAAACTGATATGGGATCCCTTGTGGGATTGACCCTAGGGTGGCCCGATCTTCACGGATTTGATGCGGGGAGTGAGGGGATACCCGATGAACACGATGAACGCAACATAAACGCAAGGTAAAGATACAAACACATGCAATCACAACCCGATTCGATTTGCTCCCGTTGGCTCGAGCAACCAATCCAATAGAATCCTCGGCGAGAGACCGTTAGGTAGAATCACCAAAGGAGAGATCGGCAAGCGGATGATAGAATCCAAATCAAAGGAGAGAGTAGCAACCAAGTAGAATCCCAAAGGGGAGAGACCTAGCTGATAGGGCAAAGGTGTCCGATCTTTCGATGAGATGGCGATAATCGATTCGGTGGAGTTCAGGCTTGACGATCCGACTACACGTGCGAGCACGAGCGCCAATGCAATCGCTAGGCCAATCTCCTGGAGGTTACCGATCCTACGTGAACATGATCAGCCTGACCAACGAGGGTCTTAATTCCTACCTGAAATCGAGAACAAGTAAGAACTAATATTGCAATCAAGATATTGCGGATTAAGAGGAAAGCTTTATTGAAAAGGTGGGATCCTGAATAGGTGCAAAGTACAAGAGGCCTCTGCGACGCTCGAGCCTTGGCAAAGTTGCGACGATGGCTAACTTAATGTCTAAACAAAATCCGAGTCTAGGGTGATGGCTATGGGGAGTATTTAAGGGCGAAAAGGTGGGGTTTCGGCCAGCCATGTAAGTGGTGGCCGAATCCAACCCTAGAAGTCCTTTTCCCCTCAAATACGGACTCTAAAAGTGGCTAATTAAAATCCTGCGAAAATTACATGGGCCTGGCCCAAAATAAAGGTGTCGCAGCACCATATTAAGCTATGGACGAATTCGTGAAGTATTGATCTTGAATATTTCGTCCAAGCCTTCTTTATTCATTATGGTGGCCTCAAAGTTCTGAAATCTTCATTATGGTGGCCTTCTCTTGGATCATCACATGCTTGCTGCCATCTCCATGCATGGCCATGCTCCAATGCTTGTCCCTCTCATCCATGCTTGGTCCATCATTCCTAAGAGTAAGAAATACATCTGATTTAGGCAGCATCATATTCTCATGTATGTGAGGAATAGTTCCAAGAAACGAAAGTACCTGATAGTTAAGTTGTTTGGCACCAGATCTTGTGATGGGTCCTTGTATGTGTGTAGCTGTAGGTACAACGGTTGTATCAATAGAAGGGATGTCCACATCATGCTCCCCTTCTTGAATTGAAGTCGTCCTCGACGCAATCTCATCTTGCTCACTAAAGTAAGGCTTCAAATCTGCAATGTTAAACGTAGGACTAACCGTACCAAAGTCTGCAGGCAACTCAAGTTTATATGCATTATCATTTATTTTCTCTAATACCTTAAAGGGACCAGCAACACGCGGTATTAACTTAGACTTGCGTAAATCAGGAAAGCGATCCTTACGCAAATGTAACCAAACAAGATCTCCAACATCAAACACAACATGCTTTCTCCCTTTATCCCCAGCAAGTTTATACTTAGTATTCATATGTTCGATGTTATCTTTAGTAGTCTTATGCAAGTTTAATATCATTTCAGTGCGTTGTGTAGCATCCAAATTATGTTGCACCAAAGTAGGTAAAGGCAATAAATCAATAGGTGCACGAGGAACAAAACCATAGACGATCTCAAACGGGCACATCTTTGTGGTAGAATGCAGCGAACGATTATAAGCAAATTCTATATGAGGTAAACACTCTTCCCACAATTTTAAGTTCTTCTTTAAAACAGCCCGCAACATAGTAGACAAAGTTCTATTTACTACTTCAGCTTGTCCATCAGTTTGGGGATGACATGTAGTACTAAACAACAATTTAGTACCCAACTTAGCCCATAAACATCTCCAAAAGTGGCTAAGAAATTTAGTATCACGATCAGAAACAATAGTATTTGGCACACCATGCAAACGAACAATTTCACGAAAGAACAAATCAGCAATATGCGCAACATCATCCGTTTTATGACAAGGAATAAAGTGTGCCATCTTAGAAAACCGATCCACAACAACAAAAATACTATCCCTCCCCTTCTGTGTTCGTGGCAATCCCAAAACAAAGTCCATAGAAATATACCATGTGGATTAAGGCGAGACTTAGCTTTTTGACAAGTAGTGCAGCGTGCCATAAATCGCTCAACATCTCGACGCATACGTGGCCAAAAGAAGTGTGCAGCAAGAACATCCTCCGTCTTCTTGACACCAAAGTGTCCCATCAATCCTCCTCCATGCGCCTCCTGTAACAACAAAAGACGAACAGAACTATCCGGAATGCATTGTTTGTTAGAACGGAACACAAATCCATCATTGAAGACGGAATTGTTCCATGTTCTACCATCTCTACAATTCTGCAACACATCTTTAAATTCAGCATCATGCACATATTGTTCCTTAATAGTTTCTAATCCAAATATTTTGAAGTCAAGTTGAGATAACAAAGTATAACGGCACGACAAAGCATCATCAATAATATTATCTTTACCCTTTTTGTGTTTGATAACATAAGGAAAAGACTCAATAAATTCAATCCACTTTGCATGACCACGATTCAACTTAGCTTGACTACGAATATGCTTCAAAGATTTATGATCAGAATGTATAACAAATTCTTTAGGCCATAGATAATATTGCCAAGTTTCTAATGTCCGAACCAATGCATATAATTCTTTATCATAAGTAGAATAGTTCAGACTAGCCCCACTCAATTTCTCACTAAAATATGCAACAGGTTTTCCCTCTTGTAATAACACCCCTCCCAAACCAATTCCTCTAAAGCATTGAAAACAGCACGCAAATGGTCCAAATGATCCTCTAAAGATTTGCTATAAATCAGAATATCATCAAAGTAGACTACCACAAAACGTCCAATGAAAGCACGTAAAACTTCGTTCATTAATCTCATGAAAGTGCTAGGTGCATTAGTTAAACCAAACGGCATTACTAACCACTCATATAAACCGAACTTAGTTTTAAATGCTGTTTTCCATTCATCTCCTAATTTCATACGAATCTGGTGGTAACCACTCAAAATCAACTTTAGAAAACATGGTAGAGCCACTCAATTCATCAAGCATGTCATCTAAACGTGGAATAGGATGACGATATCGAATAGTAATATTATTGATAGCTCTACAATCAGTACACATGCGAAGAACCATCTTTCTTAGGTACCAAAATAATAGGAACAAAGACAGGGCTAAGGGACTCACGAATATGATCTCTGTCGAGTAGTTCCTGAATTTGGCGTTGTATCTCCTTTGTCTCCTCTAGATTGGTTCTATATGGCGCGCGGTTGGGCAACGTGGCACCAGGAATTAGATCAATTTGGTGCTCAATTCGTCTAATAGGAGGTAGTCCTGGTGGCAGCTCAGCGGGAAAGACGTCCTCACATTCCTGCAAAAGGTTAGCAATAGCGGGTGGCAAAGAAGGAGGCATATCCTCAAATGAAAACAAAACCTCTTTGCAGACAATTGCATAACATTGAGTATTGTTTACATCTAGTTCAGCAATATCAATTTTATTTGCAAGCATACATGGACTCTTCAAACGAATTTCAGTAGCATGTGTAGAATCAGATTTAGTGTTCTTTGGTGGTATAAAATCTGTAGCAACAATCTGGTTCTCACTTTTATTTTTCTCCTCAGTTTTAGCTCTACTAGCTCTAGCAAGATCATCTTTTAAAATCTGTTCGGGAGTCATAGGTTTTAGACCAATTTTCTTTCCATCATGCATAAGAGAATAGTGATTAGTTTTGCCATTATGAACAGATTCTCTATCAAATTGCCATGGTCTACCAAATAACAAAGGACAAGCTTGCATAGGTACAACATCACAATCAACAAAATCAGAATATGTACCAATAGTAAAATGCACGCGTACCGTTCTTGTTACCTTGATCTTGCGAGAACTCTCAAACAATTGGATGTAATATGAATGTGGGCGTTGTCTTGTTGGAAGCGCAAGCTTCTCTACCATGTCAACACTGGCCAGATTATTACAACTCCCTCCATCAATGATGATCCGTATAGCTCTTTCCTTGACAACACCACGTGTTTGGAACAGGTTGTGGCGTTGATCTTGCTCAGATTTGCTCAATTGCACACTCAACACACGTTGTGTAATTAAGCTCTTGTATTGATCAGCAGCTTCAGCTTCCATTATCTCTGTCTCTTCATCAGCATCAGAGTTGTCTCCATCTCGAGCAGAAATAAGGGCTAGTGTATCTTCATCAAAGTCACTTGCTGAATCGTATTGACCATATTCACGCACCATCGTCACATGTTGTGTTGTGCACTGCCTCTCAATATGACCAAAACACCAGCACTTGCGGCATTGTATATCCTTTGTCTTACCCGTGGAAGCCATAGAAGATGCACTACGAGCAGGAGCATTGGATGATGGTGGAGGAGCAGCTGGAAATCTTGTGGTGGCCTTGGATGTGGTAGTAGCTGGTGGCGAATCATGAGGAGGCGCTGATTGTCGGGATGTCCAAGTGGATGTACGACCTGCAAAATTATTAGTCCTCCTCCATGGTGGTTGGCGATCCTGCACTTCACGTTCAGCTTTGCAAGCAAGATGAAACAAACGAGTGATAGAATTATATTCCTTATAATCTAATATGTGCTGAATGTCCTTGTCTAATCCACCAAAGAAACGTGCAAGCATTTGTTCATTAGATTCAACAAGACCACACCGAACCATCCCCGTTTGCAATTCCTAATAATACTCTTCTATAGAATTTTTCCCTTGCTCTAAACATGTCAGATTCTTTAGTAAATCACGTTGATAAGTGGGAGGTACAAAACGAACACGCATAGAAGTTTTTAAAGCAGTCCAAGTTCTAGGAATAGTAGTAGGATTTAAACGACAATACTCAGACCGCCAAAGGGAAGCAAATTTAGTAAATTCACATGTAGCAGCACTAACACGCATATTCTCAGGATATTTTAAGCATGCAAAACGTTGTTCTACTTCCATCTCCCATGTAAGATATGCATCAGGATTATATTTACCCTCAAAAGATGAAATATTTAATTTAAGCTTTGCAACGTGATCATCATCACGTACCGGTGGTCGAGCGTTGCGGTAGTAATGTCGGGGACGGCCAGTAGGTACCTATGGAGGTTGTTCAACCTCCTCGTCAAACAGATCGTCGTCGTCGGGGTCGTAGTAGTACCCGTCGTCTGTCCCCAATGTCGCAGCAGCAGTCGCGGCGGAAGTCTGAGTCGTCCGCTGTAGCCGCTTCAAGCGCGCTCAGCCGAACCAGCAGTCCGACCCATGATCGGAATGCGCCGTGCGCCAGGTACGGGTGCGGGCAATCTGTTCAAAATCTCCTTGAACCGAGCGTCAAGCTTGGCGTTGAAGGATTTCTTGAGTCCATCGATCTTGTCCACCGCGTTGGTGAGCATGGAGTCAAACTCCCCTAGGCGTGTATCCACGTCTTCAGCGCGACTGACCAAGAGCTCGGAGAAGTGGGCATGTAGTTCTTCATTCGTCATTATGGCAGGGTTCCGCGAAGTATCTGTCATGGTTAGGCCTTTAAAAAGCACAGGTATATACTACGGAAAGATGATGGAAGTCACGCGTAATACGTCAAGCAATATACGAAGCTCTTACAAGTTCTTACCAAACAGCAGGAAAAGGCGATGTGCAACCGCGAGGATCAGTGGGTCCAGAGATTGAGCCAAACGATTACCAGGAGTCGAGACACCGCACGTGGAGAATATCTGTGGAGCTCTAGGAAGGCTTAGCAAAGGGGGTTAACAATTATCAAAACAGCAATGCAAAAGTTGAAAGAACGCTCAACGACGGTACTGTGCTGGTCCTAGGCTAGACCGTACTAGAGACGCGAGCCTAGATCACCAACGATGTCACGACGCGACACAACAAGCAATGTATGATGATATGGCACCCTGAAAAGCGAACCGAGAGGTGGAAAATCACTATGATGGCGAGTGTCTAGAACTGATCTACGGGGTCTAAAAATAGGTTAGCCCCAAAAAAAATTCCGAATTTTTTTTATTTTGCTTCGGAAAGCGCGCAGGCGCCAAAAAAATATCGCTAACGGCCGATGGAGAAAAGTGATCCACGGGGTCGAAAAACAGTATAGCCAGAAAAAAAAATTCCGAATTTTTTTTTTTGCTCTCCTTCTGGACTTACGACCGGACTCTTAGCTCGACACGGACTTTAGCTTAACACGGAAACAACAAAGAAGGAAAGTAAAAGAAATAACTAGGAAACAATAACTCTACTCGGACTCGTACCGCGGCAGGAAAAATGATCGGATTTGTGTCGCGGTAGGAAGGCGGTGGCAGAGTATTAGGGTTTATGGTGGCTGGGTATATGGCGGCAGAATATGGTGGCGGAATATGGTGGCGGTGATCGGCGAGTGTGGCGGTGACTACTATGATCAGAACTCGAAACTCTAAGGGACGAGACACTAAGACCAGCAACTCGACGCGACGATGTAGACACAAATTCTACAATGCAAAAACTGAGAAGATAATGCGAGGCGTAGATTGGTTATGGGATGGATCTAAACTCTAACTGTATTTTTGGCTTTTTCGTGGGTTATAGGTAAAAACAGATCTAATCTACGAAAACAGTAAAATCTCACCGAGCAACCTGTGTCGTGGTGGTGGCACGGCAGATGCCATGGGTAGGCTAAAGTATGGGGCCAATGGACGCTAGTGGGATCTGGGGAGGGAAGATGCAACTGTCTTTACACTCAAGCTGCCAAAGTGATGAACTTTATTTCTCTCTTGATGGGTTACAAGTGCTCCTTGAGCTGCTTAGGGGGGGACAACGTGAATCTCCCCAGCCTAACGGTGCTCTCTTTTTTCCCTCCTCCCTCAGGGTCCAAACCTCCCCTTATAAAGGGGTGCCTTGGGTGCCCTTAGGGCTGACGAGGCAAGCATATTCGTGGAATATGCTTGTCCCAAAATAGTAGTTCGGCGGCCTCCTTTCCCTGTCGCCCTTCTAATGACGGCAAGGCTCTAGTGGCCCCCCTCCTGCGTGCCTCGGGCTTCAGGACTGTCACCTTCGTGACCTCCTTACGCCCCTCGGCGCGTGCATCCTTGTCTCTTGTGCTTGGCCCTGTCCTGATTCCTTCTAGCCTGCAGCTATACTTTGACCACAGGCTTCTCCTTCTCCTGCAAGCTTCATTATCCTCGGCCTTACCTTGTGTTACTCGGCTCGTTCCTTACCCATGAAGATCATTTGGGTAACCCGCCGATTTTCTCATTAACTCGGCCGGGTAACTACGATACCTATACATGGGCTTCTTGCCTCCGTTCATCGGCCGACATATCCATGATTCGCCGACCTAGGCAGAGTCTTCGGAAACAGAGGGCAGTACCTCTGTCTTTCCCGTCTCGACCTACCGAGGTTAACCCCCGACATTAGTCCCGAAGCTGGTGTGGCCACAATAGCTTTGGCGGGTTATATCAGCTTCATTACTTTCTTAAGTCTTGTTTCGAGCTATGGCCTTGTCCGAGGTTTCCTCGTTCCTTCCATCGTCGCCACGTCCACGCATCACCCCATCATTGCTCTTCTAGTTTTAGGTCCTTCTACGGTGCTTATCGACAAGCTACGATGAACCTGTTCTCCTGCTTGCGCCGCGCCCATGACGCCTCGTGTGCCGCTCCCCACGGGATCGTAACCACTTTTCTTTATGCGTGGCCGTTGGTGTGGCTCCACTTACCGTCGTGCGTTAAGTGTTGTTCCCACGATCTACGGGCAACGCCACACCCGATCCCACTCCTGTTCGTGGCTTGACTATCTGAGGGAAAGCGCGCCCGGTTCATCTTTCCTTATCACTCGCGTCGCTCTCCTTCTTCCCTTCGCTGCGTGTTCTCTTGCCGCTCCGCCGCCGTTCATCGCGAGCCTCCGCCGGTGAGATTCCGCCGCGTCGTTCGCCCGCGCTCTCGGCTGTGGCTCCGCCACGGTGAGTCCTTCGACCATCTTGCCCTGATCTTGCCCTAGATCGATCCGCTCCGTTTTCGTGCTCGATCGGCGGTTCCTCTCTCTTCGCCATTGTTTTCGCGCTAAGTTCGGCGGGGCCTTGTAGCTCTAAGCTCCCTCCGCCGCCAGTTTTCCTCCGGCGATCTCTCCGGCGCACCCATGTCTGTTCGTTTAGCGGTGCTCTTGTTGAGGACGATGACGCTGGCTCTGGGCGGCGTGGATCATGGCAGGGCTCTTGATCACGCGTGAGATTGAATGGCTCATCCGAACTCGGACGGATTCTGCCGAGGTTTCCTGCCGTCTACCCGGCAATGAATCCTCTCCGATTATCGAGAGGCGAGTATGTGGTCTTCATGTCTCACTTCGCCCATGACCGGTCTCCCTCTCAGTGATTTCGCTAGGGAATTCCTTGATTACTTGGCCTTCAGCCGCACCACCTTCTGCGACGCCATAGCTTCTCTTTACGCTTTCATCTCGCTTCGAGGGTTACTTGACTGTGGGTCGGTGCATGTCTGGTCGAAGTTCTTCCAGATCCGCTCCAACGTCGTTCCCGACAAATCTGCATCCTTCCGGAAGTTGCTCACCCAATGTGGGGCGGCGTATTACACCTCGGAGAAATCCGTGTTCCCCGTGTCACCGGGTTGGAGTCATGCAAGAAATGGCACAAATCATTCTTCTATGTCAAGAATAGAGGCGGAAGACAAGATTGACTCCCTCCATTCTCAATTGGCCCACCTTCCAAAGTGAATGGCTCTATAATCCGAGGAAAACTCATGCCCCCGAGGCCTTGAGATTCGGCTAAAAGAGTTGATCCGGGCGGGTTGTCTTGGCGAAGACCTGATGGCAACTTTTATTAGTAGCGGATCTGCCCCTTCCAGCAGCGGACCCACAAGCTATGCTACATGAGTGGTCCTCTTGACCCTAACCGAGTCTCAACCGTGGAGTTGGACAATTACCTTATTCATAAGCGGCGTCAGCTATCTTCAAGACCGAGATGCACGAGGATTGGTCTTGGGGTTAAAACCATTCACCGACGTCCGCCTCCCGAGGTATGCCTAATCTCCATTACTCTATCTTTCCTCGGTTCCTAGAGACTGGTTTACATGATTTTCTTTCTCCTTGTCCTGTAGAGGTTCGAGAAGGAAGAATGAGGACGCCAAGTTCTGCAGCTCCTTGGCCCTTGAGGAGTACCCGGATCTTGGCGAGCGGACTCCGAGGAGTTCGTCCCTAAGTCGGATCCTGCTCGGCTCGAGCTTGCAAAACTTCAGCGCAAGAGGAGGAAGGTGATTGGACGAGGTCCAAATTCTTGAGGTAGTTGCCGCCATGCCTATTTCTTATGCATTTCGGCTTCTACTTTCCCAGCTAATCCGGTCAGGTTCACGACGCCAACCTATTGCTTCCCGGCCTCCCGTTACCTCGAAGCGGGGCTCTGCTAGTGCCTCGAGGCGGTTCCTAAGCGAATAAAGAAATCCGCTCGAATCCTCGAGCGCAAGACTATGCCCGGGTTGCTGGGTAAGTTGTTTTGCCTATATTTCTTGTTTCTCTCTTTCATCTCCCATACCGTGAATCTTCTTTCTTATTTTTGCAGCGCTCCTTTGTCTGTTAAACCAGCGGTCCTAGTATGACTAGTCGTCCGATTTGGCCGCCATCTCCTCCTCCCGTGATGACACCGAATTCCTAGTCCTATTCGTCACCTTCTCCCCACGCTCCAAATACGTCGCTTTGTTAATCGTGATGCCCCGAGGCCTCTTCCATTGATCTGGATCCGATCCGGCCCTCAATGTTTTCGTTGAGCCAGCTGTCCCTCTATGGGCCCCTGCGTTACCATTGAGCCTCCATCTACTCCGACAGTTTCTACGGTCGTCCCGACCTTGGCCGAAAAGGTCGTTGCCCCGGCGCCCTCTGCGAGCTTATCCTCCGCTGGTCCTAAGGACTCCGTCCCCACTTCGGAGGCGCAACTTCCTGCTGACGCCTCTTCTAAGGAGAAAGCGTGTTATTGCCGTCAAGACTTCTTCTCGAAAGGTCTTGCGGCTCTTCTCAACCGAGTATTGCAGGCGCGCTGCGTAAGGGAGCTGCATCGCCAAAGTCATTACCTCGGCCACCGGACCATTCGCTCTTCATAAGAGCCTGCGATGCCGTGGTGGACCCTTTGCCGGGGTAAAGTTTTAACTCGGACAGCTAAGCGGGAACAGCCTTGGGCGCTTAGTTGAGTATGCCAATAATCGGAATGCTGCCGATCAATTTGAGGGTAATCCAGCCAACCAACCTTTCCGACTTTACGACATCGGCTGACCGTTTTGACCATGCTGCCCAGTTTATCATTGATACGAACAAGATGAATGCGGTAATTATTTTATCTCTGAGTCTTAAATTATTCTCCAGATGTTACCATATTCTCTAGTCCCCGAAACTTGCAAGGAAATAACTTGTTGTATGCTTGGAAGTTTGACTTAATTTTATTTCTAAGGTTTGTTAGTCCGGCCATCTAGTTCATAGTTTATTCGGACTTGGTGTAGCTTTGAATATCCATCCACCTAGAGCCGAGTTAAGCCCTTCTTGACTTGGATCTGGCATAGCTTTGAATATCCAGCCACCTATAGCCGAATTAAGCTTTGCTTGATTCGGATCTAGTTTAACTTTGAAGATCTAGCCACCTAGATCTGAGTCTAGTCCTTCTTGACTCGGATCTAGTATAGCTTTGAATATCCAGCCACCTAGAGCCGAAGTGAGCTTTGCTTGATTCGGATCTAGTTTAGCTTTTAATATCCAGCCACCTAGAGCCGAATTAAGCTTTGCTTGATTTGGATCTGGTATAGCTTTGAATATCCAGCCACCTAGAGCCGAATTAAGCTTTGCTTGATTCGGATCTAGTTTAACTTTGAAGATCTAGCCACCTAGATCTGAGTCTAGTCCTTCTTGATTCGGATCTAGTATAGCTTTTAATATCCAGCCACCTAGAGCCGAAGTGAGCTTTGCTTGATTCGGATCTAGTTTAGCTTTTAATATCCAGCCACCTAGAGCCGAATTAAGCTTTGCTTGATTTGGATCTGGTATAGCTTTGAATATCCAGCCACCTAGAGCCGAATTAAGCTTTGCTCGATTCGGATCTAATTTAGCTTCTACTTGTTGTTTTATCATTTTGCTCCATTGCTCAGGTTGCACATGACCGACGGACTTGAGTTCCAGAGGTTGCTTTTTTCGCACATAGTGGAAGAGAAGTCTGAGAAAGTTCTGCCGTGGCAAAGAAGGCGTAAGTCGATAGTTCGCTTTCCTTATTTCCACCTTTCTCATATACTCGTCCATGAATGCCGCTTACTTCTTGTTGAATAGGTAATATCAATAACCTCAATATCCGCCTTGAAAAGAAGATCAAGACCTTGGAAGGTTAGTTTCCTTTCTACTTTACTCCTTCTCCTTTTAGTATCTATGCTAAGTTTCCTTATTGCGTTGGGCTGTGGTAAAGCCGAGTTGCAAGACTTTGCGATTAATGCAACAAGATTGCGTGCCCATGCCCGACGTGATGCTTCATTTTTAGAACAAAGCGCAGTTCATTGGCGCAACTACAAGAAAAAGATGATGAGATAGCCCGCCTGAGATCCGAGGTGAATGCACTCAAGCTCTCTCAGAAGTCCGAGCTAGAAAAGGTCGACCAAGAATTTGCCGAGGAAAAGAACCGGCTGACTCTGGATTTACAGAAGAACAAAGAACTCCTTGAAGCTGCCGAGCTTAAAACTCTCGGTTTGAGCGAGGAAATTGCTCGTTTGAGAAGAGTAAAGCTGCTTGGGCCAAAGACCTTCAGATAATGATGAGCTACATTCATCGTAAGTTAGTTGGCCTGGCCGAACTATATTTTTGCTTTGTCGTCGCTGCCATCCTTTGACACGTCCATGTTTTGCGCAGGTCACTTCCCCGAGGCCAAACTCGTGAGTTCTAAAGCTGTTCTTGCAGCTCGCGCTCGTCGAGGTGAACCTGTTGGTGTTGACTTTGAATATTCGATGGAGGATTTCTTGGTTCTTTGTTGGTGCTGCAGCTTGGTCCGATGAAAATTATGGGCGGGACTTGGTGCAGGCCGCTATCCGAGCTTATCATGTACTCTGGCCGAATACCTCAGGGACTCCTGATATCAATGAAGTCAAGTTATTGGTGACAAGGCTGATGGCATCTGAGAGACAGTTGAGTCTTTGGAGAGAATCTGCTGGCGTCTTTGGTGCCGACATGGCCCTTACTGTAATCATGTCATGGTATGAAGACATCTCTCTTGACATTCTGAGGAATCTGCTCACTGGCTCCCGCTGGGTTGAAGATCCCACCTTTGTTGCTCTTGACAAGCTCGGGCTTTCCAGCTCGTCGAGTACGCCGCGTGCACACTTGGAATGAAGGGCGAGTTTTCTCCCGATCCGGATCGAGGTCGCGGTGAAGGTGCCGGGTGATGATTCAGCCGAGCACGGGAAGGTGAAGATGATTCGCCACATCCGATAGCTCCAGCTCAAGCTCGGATAGCAACGGTGATGCGCGGTCCTCCTCCAAAGGCACCGGCATTCTACCGCATCTTGGCAGCTCTGAACAACCCGTGATACCGAAGTTGCACTGGGTCGGCGGAGGGCGACCTCGGTCGAAGTTCCTCCTACTTGAGTGCCCTTTTGAGCAAGGAGCTGCCCTCAACGAACAACGCCTAGGTTATTTACGATCCCTGGTATGCGGGCGTATAATGTAGACGAAAAATTTGTCAACTCGTATGATTCGAACTTCTTTTGCTATGTGTTGTTGAGACTCTTTGTTAAGTGGATGCTCGTCCGAATTCTTGCCTTGCTGGCTCGTAATTTCTTCATCTTTTAGGGCTCAACTTTGCCGTTATTTTGATGATCTTATCCAGGCATTAGCGCTGAATATCTACGCTATTGACCTGTTTTGAATATAAGTTAACTACTCCGTTGTGGGAGCAAGCAACAATCGCTGGATCATCGCCATCGTCCGAACTTCCTTATATAAATCACGTTTGGTGGTATAAAACTGATATGATTGCGTTTAGCATAGGTTTGAGGTATCATACGGTAGTCCCGAGTCGTTGCTTTAGATGCCGAGGTTTAAGTGTCAATCGCATTTGACATACCATATGATAGTCCACGAGTCAATGCTTTTGGCACCGAGGTACATATTCGTAACATGAAAGGAACACAACATACGGCGGTCCCAGTCACCGCTCTGATCGTAATGTTCAAGTATGTAACGCGAAAGAAATAAATATACCATATGGCAGTCCCAGTCATTGCTCTGCGTGTCGAGGTTCAAACATATAATCTGAAATAATCATTACATATGGCAGTCCCCAGTAAGCGCTGCTTCCGGTACCGAGGTTTAAACATCTAACATGAAATAACATAACATATTGTAGTCCCGAGTAACTGCTCTGGTGCCGAGGTTTGAAATACATGATATGACATAAATATATCCTATGGCGGTCCCAGTCACCGCTCACGGGTGCCGAGATGCAAATACATTATTGGATTTTGACCTTGAGATAGAACGCTCTGAGTAAAATGGCGAAGTAAAGCCACATTCGGTGGGCGTTTCTTCACCAGCTTTATGCCTTGTTCTCTCCAGGATTGAGCATCGATCGATAATATGCATCGTTGTGCAATGCTTTGCTCACGATAAATGGTCCTTCCCATGGGGCGATAATTTGTGCATGCCGGCCGTAACTGCACCAGCGGAGGACTAAATCTCCTTCTTTGAATACTCTTGGATTCACTTTCTTGCTGTGATATCGCCGTAAGTTCTGTTGATAAATGGCCGATCGTGATAATGTCAACTCCTGGCTTCTTCCAACAGGTCTGACATCTTGCCGAGCTATTTCATTTGTTTACGAGGTTGTGTCTTGAGCAACCCTTGGCGAGTCATAGATTATGTCGGCTGGAGTACGGCCTCTGCCCGTATACGGAAAGAATGGAGTGTAACCTGTTGATCTATTCGAGTAGTCCGAGGCTCCATAACACGGCTGGGATTTCTTGATCCAACATCCTGCCGACCGTTGCAAAGGTTCAACAAGTCGTGGTTTTATTCTGATAACACCAGTCCATTAGATCTTTCAACCTGCCCATTGGATCTTTGGGTGGGCCACCGAGGCAACATCTAGTCTTATGTGCTTCTCTTGGCAAAATCTGGCGAAGGCTCATACGCAAAGTTCGTGCCATTATCCGTAATAATGCTATGTGGGTATCCGTATCTCAAGATGATATCCTTGAGAAATTTCACTGCTTGTGCCCATCACACTTTTTGATTGGTTTTACTTCAATCCACTTTGTGAACTTGTCTACCATAACCAAGATGTGGGTCATTCCTCCTCTCACGGCTTGAAAGGTCCCACCATGTCTAAACCCCATACGAAAATGGCCAAGTGATGGGTATTGTTTTAACTCGGCCGACGGCATATGTATTCTGGTTGCATATCTCACACCCATTGCACTTCTTAACTAATTCTTACGCCTCTTTTAACGCCGTTGTGTAAAATCCATGCACAAAGCCTTGGCTACTAAAGCGAGATGAGGCATGGTGCCCACATTCTCCTTGGTGTATGTCTAGAAGGATTTCGACCTTCCATGGAACTCACGCATTCGCAATATGTTTGTTACGCTTCTCTTATATAACTCATTGTTTATGATTGTATAGGCTTTTGCTCTTCGATGGTTTGTCGGCTAATATTTCATTACTCGGCAATACCGCGTCTTTTAAATGCGAAAATATGGGTTGCGCCCATATCGGCGTTACTCTTTCTGCAGTGATCTCCGTCTATCTCCATGTTTTCTTGACGATATACCTCGGCTCTCTCCATGATTGCTATTACCTCGGCTGTCCCTCTCTTTAGGGATTCGAATCTTTCTCGGATCTACCTCCATTGGCGATGATTCTCTGCAGAACTTGCTGGGATAAAGATTGATTCGACTCGGTGATGGGTTTATTGATGGTTTCTGAGGTGCTCGAGGCAATACCAGCGGAATTGATTGCCGGGTTGATCCTAATTTTGACAATGTGTCAGCAGCGTCATTTTCTGCTCGTGGTATGTGGTGGAATTCACATCCTTCAAAATATCCACTTATCTTTTGCACATGGAATCTGTATAAAGCCATATTAGCATCTAATGCGTCCCAACTGCCCGATACTTGCTGTACTACTAGATCCGAGTCGCCGTAGCATAGGATTCGGCGTATACCAATTTCTTTCGCCATTTTCAATCCATGAACTAGTGCTTCATATTCAGCTACATTGTTGGATGCGGCAAAATGTATTTGCAGTACATATTTCAACTGATCTTTTTTAGGCGAGGTTAGCACTATTCCTGCTCCCAAACCGTTCCTTAGTTTGGAACCATCAAAATGCATTGTCCGAGAATTTGGATCTGGGTGGTGGCTCATATTGCACCTCGGCCCGATCTCTTAGAAAGTCGGCGACAGCCTGAGATTTGATCGCATCTCTCCTATCAAATCGTGGAGCATACGGTGATAACTCGATTACCCATTTTGCTATTCGGCCACTTGCATCTTTGTTGTTCAAAATGTCGGCTATGGGTGCCTCACAGATTACTTTGATGGGGTGCTCTTCAAAGTAATGCTTAAGCTTTTGCCGACATATATACTCCATAAGCCATCTTCTGATAGTGCGGATAATTCTGCTTTGAAGTGGATAATACTTCACTTAGATAATATACTGGCCTCTGAACTGTCTTACCCTCTTCAAGTCGTTCCACTACAACCACAGTACTAACTACTCGATTGGTAGCCGCTACATAGAGTAGCATAGGTTCTTTCGATAATGGAGAAGCTAAAATGGGTGCCGTAACTAGCATCTTTTTCAACTCATGAAATGCAAGGTCCGCCTGGGGAGTCCAGCTGAATTTGTCCGACTTTCTCATCGGTGATAAAGTGGCGATTGCCTTTTCTCTAGCCGACATACAAATCGACTAAGCGAGGCCGGCAGCCCGTGAATTTTGTACATCGTTCAAGCATCTCGGCAATTCCATTCTTTCTATTGCTCTTATCTTCGTTGGATTAGCCTCGATACCTCGGCTGGACACAAGGAAACCGAGTAATTTTCCTGCCGGCACGCCAAATGTGCACTTCTCTGGATTAAGTTTCATTCGGAACCTTCTCAGGTTCGCGAAAGTTTGCCGTATATCTTCTAGCAAGGTTTTGCTCTCCTTAGTTTTGATGACTACGTCATCCACATATACTTGTACATTTTTTCCTATCTGATCATGTAGGCACTTTTGCATGCACCTTTGATACGTTGCTCCTGCATTTCGCAGGCCGAATGGCATTGTGCGATAACAATAAGCCCCGTATGGGGTAATAAATGCAGTCTTTATTTGATCGGCCGGATTTAACGGTATCTGGTGGAAACCAGACTACGCGTCTACAAATGATAACAGCTCACAGCCAGCGGTCGAGTCAATGACTTGGTCTATTCTAGGCAAAGGAAAAGGATCTTTTGGACATGCCTTGTTCAGGTTAGTGTAGTCGATACACATTCGCCACACAATGGCTACATTGGGGTCATCTTTTTTCTTTTCTACTAGTACCGGATTTGATAACCAATCCGGATACAGCACCTCCATGATGAACCCGGCTGCGAGAAGCCGAGCTATTTCATCCCCTATTACTTTTCTCCTGTCTTCGGCGAAGCGGCGGAGAGGTTGCTTCACCGGCCTTGCTCCTGGCCTGACGTTTAAAGAGTGCTCAGCCAACTCCCTCGGCACACCTTGCAGATCTTGAGTTGACCATGCAAATATGTCCCAATTCTCACGGAGGAAGTTGGTGAGCTCGCCTTCCTATTTAGCGTCAAGGCCTGCACCAATAGTAACAGTGCGCTCTGGGAACTGCTCATCAATCTGAAATTTCTTCGTCTCTTTGGTCGGCTGAAAAGAAACACTGCCATGAGGTTGGCGGTCTTGCATGCTTAATCATCTTGTTGAGCGAGGGCTGCTACCTCCTGAATCCTTTTCTTTTCTCTTGCTATAACCAATGACTCGGCCAAATTTGACCCGGCCGAAGCACACTCCATTGACTTCTTGTAATCCCCTGCAACTGTTATCACCCCTTGTGGTCCGGGTAACTTCATCTTTAGATAACCTATATGACAACTGCTCATGAATTTGGCGGTCTTGGGCCGTCCAGTAGAGCATGATAACAACTTTCCGGATCGACCACCTCAAATTCTAAATTTTCTGCTCTGCGATTATCTCTTATGCGAATAACACGTCCACTCGGACTTTACCGATGGGCTCACATGAAAGCCCTGGCACTATCCCATGGAAAGTTGTCCTCGTGGACTGCAGCATATTCTGTGATATTCCGAGCTTGTGCATGGTATCTTTGTACATGATGTTGATACTGCTTCCATTATCGATGAGTACTTTTGAGAATTTCACATTGATGCTTGGTCCCACAAACGTTGGATCCAACACGAGTGCATATGATCCTGGACTTGGCATTATTCTGGGGTGGTCTTTCATGCTCCAGGTCATCTCCTGATCAGACCATGGCTGGTATCTTGGCACTGCCGGTACAACTGCATTCACTTCCATATGCCGGCGCTGCACACTCTGCTTGTCCTGCTGTTCCGTCGTGAACACACAATAAGACTGGTGATGTTCCCTGTAATCATTATGTCCAGCATTCGCCGGATTTATCCTTCCGTCCTGCCCCTGGTTCATTACTTGATGCACTGCATCCCCTCGATCCGAGTTATCGTACCTCGGGGGAAAGGCGGTAGCATCGATTGTGTATTTGCTCCGATTAGTTGCGGATGCTGTTGTTGCACGATGGGAAACCTGAACTCCTGCGGGTTCCCCATCGCATTTTTCATCGAGCGCATTGCGGGTTGTATGATTGGCCAGTCTAGATGGGTTTGATGTGTGAAATTTGCACGGCTGATCTAACATGGATTCGAACGTATACTTCGGCCTCTCTTGCCATTGCTTCTTTTGCTCTGGGGTCCATTGCCTCTTTCCCTCATTCCTTGATGTCCACCGTTGAGGTCCATTTTTCTGTCGTTGAGTTGCTCCGTGACTCGGCTGATCTTGTGCTACAGCCGCCACCTGGGCTGAATTATATCTATAACCCGGCCTATCTTCTCTTCTTCTTCCTCTGAAATCACGCCTAGATGACCCGGCCAATTCTCTCGTGTACTGGTCCTGTTGCTCACGATGATCTGCCGACATTAACTCTGGTTGGGTCGGGTCACCCAATGCATAGGAGTCCGCTATTCTGATAGTTTCTGCCAGTGTGGTTGGCATATCTCTCTGCAGGCGTTGCCACAGTACGCTGCCATAACGGCAGCCTTGCGCGAACCAAGCGATCGCTTGCGATTCGATAACTCCCTCACATGAGTTTCTCAGGTTACACCATCGAGTTAAAAACTCTCTATCTGTTTCATTCGGCCTCTGCTTGCACATGGCTAGTTGCTGTGGTCTATTCGGTCTCTTGTATGTGCTGGTAAAGTTGCTAACGAACATCTCTTCGAAATCCAACCAGCAGTTGATACTGCTAGCTGGTTGATTATTCAACCATACCCTGGCTGGTCCTTCCAACATCTGTGGGACATACCGCACAGCCCATCTCAGATTGCCACCTGCTATCTTCACAGCGGTGGCATAATCAATCAACCAGTCTTGTGGTTTGGTACTTCCATTGTACGTTTTTGTGCCTCTTGCCAACTGAAAATTCGGCACTGGTGGTTCGCCCATGATCCTTGGTCCAAAACATGCCGGACCTGGTGGACCTTGCTCTTCCAATAGCTCGTACCGATATAGCCGATCCAACTTTACTCTTGCATCATTCTTTGGCAAATCTACAGCGAGATTCTATCACTGCATCCCATAGTGATTGTTTCCACCTGGTTTGCATATTCTACCTCGGAATATCCATCATTATACCTTTCATTCATCGATTGTGGCTGGCCTCACTTCTCTTTCCTGCCGAGGCTCATGTCTTGGTTGCGGGTTGATCGGCACTTCTCTTCTTACCTCGGCCGGGGTTTGGTTTTAATGATTGTCTCTTGCAGGTTCTGTCCTGCCGTGCTCCCCATTACCTCTGCCGTCGTCCTTTTCCATGCGGCGTGGTTTCTCTCTACTATTACCTCGGCTTGCATTGCCTCTATTCTCATTTGCCTTTCCAGCTATTGCGGGTCATATGGAACAATTTGTTTGTTCCTCTTCCACGAGGTTACTGCTTTTTCTTTTCTAGCGTTGTTTCCAGGTGAAGACGCCGCTGCCGGAAAGCAGGTGCTACCCCTGCCGAATGAACCATCCGTGAAGCCCCTGGTCTTGCCGGGTTGGCTCTGAGCATTTCCTCATTTTGCTGGTTCGCGATGCGCACCAGCTCATTCACTCTTTCTTGTTGTTTCTGCCGAGCTTCCCCTGTCAATCCCTCTAATTCCAAAGCTGCGGCATTTGCCGCTCTCAGGTTTTTCGCCGGGGTGCTGTACCTCGGCAAACCCAAATCGCCTGATCCGGCCCTGTGAGCTTCATGCTCTTTGTTAATATCATTCATGAGGTTCTTACCTCTTAATCTTAGTTCGTCCACCCGCTCGGGTGCGATATCAAGCTTATTAGCTTTTGCATATTCTCTCAGGGTCCTGTTCAAGGATTCCCGCAGGGCTGATACTTTTTTGGCCTCTACCAGCACCTTTTGCCTGGTTTCCTCTAACTCTGCCTGCGCATTTGCCGGATCAAGTATCGGCGCTACTGGTGTGGTTAAGTTCTCTATAGTTGCCTGAAGAATGTTCTCTGGTCTCTCCAGAGGTGGTCCTCTCACTCTTGGTGCCTTTGGGGTGGTGTCATGCAGCTCTGCCGGGTTTGTCACTGGCGGAATTACCCCGGCGGTTTGCAGTGTGATCTGCTTAGGTGGACCCTGTGCGCCTGCGGCGGGTTCTCTGCTTGACCCGGCTAATGCTGCTCCCGCTTGAGTCCCTGCTGCGACCATCACCTTGACGCTGCCCGCCCGATGCTCCTCGATGGACGCTGCGGCGCTTCGAGGTGGTTCCCCTGCAACAACAACTTGGTGAGGATAAATGTCGGTGATGTCGACGCCGACGTAGACCCTGTGCTCGCCCAGGCCGATGAAGATCCCGTTGCGCGGGGGGGGGGGGTTTCCCCCTGAAGCTCCCTGCATTGTCTCCGACATAGTCGCAGAGACCAAATCTCTGGACCAAGCCCCAAAAAACCCGCGCGCCGGTGTTGAAGAAGTTTCCCGTCCGGATCACGACTCCAGCTAGCATCGCTTGGCCCACGGTGGCGCCAACTGTCGTGGTGGTGGCACGGCAGATGCCATGGGTAGGCTAAAGTATGGGGCCAATGGACGCTAGTGGGATCTGGGGAGGGAAGATGCAACCGTCCTTACACTCAAGCTGCCAAAGTGATGAACTTTATTTCTCTCTTGATGGGTTACAAGTGCTCCTTGAGCTGCTTAGGGGGGGACAACGTGAATCTCCCCAGCCTAACGGTGCTCTCTTTTCCCTCCTCCTCGTGGTCCAAACCTCCCCTTATAAAGGGGTGCCTTGGGTGCCCTTAGGGCTGACGAGGCAAGCATATTCGTGGAATATGCTTGTCCCAAAATAGTAGTTCGGCGGCCTCCTTTCCCTGTCGCCCTTCTAATGACGGCAAGGCTCTAGTGGCCCCCCTCCTGCGTGCCTCGGGCTTCAGGACTGTCACCTTCGTGACCTCCTTCTGCCCCTCTGACGCCGTGCATCCTTGTCTCTTGTGCTTGGCCCTGTCCTGATTCCTTCTAGCCTGCAGCTATACTTTGACCCTGGGCTTCTCCTTCTCCTGCAAGCTTCGTATCACTCGGCCTTACCTTGTGTTACTCGGCTCGTTCCTTACCTGCATGAAGATCATTTGGGTAACCCGGCCGATTTTCTCATTAACTCGGCCGGGTAACTACCTGATACCTATACATGGGCTTCTTGCCTCCGTTCATCGGCCGACATATCCATGATTCGGCCGACCTAGGCCGTAGCTCGGAAACCAGACGGGGACAGTACCTCTGTCTTTCCCCGTCTCTGACCTACCCGAGGTTAACCCCCCGACAACCTGAAATCTGATACCACTTGATAGGGCAAAGGTGTCCGATCTTTCGATGAGATGGCGATAATCGATTTGGTGGAGTTCGGGCTTGACGATCTGACTACACGTGCGAGCACGAGGGCCAATGCAATCGCAAGGCCAATCTCTTGGAGGTTACCGATCCTGCGTGAACACGATCAGCCTGACCAACGAGGGTCTTAATTCCTACCTGAAATCGAGAACAAGTAAGAACTAATATTGCAATCAAGATATTGCGGATTAAGAGGAAAGCTTTATTGAAAAGGTGGGATCCTGAATAGGTGCGAAGTACAAGAGGCCTCTGCGACGCTCGAGCCTTGGCGAAGTTGCGACGATGGCTAACTTAATGTCTAAACAAAATCCGAGTCTAGGGTGACGACTATGGGGAGTATTTAAGGGCGAAAAGGTGGGGTTTCGGCCAGCCATGGAAGTGGTGGCCGAATCCAACCCTAGAAGTCCTTTTCCCCTCAAATACGGACTCTAAAAAGTAGCTAATTAAAATCCTGCGAAAATTACATGGGCCTGGCCCAAAATAAAGGTGTCGCAGCACCATATTAAGCTATGGACGAATTCGTGAAGTATTGATCTTGAATATTTCGTCCAAGCCTTCTTTCTTCATTATGGTGGCCTCAAAGTTCTGAAATCTTCATCCGTGGCATTCTCTTGGATCATCACACGCTTGCTGCCATCTCCATGCATGGCCATGCTCCAATGCTTGTCCCTCTCATCCATGCTTGGTCCATCATTCCTAAGAGTAAGAAATACATCTGATTTAGGCAGCATCATATTCTCATGTATGTGAGGAATAGTTCCAAGCGAAAGTAGCACGATAGTTAAGTTGTTTGGCACGAGATCTTGTGATGGGTCCTTGTATGTGTGTAGCTGTAGGTACAATGGTTGTATCAATAGAAGGGATGTTCACATCACTAGCACTACTAGAATCCTTGATAAGGAGAGACCAAACACTTGAGGAGGGTCTTGACGACTTGGAGGCGAACAACCGAACTCCAAGGCCTTGTACAACTCATAGATTAACTATAGAGAGGGGTTCCCATCTAGGGTTAGGCACAAGCCTTCATTCATCATCAACTCTAGGGTTTCAAGGAGGGGGTGGGGGATTATATATAGGCCAGCCACGAGCTAGGGGTAAAATAGACATAAACAGGGAGTTCTGGGCGTTACATGGGCCAGGCCCAAAAGGCCTTAACATGCCTAGCATCGAGCAGGACGGAGACTCCGGTCAATCTCCGGACCCGTCTCCGGAGGGCCCTCTGGTTTTCCCGGGCTTGGTTCCTGAGGCCGGACCGGAGGATGGTCCAGAAACTCCGGTGTAGGCCATAGACTCCGGTGTGATGGCCGGAGACTCCGGTCTGGCTTCAGCAACTTCTTGTGTCTTCTCTTCCAGGCCTCTTGCTTGGGGGTCTTGGTTTCTGGGGTCCTCTTGTCATCTCCTCTCGGTGTCATGGTCATGGGCCTGGTCATAGCATGGGCACGTGTCTCAAGTAGGATTCCATTCACATGATATCCAAAGGAGGGTGGGATATGGAATGAGTTCACCTTTTTGGTTGTGGTTGATGTAGCATGGTGTGGACCAATGGTGAATGCCATGTGTTGGGCTGCATCATCTCCCCCCGCTTCAAAACGAGTCATCCTCGACGAAGTTCCATCATCATATAGGGAGAGAGGTGTGCCCATGGTCTTGAGCTTGTATGTTGTTGGATCTCCGATGTCGTAGCCTTGTTCAAATTGGTTGAAGATCTTGAAGTTGAGCTTGTCATCAAGATGTGGTTGGAGATCTTGTAACGTGTTCCTTGTAGGTGGTGGGTGAGGTTGTGTATCCTGCAAAACTAACAACAAGGAGAAAGAGTTGTATGAAGGATTGTTAGTATTGGGTACACCCAAATCACTCTTCTCACATGAGGTGGCATGCAGCGCGGCACTCATGATTTTTCCACTCCTTTGGGGCTTGCAGCACTCACTCATGTGTTGGTGGATCACTCTCTCACCACTCATACCACAAGGGTCCTTAGCTTGTTTTATCTTGTGCAACGACGTCATGTTGGAAGTGATAACTTGGCTTGGCGTCATAGGTTGTAGCACAAATGTCTTGTCATTCCACCTAAAGGAGTATTGGTTGGATGTACCATCATGTAGTGCGCCCTTGTCGTATTTCCATGGCCTTCCAAGGAGCATGTGACACACGGTCATAGGCACGACATCACACTCGACGGTGTCTTGATATGGACCAATCTTGAAGGAGACTTTGACCTTGTGTTTGATTTGAATGGTGCCATTGTCATCAAGCCACTTGACATGATAGGGCTGAGGGTGCTCCATGTATGGTAACTTGAGTTTCTCACAAAGATCGATGCTCGCAAGGTTGTGACAACTTCCTCCATCAATGATAACTTTTATGGACTTGCCATCAATTCCGGCTCGGGTTTGGAAGATGTTGAGGCGTTGGTCCTCTCTAGGGATGGAGTTGGTCGTCAAGACTTGGGCGATGACAAGTGAGGGGCTTGGATCATGTTCACAAAGAAGCGTGTCCTCATCTTGCATTGCGGCATCTTTTGTGATAGCGGCTTGGTCCATAGCTTCAAATTCATCTTCGCTCACGGAGTATGTTGCGCCGTTCTCATCCGTTAGCAAGACTCTTGTGTTGATGCACTCATAAGACTTGTGGCCCTTTCCTCCACACTTGTAGCAAACTACTTGACTCTCCATTGTTGTGTTGGAGGAGGGTGCCATAGGTGTCTTGGATTGCTTAGAGGAGCTTGTTGCTTGGTTAGTTGGCTTGGAGGGGCTACTCGAGTTGATTGAAGCGAAGTATGCCCTTTGCTTCTCATAAGCATGTTCCTTTTGCATGTGGCGCTCGGCCTTGGTTGCTTGGTGAAGAAGGTTCACGAGAGTCTTGTAAGGTTGGAAATCGACTATCTTGCGTATTGGGCGGCTCAAACCGTTGAGGAACCGTGCTATTGTTTGCTCCTCCAGTTCCTTCACATCGGCTCTCATCATAGTCATCTCCATCTCCTTGTAGAACTCTTCAATTGTCTTTGTGCCTTTCTTCAAGTTTTGTAGCTTATCAAAGAGGTCTTGGCGATAGTGCTCGGGGACAAATCTTGCATACATCACATTCTTCATCTCGGTCCAAGTGGTGACCGGTGGTTCTTCTTGCTTCTCACGATTGCTTTGGTAGTCTTCCACCTAACATTAGCGTAGTCCTCAAACTCAAGAGATGCCATTGCCACTTTCTTCTCTTCGGAAAAGTTATGGACTCGGAAGATCTTGTCGACTTTGAGCTCCCATTCAAGGTATGCATCGGCATTTTCTTCTCCTTTGAACTTGGGCATAACGAACTTGAGCTTCCCAAACTTGCCATCATCACGCTCATGGTGGTTGTTGCGACGTTCTTGGTGCATACTTGCGTCACTTGGAGGGCGTGGAGGCGGAGGAGGAGGCTCTTGATTGCCTTGAGGTTGTTGTGGTGGATGAGCTTGATGATGCTCGAAGTCTCTCCTTCGCCGTTGGTCGGCATCATTGACATTCATAGCTTGACGGTGTCGGTGGTGGTGTCGTGCATGCCGGTTATTGCGTCGAGCTTGGCGTGCATCCTCATCATCATCACTTATGTCCCATACCGGTTCTTGATTTTGTTGACGTTGCTCGTGGTGGTTATGAGGAGGATGACGATGCCTATCATTGTGGTTAGCTTCATCTTGGCGTTCTCAAGGTTGGTGCACGTCGATGATTGCTTGGTGTGGTGGTGGACCATGCTCTTGTCGTTGTTGTTGAGGTTGGGGAGCATTTGGGTCCACCGCTTGAGGGCGACGATGATGAGCTTGTGGGTCCCCATTATGGTGGTGGGGTTCTCCGCGGCGGGAGTGTGACCTTGAAGACTCGCCATGTCGACTTGAGGAGTGCGTGCGGGAGGAACTTGATGAGCTTGAGCGATGACTGTGTCGGTTGCCAAGGTTGGCAATAGCTTGGTGAAGAGCTTGGAATTGAGCATGGTGCTCCTCTTGACGTTGCCGCTCACGGTACTCAAATTCTCGAAAAGTATCGCTCAAATTGATTGTTGAATTCTTGGCGTTGCGCCCATAAGTTGTGGCGCGTGGCAAAGCCATCTTGGTTGTTGAAATTGTTATCTCCACTAGCTCCACTTGCCCTAGACATGGTGCACAAACACACTTGATAGATGTGGTGAGATTGGTGGAATGGTAATTGCTACCTTGCCTCACCGGAGTCAACGATTGGAAAGATTGTTGTTGCCGAGAGCAAAGCGAATAGTGGGTACACAAGACACACACACACAAAGGCCTATGGTGGTGGGTTAGAAAGGTGGATAACAAATGGAACAACCAAAAGAAAAGGATATTGTCAAAAGTGGGTACAATCCAACAAAAACAAAGTCAAAGGAAAAGGTCAAAAAGGGTGACGAGAACCTATGACTATACACACACGGTGGAGATTAATGTGGCTAGCGCGACTATGAAAAATGAGCAACGAACAAAATTGGACCTAACAAAGACTAATGCTCGGTGTCGTGCCAACGCTTGGACAGGCCGTAGCCCGTTTGCACAAGGTTGAGAAGCAACGGATTTGTACGCTTGCCTTGCTCTTGCTCGCACTCTTGCTTAGAAGATTTGGACTCTCTTTAGCTATTGGTATCTTTCTTTGTTTCTTTTTCTTAGAAGCTTTTTGTTAACTATGGAGTCAATTTTGTTATTGCCTCTATATCATGACTATGCAAGAGCAAGCGCACAATGCTTCGGCAAACATAGGAGGGCTACTCTCGATAGGTTAGGTAACACACACAGGAAGAAGGGGGGTTAACAACGGTTGTGCAAGTTATACCTTGTGGTGATGTTGTACTTGCAATCATTGGTGAAGGGATGGTTCAAGTTCCGCGGTGTCGATGTCGAGCACGAGGTGTTGTTGGCGTTGCGGAAGCTTGTTAGTTGATAGACACTCAGGCGAAACACAAACACACAAAGGAAATTAGTCAAAAAAGGAAAAGGGGTCAAAATTTTTGTTCAGGGCCGGAGACTCCGGTGTGGTCCGGAGACTCCGGTCTGGTTCTAGCACGACGAACAGCTCAAGTTCGTGAGCGGAAATTCGGCCCTTTAACCCTCAAATCCAGAAAATTTTGACCAAATTGGGCTGGGAAACGCAGGGCAAAGGTTGACCAAATCCAAGGACAAGTTTCTAATGGACCAAAACCACAATCAACTCACCAAATCAAGAGATCGATCCATAAGCAATTTAGGGCTAATATTTTTGGTATTTTCGAATTTATGGTGGATATGGGGGAACGAAGTCAAATCCCCTGCAACCAAAGCTCTGATACCAGTTGATATGGGATCCCTTGTGGGATTGACCCTAGGGTGGCCCAATCTTCATGGATTTGATGCGGGGAGTGAGGGGATACCCGATGAACACGATGAACGCAACATAAACGCAAGGTAAAGATACAAACACACGCAATCACAACCCGATTCGATTTGCTCCCATTGGCTCGAACAACCAATCCAATAGAATCCTCGGCGAGAGACCGTTTGATAAGGGGTGGCCCGATCTTCTCGTTGAGCACGTCGTAGATGATGGTGGATGTAATGGAGATAACTTGTGGGATGTTATGAATCACCGGTTGTTCCCCCGCTGCCAATGCAACAGATCTCAACCCAGATGGTATTCGCAACTTCACACACTTGCGCACGTAGCCGCTGACCACGAAGCGGTTTGAAATCTACCAATTCCCAATGGAACAGCAGAAAACACGAAAACTTTCAGTAGCAAACTCCAGATCGAATCAAAGTGGAGGTATGGAAGATATTCCTGATCGAATCAAAGAGGAACATATAATTTCAGATGAATGCTTGCAGCAGTTCAACGAAACAAGTATTGGTTTAATCTAAACGTGGTCTAACCCTCATTGCGACGGCTGCTGGGGTATATATGAGGGCTGGAGCGTCCTCCCTCATAATTGGGCCTAAAAACAACCATAACTTGGCCCAAACTAACTCAGTTCGACTCAAACTGATACATACCGACCCATAGATGGGTTCGGTCTACTTGGCGCGCAGGCCATATGTCGTGGTGCACCTCAAACGTGTCCTGGCGCGCCACATATCTCTCTTTATCATGCCTTCTCTCCTAATTGCCTCCTAGTGCGTCTTCCATCTCTCGGTCGCCTTCCTCCCTCTCCTCCCGCTGGTGCTAGTCCGATAGATGCCAAATCTAGTCAAACAATAACACAATGATTTAGGTAGTATAAAGTTCTTATAAATCAAAGTATCATGTCCAACTAGGAATGAATTCACCTTGTGATATTTTTCAATGTGGCTCAATATTTCTTTCCAGTTCAAACAGTTGAAATCAGCATGATCCATGATTGTATCCTCACCATCCTCCCTTTCTTCAATAAAAGCCGTCCTCGGCTTTGGGTAAGCCGAAAGTGGAAGGAACAAAAAGAACAACGTATACGTAGAGTATATGTATACATAACCTGTTGTATCATTTTTGTTCACGTGAATAATATGTCTACTATTCATCAAGCAACTTAAATTGCAGGTATAAGTGAAGTACAAAGAATCATGATCATGTTGAAAACCAAATAGATATATAGTCTTGTTGTTCAATATTAAATTCAGTTTTCTCAAAGAAGATCTATGATCAAATTTGTGATGAACAAGATCAAACCAATTCAAACTATGTGAAAACCGAATTGATTCAGGCCATGCTTCAATCAAGGCTACTCTGATTATTATGAACATAATCATTTTGTTCAGTATGTAATATGCAACTCAATTTGCAAATATTAGTGAAGTATATAGTAGTAGCACACTTATGCAACACGTTGTGGGACAAACACAAGGTGTATGAAAAATCTGATTCAAATATAGAAAGATTGGAACAATCCAACATAGGTAAAGTTACTTTTGTTGGGTGGACTATATCAACTAGGTGAGAATTTACTTTCATAGTATCACAAATTGTAGTATCTATCCCACCACAAAGATATCTTGACACATAGCATGTATGGCTAAACACAGCAAGTTTCAATTCAGCAATTCTATCACACGTAATGCATATGTGATCCACAAGAAAATTTTCATCCATGCTATATTCACCAATGAGATTAAAGATGAAATAAGGAGAATATGTGCTAGAATTCAGACATGGAATTTCAGAAATCCTATCCATAGCACAACTCATATTCATAGGTTCATTTAGCATGATGGAATACACAATATCAGTAGGTGGTATTCGAGCAAGTCTTTGCTCATGTGTAATCAGTACTACATGCTTAAAATTCAGATTTTGCAAAGCATCACTCGGTGCTGAAATTTTTGTTCTTGTAAAGTTACAAGAATCAACCAGCAAAGGAATAGACTCACTGAATGCCTTATTGGTTGGTTGTAGCCCCAAATCAGTGCCATTATCAATGTCATCCTCCCTATATGTAGTAGGTATTGGAACAGCTTTCTCAAGTGATGATACCCGATCGTGTGATATAGGTTGTAAAATAGGCGGCTCCCTTTCTTCAAAAGAAACCTGCATATCACAAGGTACAACACTAGAAGCAGACATGATTATGTTAGTAGACACCTCACATGTCGCATTGACGTCCACTCTCAAAATTACTGGAATAGGCCATGTGTAGTTGTACAAAAACCTAGAACGCAGAAATTGCTTGAAATCCTCCCAAAGGAATGTTTTACCTATGACACCATACACAGTCCTAGCGTCCTTCCACCAACGAGTTACCTTTGCATCGACACGTCGGCGAGCGAGAATATATTCTGTATGGCCATTAAACTTGCTATCGAAAGTACGACATCTCGCAAAACCACTGAGCATGTGAGATTCCCAAGACGTATATTCTGTGGATGATGAAGAACTGTCCAATCTCCACTTGACTTTAGTGGCATCATATGCCATGCCGACCACAATACCTAAATAGTCATGGTAAACATCGTTTGATTTCTGCATCTCATCAACACTAGTAGAAGTCATGATTAGTACATTAGTACAGAAAAGGAAATCTGGTGGTGAAACTCTCACAACTCACTCGAAACTGAAAGAAAACAATGTATCTTACCGTTCCAAAGTGAATTAGGATAGCTTACCAACTTGTATGAGCAGAACGTGCACGGATGTGACGAAGCGAATACCGAGGGAAAGATTATCACACAACACCTAGGGATATATAGTGGAGCTTGGTATGGATACCTAACAACACCAATTCATAAATCCTAGTGCTGACCGTATGACAAAGACCCACGGAAACACACACAGTGGAGATAAATGGGGCAATTGCAACTCTAAAAAGGAGCTCAAAATTAAGGTATATCGGAGTAATGCTCGTGTTGCAATGCACAAGGAGAGACGCTAGCAATGACTCAACAAAACGGGCACCAGATTGCTAAACTAAGCAGCCCGAAGAGCACTAAGCATGCTAGTCTCCTAGGATAGTTCTAGACACCAAAAAAGGCTTACTAAGGCTCACAAAGATAGGAACATTATGTGGACTCAGTAACAAAAAAAAATAAAAAAAAATTGACCTGAAAAATGGTCTCTGCCACGACAGAAAAACGACCCGAAATCCTGCCGCGGCAGGCTGAGAAGCTCACGTACAACCACAGAATTGTCTGTGGTCTGGCGTGAGGACGTTTTTTTTCCGCGCGCTCACGCACGTACGAGCTGAGACTTTTTTTTTGTTTTCAGGCTCTATTACCTCAGACCTGTCTCAGGTCTGGCGAGGAGCGACGCGAGATTTTTTTTCCAGCGTGAGCTTGGCCTCACGTGCAGATCGAACTTTGTTTTCTTTCTTTCTTCCAAAAGTAGATCTAGCAACTCCAATTCAACCAAAATAAAAATGGATCTATTAGATCTAACTCAAGAACACGACGAACTGTCTAGAAACAGTCGAAAACTCCGATTAGTAGACAAACTTGGACGAAAATAGGCAAAAACTAAACAAAAACTACGACTCAAATTTAGAAGAAAGGCTACACAAAAAGACTACGATCAGACTAGAACTCACAAACAGTGTTATCTAGGCTATAGCAATACACTATGAACTCTAATATTTTTTGTGTGGCTTTTTCTGTATAGGACTAAAACAACTAATCTATGGGGATGAATTGCTCACCGAGTAAACCTGAGAATCTGATACCAAGATGATAAGGGGTGGCCCGATCTTCTCGTTAAGCACGTCATAGATGATGGTGGATGTAATGGAGATAACTTGTGGGATGTTATGAATCACCGGCTGTTCCCCCGCTACCAATGCAACAGATCTCAACCCATATGGTATTCGCAACTTCAACACTTGCGCACGTAGCCGCTGACCACGAAGCGGTTTGCAATCTACCAATTCCCAATGGAACAGCAGAAAACACGAAGACTTTCAGTAGCAAACTCCAGATCGAATCAAAGTGGAGGTATGGAAGATATTCCTGATCGAATCAAAGAGGAACATATAATTTCAGATGAATGCTTGCAGCAGTTCAACGAAATAAGTATTGGTTTAATCTAAACGTGGTCTAACCCTCATTGCGACGGCTGCTGGGGTATATATGAGGGCTGGGGCGTCCTCCCTCATAATTGGGCCTAAAAACAACCATAACTTGGCCCAAACTGACTCGGTTCGACTCAAACTGATACATACCGACCCATAGATGGGTTCGGTCTACTTGGCGCGCAGGCCATATGTCGTGGTGCACCTCAAACGTGTCCTGGCGCGCCACATATCTCTCTTTATCATGCATTCTCTCCTTATTGCCTCCTATTGCGTCTTCCATCTCTCGGTCGCCTTCCTCCCTCTCCTCCCGCTGGCGCTAGTCCGATAGATGCCAAATCTAGTCAAACAATAACACAATGATTTAGGTAGTATAAAGTTCTTATAAATCAAAGTATCATGTCCAACTAGGAATGAAATCACGTTGTGATATTTTTCAATGAGGCTCAATATTTCTTTCCAGTTCAAACAGTTGAAATCAGCATGATCCATGATTGTATCCTCATCACCGTTAGGTAGAATCACCAAAGGAGAGATCGGCAAGCGGATGATAGAATCCAAATCAAAGGAGAGAGTAGCAACCAAGTAGAATCCCAAAGGAGAGAGACCTAGCACTACTATAATCCTTGATGAGGAGAGACCAAACACTTGAGGAGGGTCTTGACGACTTGGAGATGGACAACCGAACTCCAAGGCCTTGTACAACTCATAGATTAACTATAGAGAGGGGTTCCCATCTAGTGTTAGGCACAAGCCTTCATTCATCATCAACTCTAGGGTTTCAAGGAGGGGGTGGGGGCTTATATATAGTCCAGCCACGAGCTAGGGGTAAAATAGACATAAACATGGAGTTCTGGGCGTTACATGGGCCAGGCCCAAAAGGCCTTAACATGCCTGGCGTCAAGCAGGCTGGAGACTCCGGTCAATCTCTAGACCCGTCTCCGGAGGGGCCCTCTGGTTGTCCCGGGCTTGGTTCTTGAGGCCGGACTGGAGGATGGTGCGGAAACTCCGGTGTAGGCCGGAGACTCCGGTGTGATGGCCGGAGACTCCGGTCTGGCTTCAGCAACTTCTTGCGTCTTCTCTTCCAGGCCTCTTGCTTGGGGGTCTTGGTTTCTGGGGTCCTCTTGTCATCTCCTCTCGGTGTCATGGTCATGGACCTGGTCATAGCATGGGCACGAGTCTCAAGTAGGATTCCATTCACATGATATCTAAAGGAGGGTGGGATATGGAATGAGTTCACCTTTGAGGGTGTGGTTGATGTAGCATGGTGTGGACCAATGGTGAATGCCATGTGTTGGGCTGCATCACAAACGAGTTGTGGTCTCTCCTTGCGTTGGCATGACAACGAGCTTAGTCTATGTTAGGACATTTTGTGCTCATTTTCACAGTCATGCTAACCCCATTCATCTCCACGTGTGTGTTCTCTCGTGTTTTGTAGATCGTATCCTTTTTTTCTTTTGATCTTTGGTTCCTTACCACCTAGAACAATAACCTTTTCTTGGATCATTTCGTTTGGTTTTTCCACAATCCTAACCTTCCACAAAAAGCTTTTGAGAGTTGTAGTTTATTTGTGTGTGCGTCTCTTTGCGATTTCACTTTGCAAGCTCTTAGCTCTTTGTGTGGCAATTGGATTGATACAATCTCCAAGGTGAGGTAAAAGGCTAACTCCCCATGTTTTCCCCTCCATATACAATTCTTGTCGGCTTTGCATCATGGACAGGAATGGTGAGTCGTCCCAACCAACGCCACCTCAAGAGGAAGACACACAATACATGACAACATGGGATCATTGGAAGGTCCGAGGAGAATTCATGATGCAGCCCGTCCTACGAACGCTACTACATCTACTCGTATGAGCTCCCCCAATGGACCCATGACTCGCGCTCGAGCCAAACTCCTACAAGCTAAGGTTAACTCGCTCCTTTCCTCGTGTGATTTCGATACACCCCTGGATGGCTTGCTACTTCATAATCCCACCTTGTGCATCATCAGGTATGAAGAGAAGGACCCATGAAACGGAGAAACCACAGTGGAAGGGACAAACAGCATTCAGGCTCCAATGGTACTACTGGATCCGGCGACCGGTACTACCGGTGCAAGCGGCACCACTGACCACTGCGCCCAAGGAACCCATCTAAGCCCCAGACGCCAGCGGTACTACCAGTGCTGGAACCGGTACTACCGGTCAGCGGTACTACCACCCTCTACTACCGCCCGCTACTGACGACTCCAACTGAAGTCCTAGGACCGCAAGCAGTACTACCGGACCCTGAGCGGTACTACCGGTGGTGACCGGTACTACCGGTCATGACTAAACCTGTTCGCGTCAGCTCGGCCCAACGCCCTGTACCCCTCTCTATATTTTGCCGTTTCATTCCTAAATTACCCCTATTTATGTGGCTGGCCTATAAATAGCCCCCACCCTTTATTGTAAACCCTAGACTTGGATAATTGTAATTGAATACACCCCTAGGGGATCTATCAATTACTAGTCTCATGCTCCTTGACAATGAGCACCAATTATCGCCCCACAACCTCTTGGATTTTGCCTCATGCGTTCAAGTTGTACAAGTCCTTGGGATCTCGGCGTCTCGTCCCCAAGTAGTCAAGATCTCATCAAGCCTCTCACCCCTGTTGTTGGTCGTGGGAGAGTGTCTTGCCCAACGTCGATCCTAGGGATTGTGTTGGACCTGATGCAGCCCGACCTACGGTCGTTACTACATCAAGGTCTCCAACTTACGCCAAGTCGTCATGGACTCCAAAGGTGAATCCGTTCCTCTATGCGAGCCCACTTCCTACCCTAGTGAATGGTATGCTACTTCATACTCCGTCACATATGCATGATAGGTTCACACAGACCAGTACGGAGGCAAGGGAGGAAGCCCGGAACATCAAGCCCGACAAGATGGAGGCTTGGAAGAGGAGACGGAAGAAGACATGTCGGCAAACCAGTCCAAGCGGTACTACGGTTGTCGGAACTGTACTACCGGTCAGCTACTACCGCCTGATATCGCTTCACATCGACGGCTCCAATCGACGCTCCAGACCGCAAGAGGTACTACGGTCCCAGAGCAAGATTACTGTGATGACCGGTACTACCGTCCTAAGTCCGATACTCATCTAATGTATGTGCTGCAGACCTGTTGGGCCACATCCCATGTATTCCCCTTTACTTACCTATTCGCCTAGTTTATCCCCAAACTACCCTTGTTTAGTGGCTGGCCTATAAATAGAGCCCCCACCCCTCATGTATCCCTTAGGCATAGATGATAGACTAAAGACAACCCCCTTGTGTGGAATCTCTAGTTTTGCCTCATCCCCTTTCCCAAGGGGACCGACTATCGTCACCAACCTCGATTGGACTTTGCATCACGCATCCATCATTGAACAAGGCCTTGGAGTTCGATGTCTCGTCTCCAAGTTGTCAAGACCCTCCCCAAGGTGTTCTTCCCTCTCCGATGTGGATTTGAGGGAGCACGTTGACCGATCTTTCCTTGCGAGGATTCTATCGGACCGGTGGCCGCCGTTCGGGAGCAATCGTCCTTGTATCGTGTGAGTTTTGCGTGTGTTCATCGTGTTCTTCGCGAGGTGTGTGTTCGCTTCCGCTACCTTCTCCCTTTCCCCTCGCTTTCCCATTGATTTGACCACGAGATCCGTGAAGATTGGGCCACCCAAGAGGTTAACCCCTCCATCAGGACCGGTTGCCACCGGCGTGAGGTATCGGCTTGTATCGTGTTTTCGTGTGTGTGTGTGTGTTCATTGAGTTCTTCGCGTGTGTGTTCGTGGATTTCATCCCCCTCCTCCGACCACTCGCTTCTCCCTCGATTCCCACGGAATTCGTGAAAGATCGGGCCACCCCAAGGGGTCACCCCTAACATATTGGTATCAAGAGCAAGGTTGATCACGAATTTCCCCTCAATTTTTCTTCTATCCATCATAAAATCAAAAATTCCCCAAACAGAGCCCCAAATTGCCTTTGGCTCGATCTTTGGATTTGGTGAGTTTTTCGTGGTTTTGGACCATAGAACTGTTGCTTTTGGAGTTGATCTACAGTCTTCATATGTTCCTAGTCCAGCCTTTCGGTCAGATTACCACGAATTTGAGGATGTTTCCAGGTTGATTGCATGCCAGGTCTGCGCCCGGCGATACTACCGGTCGTACGAGCGGTACTACCGCAAATCACCGGTACTACCGCCCGCAACTGACAGTTTTTCATTTCCTTTTGACACCTCAATTTCGCTTGCTGACTGTCCTCTTTCACTTGTTCGCGTTTCACATGTTTGTCACCATACTAACAAAAGCTTTCGCAACAAAGTTCACCACGCGCTCAACGACACCGTGACACTCGAACATCGTCCACAACAACGGTTGCAAGTCGTCAACAATACCAAAGGTATAACTTGCACCACTTTGACAGCCCCATATCTTCCTTTGTGTGTATCTATCCTATGAGAGCAACTCATGTTGTGTTTGTCTAAGCATTGTGCACTTGCCTTTGGAAAGTGAGAGTGTGAGGGCAAATACAAAAGTTAACATAGTAGTATAGAAAGGGAGAAAAAGAATCAAAAAAAAGAAGATAGAGAAAAAGCAAAAAAAATAATAGAAAGATACATAGTCTCCCATACAAAGAGAGTATCAAGCATGTAAGCAAAAATAGAGAGGAAAAAGCGCGCCAAGGCAAGTGCACAAATCCATTGCTTAACCCTCTTTTGGCAAACGAGATGTGGTTTCTCCTTGCGTTGGCACGACACTGAGCTTAGTCTCCGTTAGGACCTATTGTGCTCATTTTCATAGTCGTGCTAACCCCTTTAATCTCCACGTGTGCGTTTTCTCGTGTTTTTGTAGGTCGTATTCTTTTTGCTTTTGATCTTTGGTTCTTTACCACCTAGAACAATAAACCTTTTCTTGGATCGTTTTGTTTGGCTTCCCACACTCCTAACCTTCCACCAAAAGCTTTTGAGTGTCCTACTTGATTTGTGTGAGATTCGTTGCGATTTCACTTTGCAAGCTCTTAGCTCTCTTGTGTGGTATTTGGTTTGATACAATCTCCATGGTGAGGTAAAAGGCTGACTCTCCACGTTATCTCCCCCATATACAACCCTTGTCGGCTTTGCATTATGGACAGGAACGCTGAGTCGTCCCAACAAACGCCACATCAAGAGGAAGACGCGCAATGCATGACAAGGTTGGATCATTGGAAGATCCGAGGAGAATTAAACTACCGTTGTGACGCCCTTGAGCAGCGCCAAGATGAACAATTCAGCGAAACTTGAGTGGAGTTCAAGAGCATCGACAACCGCTTCGAGGAAGTCTGAGGCTAAATGAATGCAATGCAACACAACCTCGGCCATCAAAATGAAGCTCTTGGCCGCGCTCTCGCCGCAACGGATGAGAAGCTTCAACGACTCATTGATGGGCTAGCAAGACCGCGATCTCGCGACTCAAGCGCGTCACGCCACTCCTCAAGTGAATCAAGCTCTTCACGCCATCACGTTTCAAGGCACCAAGAGGGACCCGTCCTTCACTCCATGAGCTCTTCTCAAGCGGTACCATCTCCGCGACACGCCGCAACGTCAAGCTATGATGGTGACCTCTCCGCAAGACCTCCAAGACGTGAAGCGAACCGTCCACAACCAAGGGCACTCGTGGTTCAACAAGAACAACCACACATGGACCCCCAAAACGATCGTCAACGACGCATCCCTTCAACAACCAGTGAAGCATCTGAAGTGGACGAACAAGATCGCCGTCGACGTGAGGCACTCGAAGACCCACCAAGGCATCATCATCGTCATGAACATCAACGTCGACAAAATGATCACCATGACGAGCCTCCTACGCATCAAGAAAAAAGGGAGCAGCCCATTGCGCATGCGGCTCGCCGTCCTCCTCGCCATATGGCGCAAGACGATGCTCATCATCATCAACCACGCCAAGAGCAAGAGCAAGCTCCCCAAGCTCGTCGTGAGAACCAACAGCCTCCTCCTCGTCCTCAACCGCGCCAACAACACGAGCAAGCTCCCCAAGCTCGTCATCAAGACCAAGTTCCACCACCAAATGCGGCACCGCAACAACCTCAAGGGCAACGCCACCATCACCAAGCAAGACGTGAGAGCTCGGATGATGAAGATGGCCACCAAAACCATGGCAACCTCCAACACCGGAACCGCAATGAAGAAGAAACCTTCGGCAAGCTCAAATTCACCATGCCCAAGTTCACCGGTTCCAACGAACCCGAAGAATATCTCTCGTGGGAACTCAAGGTTGACAAGATCTTCTACATGCACAACTATAGAAATGAGAAGATGATGGCCATGGCGTCCCTCAAGTTTGATGAGTATGCAAACCTTTGGTGGGAACAAGTCCAACTCGCTCGTGAAGCAAAAGAAGAGCCTCCAATCACAACTTGGCAAGAAGGCTCATATGAGATCCTGCTTTGTTCATTCGCACTACACGCGTGACCTTTTCAACAAGCTTCAAACGCTTAGTCAAGGGACAAAGACCGTGGAAGAGTACTTCAAACAAATGGAGCTCAACATGATCCGTGCCAACATTGAAGAGCGTGATGAACAAACAATGGCACGTTTCCTCAATGGCTTGAACCATCCAATCAAGCGCATCACCAAGTTCCAAAAGTACAACAACATGGTTGAGCTTGTACACATAGCATCAAAAGCCGAACGTCAAGTGCAAGAGGACATCAAGTACAACAAGCCAAAGACGTACTTCACCTACAAGCAAGCACTAACCACTTGATGTGGACATCCCATCTATTGATACAACCGTTGTACCTACAGCTACACACATACAAGGACCTATCACAAGATCTCGTGCCAAACAACTTAACTATCAGGTACTTTCATTTCTTGGAACTATTCCTCACATACATGAGAATATGATGCTGCCTAAATCAGATGTATTTCTTACTCTTAGGAATGATGGACCAAGCATGGATGAGAGGGACAAGCATTGGAGCATGGCCATGCATGGAGATGGCAGCAAGCACGTGATGATCCAAGAGAAGGCCACGGATGAAGATTTCAGAACTTTGAGGCCACCATAATGAAGAAAGAAGGCTTGGACGAAATATTCAAGATTAATACTTCACAAATTCGTCCATAGCCTAATATGGTGCTGCGACACCTTTATTTTGGCCAGGCCCATGTAATTTTCGCAGGATTTTAAATAGCCACTTTTTAGAGTCCGTATTTGAGGAGAAAAGGACTTCTAGGGTTGGATTCGGCCACCACTTGTATGGCTGGCCGAAACCCCACCTTTTCCTCCTTAAATACTCCCCATAGCCGTCACCATAGACTCGGATTATGTTTAGACATTAAGTTAGCCATCATAGCAACTTCGCCAAGGCTCGAGCGTCGCAGAGGCCTCTTGTACTTCGCACCTATACAGGATCCCACCTTTTCAATAAAGCTTTCCTCTTAATCCGCAATATCTTGATTGCAATATTAGTTCTTACTTGTTCTCGATTTCAGGTAGGAATTAAGACCCTCGCTGGTCAGGCTGATCGTGTTTCCGCAGGATCGGTAACCTCCAGGAGATTGGCCTAGCGATTGCATTGGCGCTCGTGCTCGCACGTGTAGTCGGATCATCAAGCCCGAACTCCACCAAATCGACTATCACCATCTCATCGAAAGATCGGACACCTTTGCCCTATCACCACTACTCCAACAACCCCAAGTGGAAGCTCATCAAGTACCACCAAGCTTCCTTTCATACCAACACTTCCTCAAGGAAAACCGCCCCCAAGTGGCAAATACACAAATGATGATCAACCATTGAATGTTGAATGCTACAAGTGTGGAGGCAAAGGACACAAGTCGGCCGCATGTGGAAACAAGAAAGTTTTGTTCATCCACGACAATGGCGATGAAGAATACTTGAGTGAATATGAATTTGATGCAAGGGTCAAGGAAGCATTGGCTAGGCAACATTTGCAAGATGACCAAGAACTACTTGTGTGTGAGCATGACGCAAGTCCATCGCTTGTCGTCACAAGGGTCTTAACTACTCAAGTCAATGAGAATGAAGACCAAAGATCAAACATATTCCAAACTCGTGTCGGTATCAATGGGAAGTCCATCAAAGTTGTCATAGATGGAGGGAGTTGCCACAATCTTGCATGCATGGAAATGTGTGAGAAACTCAACCTCACCCTCCATCCGCACAAGCATCCCTACCATATACAATGGCTAAGTGACCAAGGGTCCGTCAAGATAAGGCATACCGTCTCGGTAACATTCTCAATTGGACCATACAAAGACATGGTGGAATGTGATGTGGTCCACATGACGGTTTGCCATATGTTGCTAGGAAGGCCGTGGCAATATGACAAGCGTGCTTTGCATGATGGTCACACAAACACTTATACCTTCAAATGGCTTGAAAAGACTTGTGTTTTGCAACCAATGACTCCTAGCCAAATAATTGCAGACAATGCAAAGGCTTTAGCGAGGGCGCAAAGCACAAAACCACCTTGTGAGAAGAGCGGTGCGCGAGAGAACCACACAATAGTAAGTGACAGCCACAAGCCAAACTCGAGTGGAAAAACTAAGAGTGTTCTTCTTGCCACCAAAAGTGAGATGAGAGAAGTGAGGAACAACCCATCCATCTTGCACTATGTCCTTATATGCAAGGGACTAGCGCACGAAACTAATGACTTGACAAATGTTCCTCCCTCTTTGATGGCTATTTTGCAGGAATTCCAAGATGTATTCCCCCGAAGAGCTTCCTCATGGACTACCTCCTCTTTGCGGAATCGTGCACCGCATTGACCTCATACCCGGCGCACCACTTCCAAACCGCACCGCGTACCGCACGAACCCCGAAGAGACGAAAGAGATAGAACGACAAATCAACCAACTCGTCTCCAAAGGTTTGATCCAAGTAAGCACTAGCCCAAGCGCGGTACCCGTGATTCTTGTACCAAAAACGGATGATACGTTGCGGTTATGCATGGACTGTTGTCCAATCAATGCTATCACCGTGCGTTATCGACATCCTATACCGCGTCTTGATGACATGCTTGATGAGTTATGTGGAGCCACTATCTTTTCGAAAATTGATCTTCGTAGTGGTTACCATCAAATACGCATGGCCGAGGGTGATGAATGGAAAACCACCTCCAAGGCCAAGCATGGTCTCTATGAATGGTTGGTTATGCCTTTTGGCTTATCTAATGCCTCATCTACCTTCATGCGCCTTATGAACCATATTTTGAGATCTCTCATTGGCAAGAGTGTCGTTGTCTAGTTTGATGATATTCTTGTCTATAGCAAGTCACTAGAGGAGCATGTTACACATGTTAAGGAGGTACTTCAAATCCTTCATCATGAAAATCTATATGCTAATTCCCCAAGTGTACCTTTGTGAAAGACAAACTGATTTTCCTTGGTTTTGTTGTGTCTTCTAATGGCATTGAAGTTGATGTCTCAAAAGTTAATGATAGGGAAAAGGTGTCCAATCTTTTGATGAGATGGTGATAGTCGATTTTGTGGAGTTCTGGCTTGATGATCCGACTACACGTGTGAGCATGAGCGCCAATGCAATTGCTAGGGCAATATCCTGGAGGTTACCGATCCTGCGGGAACACGATCAGCCTGACCAGCGAGGGTCTTAATTCCTACCTAAAATCAAGAACAAGTAAGAACTAATATTGCAATCAAGATATTGCGGATTAAGATGAAAGCTTTATTGAAAAGGTGAGATCCTGTATAGGTGCGAAGTACAAGAGGCCTCTGCGATGCTCGAGCCTTGGCGAAGTTGCTATGATGGCTAACTTAATGTCTAAACAAAATCCGAGTCTATGGTGACGGATAAGGAGAGTATTTAAGGAGGAAAAGGTAGGGTTTCGGCCAACCATAGAAGTGGTGGCCGAATCCAACCCTAGAAGTCCTTTTCTCCCCAAATACGGACTCTAAAAAGTGGCTATTTAAAATCTGCGAAAATTACATGGGCCTGGCCCAAAATAAAGGTGTCGCAGCACCATATTAAGCTATGGAAGAATTTGTGAAGTATTAATCTTGAATATTTCGTCCAAGCCTTCTTTCTTCATTATGGTGGCCTCAAAGTTCTGAAATCTTCATCCGTGGCCTTCTCTTGGATCATCACATGCTTGCTGCCATCTCCATGCATGACCATGCTCCAATGCTTGTCCCTCTCATCCATGCTTGGCCCATCATTCCTAAGAGTGATAAATACATCTGATCTAGGCAGCATCATATTCTCATGTATGTGAGGAATAGTTCCAAGAAACGAAATGATGCAGCCCGACCTACGGTCGTTACCACATCATGGTCTCCAACTTACGCCAAGTCGTCATGGACTCAAAAGGTGAATCCGTTCCTCTATGCGAGCCCACTTCCTACCCTATTGAATGGTATGCTACTTCATACTCTGTCACATATGCATGATAGGTTCACACCGACAAGTATGGAGGCAAGGGAGGAAGCCCGTAACATCAATCCCGACAAGACGGAGGCTTGGAAGAGGAGACGAAAGAAGCCACGGCTCAACCACCAGAGTCTCCGGCCTACATCGGAGTCTCCGGTCCTGCTACACCGGAGTCTTTGGACCGGCCTCGGTGACGCCAAGACAACCAGGGGCAGTCAGATGCCCCTCCGGACGACACGAGAGATGTACAGAATCTCCAGCCTAGACCGAAGTCTCCGGCCCAGACCGGAGTCTCCGGCCCACCACACCGGAGTCTCCGGCCTACACGATGGGCCTGCGCGCCGCCAGCTGGGCCTTTGGCCGATGTACCCCTCTAGCTCGCCCAAACCCTAGTTTTATCTCTAAACTACCCCTGTTTATGTGGCTGGCCTATAAATAGAGCCCCCACCCCTTCATGTATCCCTTAGGCATAGATGATAGACTAAAGACAACCCCCATTGTGGAATCTCCAGTTTTGCCTCATCCCCTTTACTAAGGGGACCGACTATTGTCACCAACCTCGATTGGACGTTGCATCACGCATCCATCATTGAACAAGGCCTTGGAGTTCGTTGTCACGTCTCCAAATTGTCAAGACCCTCCCCAAGGTGTTGTTCTCTCTCCGATGTGGATTTGAGGGAGCACGTTGACCGATCTTTCCTTGCGAGGATTCTATTGGACCGGTGGCCGCCGTTCGGGAGCAATCGGCCTTATATCGTGTGAGTTTTGCGTGTGTTCATCGTGTTCTTCGCGAGGTGTATGTTCGCTTCCGCTACCTTCTCCCTTTCCCCTTGCTTTCCCATCGATTTGACCATGAGATCCATGAAGGTCGGGCCACCCAAGAGGTTAAACTCTTCCATCATCTGGTATCAGCAGCTTTGGTTGCCACGGATTTCTCATCAATTTGGTCTTTTCCCCATAAATTCGAAAATTTCACCAAAAACAGCCTCAATTCGTGTTTTGGATCGATCTGTGATTTGAGTGAGTTTTGGTAGGTTTTGATCCGTGGATTACTTGCTAAACTGGTTGATCTACCTTCCCCTGCGTTCACATGGCCTAATTCCTTGATTTTCCCCATCAATCTGAGGTTTTGGTTTGAGTTTTTCCGCCTAAAACGCGTCCCGTTCGAGTTCTGGACGCTCTGGAATCTCCCGGACCGGAGTCTCCGGCCTAGACCGGAGTCTCCGGACTTTTCGAGCTCCAGACCGGAGTCTCCGGACCTCCAGACCGGAGTCTCCGCCCCTCCCTATAGACAGAAAAACTGCAGCACGGTTTTGAGCATAACTTTTGCAATTCAATTCGGATTTTGGTGTTGTTTAGCTCGTTTCGAAGAGGAGAAGGAGCACTACATCATCATCCACGTTGTTCATGCTATCTACTACATCAAAATTCCGTGAGAAAAGCGGAATCCAACAATAAAGAGTGAAGATCGTCGACGAAAGGTATAACATTCCGCGACTTTTCCCCACTTGCATTCCTTTGTGAACCCCACTATCTTTGTGAGCAACAAACACCTATTGAGACTAGTTCCTCTTATGATTGCTTGGGCTATGCACATTTGATACCTTGTAGATTCCGAGAAAACATTGTGAGCGCTATCTCATATAGTTATCTTGTATAGTTGTTGGCACAAGGAAGAGGCAAGTGAAAAAGAAAAAAGAAAAAAAGAAAAAAAATATAGAAAAAGGAAAAGAGAAAAATAAAAGAAAGAGATATACATGTGCCTCATAGAATAGGAAGCGCAAGCTCGATGAACATCATATAGGTGGTACTTATTGTGCATATCTTGTAGCCCACCAATTAATTGCAATCGAACTAGTGTCTCTCCTTGTACTTGTGACACGAGCTTATAGTCTTTGCTAGGTAATCATTTGGTTCTTAGCTCACTTTCTCCGTCGCACAAGTCCCATTTATCCCACCGTGTGTTTCCTTGTACATATTTCTTATCTTGTGGATTGACTTGTTTTGCTTTGTGATCATTGTGGTTCTTTACTTGCCAATACAACATCTTGATTTCAGATTGGTTCTTGACATGCCACTTTTCATACCTATCCACCATAGGCCTTGTGTGTGTGTGTTTTTTGGTTAGTAGTTGGTTTTAGTGTTCCACGTGAACTTCACTTTGCTTGGTTTATTGCTCTCAAGTGTGGCCACTTGCACGATACGATCTTCCAAGGTAAAGTAAGGTTCGACGTTGTATCCCTAGCACCCTCTACCACTTCCATATACAACACTTGGTCTTGTGAAGCATGTCTAGGGACTCCGGAACCGAGAATGATATCTATGAAGAATCCATGATGAGCCACCATGACTACGACTCCACAAGTATAGAGGACATGATGGAGCACAACACCGACAATGGCTCCGCATGCTTTGAGGACCCGGAGCACTACACCTACGACGACTCCACATGCATGGAAGACTTGGAGCTCTACATCGACAATGCCTCCTCATGCATGGAGACTATGGAGCACTACACCGACAATAGCTCCACATGCTTGGGTGATATGGAGTACTACACCAACAATTACTCCCCAAGCATGGATGACTTCGAGTGCGACATCGACGATGCCTCGCCGAGCATGGAGGACACGGAGAACTTCATCGACTTTGATGGCTCCTCCATGAGCCATGAAGAATTCTTCCACCGTGTGGAGATGGAATCCTACTACGCCAAGCAAGCGGAGGCGCATCATCAAGATCCCATGACCTTCAAGGCCAAGCGTGCCACACCAAAGGGCACCACCTACTTCGATGATCCACCTCCAAGGCGACAAGTGCCACCACCTCCAAGACGTCACGCGCCACCATCGACAAGGCATCTAGTGCCACCACCTAGATGGCGTCAAGCTCCACCATCTCCAAGGCGCCAAGCTACATCACCTCCAAGGCGCCAAGCTCCACCTCCTATCCAAACAAGAGTGGTGTCCAAACATCATATGCATTGGGAGGCTCCAAGAAACAAGAATCTTCATCGACAAACATCCTCTCATGAGCATCGCCACCATAAAGAGGATACAAGACATCGTCAAAGGCATCTTCGCCATCAAGACGAAGAATTCATGATGAGCACCAACCATAATGCTCAAGCTAGCTCAAGAAGGCACCACAAGCACAAGAAGAGTGTCAAGGCAAATGATCACCGTCGCGAGCGTCATGTGGATGACCAAGTGCTTCACCAACATCAACCATTGGCAAGGCATGCCAATGACCTCCGTCATAGGGCACCTTCAACTACTCGTGCCACAATGGCACCAAGAGCAAGCCTTCCTCCACGCCATCAAGCTTCAACGCCTACGCTTGACTTCCACGACCTCGCGAACGAGGAAAATGTAGACCTCTACTTCGCCAAGTTGGGTAGCATGAGCCTACCTCCACCACGACTACGAGATGTCCACAAGAAGGTCGAGCATGGGATTTTCCCTTCGACCATGGAGGAGAGCGATGATGCCCATCTTATGGCATCCAACCTTGAAGGCGACAAGGTCAAGAATGGTGAGCATGGGATTTTCCCTTCACCAAAGGAGGCACATGGAGTTGAGGAACCTGAGCCTACCCCTATATGCTTGAGTGATGATGTGGTACCAATCCCATGTGAGTATGAGAGCCACTTAGCCCACTTGAGTGAGAACAAGAGTGAGATGAGTGACTCCACCTTATGTGAGATTGAGTGCTTCCACTTGGAGGGCATGAGCGATACTCCTAGTGAGTTGAGAGTGGTAGTTGATAGGTCAAGTGAGACCATTTCGATTTCTAACAACTTACCCTCTACCTCTAGTGTGTTCTCTTGTGTTGTGCTAGGTTCCATGGAGGAAGATGCACCAAGCCATGAAGCAATGATGCCTCAATTGGAGAAGATGTACATGGTGCACGAAGATGATGCTATGCCATGGCTACATCAAGAAGACGAAGTCGTCCACAAGGAGACCACTACTTCCACAACACCCACTTCACATGAGAGGTATGAACAAGGTAACAATAAGGGTGTTGATGATGCCATGATCCCACTAGTGGACATGATGAATTGTGAGGATATGCATGCTATGGATGATACTTGTGACATTACTTATGCTTCATCCATATTCCCATGTGATGCTTTGCCTTTGCATAATATTGATCATGTGGAATTGTTTGATTTCCATATCATTGCCATAAACATGCCATGCTATGCATCTTGTGTGTATCCTCCAATTGCTTCAGACTTGTCTTGTCATGCTAGTCATTCAATTTCTCCCATTGCTTGCGATAAGATGAATGCTTGCTATTTCACTTGTTTTGCTTGCAACAATATTGATCTATGCGTTATAATGAGATAGCCCCCATAGCTTTCTCAATTTTGGAGATTTTGATGATTGCCATGATAAGCATGTTCCCCACTTGCATAATCACCATGCATCTATGTTATACTTGATTGACATTAATGGTGATGTGCACAAGAAGAGATACATCATGATGGATGATGTGTATCTCTACCATGCACACACGTTCTTCCTTTGGTGTATGATGTGTGTAGGTACCCGCACAAGAATGTCAACCTCGGTTGAGCACGAGTTGACAAAACGAGCTCTGAGAGCATCCCACAAGTGAGTTCAAGATCGAACCCAGCTCTGATACCTTTTGCATGCTTTGCATCTTTCATGTTGGCAAATTGCTCTTTCCTATGGTTTGATTGCAAGCATGTTGATGGTATAATCTCACCTTGTGACATTTATGTTTCTTCGCTTTTGGATAATGATGCTTTGTGTGTTGCTACAAAAATGTTGAACATTTTCTCTTTCCGATGTTTTGTGTGCAACCACAATTCCATTAAGAGCATGTATTGTCATGAGAGCTTCCAAGAATCTCGTCTTGTTGTTGCAACAAACATAAGGACCACTTGCTCTTTCATTTGGTTTGTTTGCAAACATGCCGTTTTTGCTTCCACTTGGGATACCATACTCCCATGAAATTTGCTTTTGATGATTTGTGTGTGATATCCAACATGTTGGACAATTTCTCTTTCCAATGGTTGGTTTGCACAAATAATGATGTTTCTTTGGACATTCTTCCTTGTGTGTTTTTGCCAAATTCTCCTATTCTTGCATCAAAGATGTTGTTTGAAATTTGGATCCAATGCTCTGGGTGCCCAACTACTACGTTATATGGAGTTTTTGAGTTTCCACATTTGGATGATGTTCAAACGATTTCCATGCACTTTGACCTTGCATATGCATTCCATTTGCTATCCTTGTATTGTGCTAATAGTGTTGTGAACAAGAATGGACATGCCACATTTGACATGCTCCTCAATCACACACGAAAATATTTTGCTTGGTCTTTGTTGTGTGAAGGCACAAATGCATACACGTCAACCTCTATGGACTATATGTTGACAAGAAGAACCGAAGAGAGTTACCTATGGCTACCCTTCATCGAGCTATCTCTACAAGATAAGGTGACTTCCTTCTACTTGAGGACTCATGCAATAATCTTCATGAATTGTCTACGCTTTGAGTGTTGCTTCGCTTTTGTCGTGAGCTTTGTAGGCTTCATGGAGGGTGAAGGAACATTGAAGTGTTGTCAAGTCAATATTCTCGAGGACGACTATATGGTGAACCCCAGGATCAAGGATGTCCTTCGACCTCTTCTACTTCGTGATGAACATGGAGAGTCGAGGACGACTCTTTTTGAAGGGGGGGAGATGATGCATCCCGACCTACGGTCGTTACCACATCATGGTCTCCAACTTACGCCAAGTCGTCATGGACTCCAAAGGTGAATCCGTTCCTCTATGCGAGCCCACTTCCTACCCTATTAAATGGTATGCTACTTCATACTCCGTCACATATGCATGATATGTTCACACCGACAAGTACGGAGGCAAGGGAGGAAGCCCGGAACATCAAGCCCGACAAGACGGAGGCTTGGAAGAGGAGATGGAAGAAGCCATGGCTGAACCACCAGAGTCTCTGGCCTACATTGGAGTCTCCGGTCCTGCTACACCAGAGTCTCCGGACCGACCTCCGGACCGACACCAGCAACCGTCCCGGGGACAGTCTGTATGCCCCTCCGGAGACGACACCGGAGACAGACCGAAATCTTCGGCCCAGACCGGAGTCTCCGGCCCACCACACCGGAGTCTCCGGCCTACACGATGGGCCTAAGCGCCGCCAGCTGGGCCTTCGGCCCATGTACCCCTCTAGCTCGCCCAATGCCTAGTTTTATCCCTAAACTACCCCTGTTTATGTGGCTGGCCTATAAATAGATCCCCCACCCCTTGATGTATCCCTTAGGCATAGATGATAGACTAAAGACAACCCCATTGTGGAATCTCTAGTTTTGCCTCATCCCCTTTACCAAGGGGACCGACTATCGTAACCAACCTCGATTGGACTTTGCATCACGCATCCATCGTTGAACAAGGCCTTGGAGTTCGTTGTCACGTCTCCAAGTTGTCAAGACCCTCCCCAAAGTGTTCCTCCCTCTCCGATGTGTATTTGAGGGAGCACGTTGACCGATCTTTCCTTGCGAGGATTCTATCGGACCGGTGGCCGCCGTTCGGGAGCAATCGGCCTTGTATCGTGTGAGTTTTGCGTGTGTTCATCATGTTCTTCGTGAGGTGTGTGTTCGCTTCCGCTACCTGATAGTTAAGTTGTTTAGCACGAGATTGAGTGATAGGTCCTTGTATGTGTGTAGCTGTAGGTACAACGGCTGTATCAATAGATGGGATGTCCACATCAAGCTCCCCTTCTTGAATTGAAGTCGTCCTCGATGCAATCTCATCTTCCTCACCAAAGTAAGGCTTCAAATCTGCAATGTTAAACGTAGGACTAACCGTACCAAAGTCTGCAGGCAACTCAATTTTATATGCATTATCGTTTATTTTCTCTAACACCTTAAAGGGACCAGCAGCACGCGGCATTAACTTAGTGATAGGGCAAAGGTGTCCGATCTTTCGATGAGATGGTGATAGTCTATTTGGTGGAGTTCGGGCTTGACGATCCGACTACACGTGCGAGCACGAGAGCCAATGCAATCGCTAGGCCAATCTCCTGGAGGTTACCGACCCTGTGGGAACATGATCAGCCTGACCAGCGAGGGTCTTAATTCCTACCTGAAATCGAGAACAAGTAAGAAGTAATATTGGAATCAAGATATTGCGGATTAAGATGAAAGCTTTGTTGAAAAGGTGGGATCCTGTATAGGTGCGAAGTACAAGAGGCCTCTACGACGCTCGAGCCTTGGCGAAGTTATTATGATGGCTAACTTAATGTCTAAACAAAATCCGAGTCTATCGTGACGGCTAAGGCGAGTATTTAAGGAGGAAAAGGTAGGGTTTCGGACAGCCATAGAAGTGGTGGCCGAATCCAACCCTAGAGTCCTTTTCTCCCCAAATACGGACTCTAAAAAGTGGCTATTTAAAATCCTGCAAAAATTACATGGGCCTAGCCCAAAATAAAGGTGTTGCAGCACCATATTAAGCTATGGACGAATTTGTGAAGTATTAATCTTGAATATTCCGTCCAAGCATTCTTTCTTCATTATGGTGGCTCAAAGTTCTGAAATCTTCATCCGTGGCCTTCTCTTGAATCATCACATGCTTGCTGCCATCTCCATGCATGACCATGCTCCAATGCTTGTCCCTCTCATCCATGCTTGGTCCATTATTCCTAAGAGTAATAAATACATCTGATTTAGGCAGCATCATATGCTCATGTATGTGAGGAATAGTTCCAAGAAACGAAAGTACCTGATAGTTAAGTTGTTTAGCACGAGATCAAGTGATAGGTCCTTGTATGTGTGTAGTTGTAGGTGCAATGGTTGTATCAATAGATGGGATGCCCACATCAGTTAAGGACATGCGAGTTTGGCCCATCCCTACCAATGTTAGTGAACTTCGTAGTTTTCATGGGTTGGCCGGTTTTTACCGTCGCTTTGTGAAAGACTTTTCTACCATTGCTTGCCCTCTCAATGAATTGACCAAGAAAAATGTCACATTCGTTTGGGGCAAGGCACAACAAAAAAGCTTTTGATGAGCTCAAAAAGAGAATCACCGAAGCTGAGATGGGATCCCTTGTGGGATTGACCCTAGGGTGGCCCAATCTTCACGGATTTGAGGTGGGGAGTGAGGGGATACCCGATGAACACGATGAACGCAACACATACGCAAGGTAAAGATACAAACACACGCAAACACAACCCGATTCGATTTGCTCCCGTTGGCTCGAATAACCAATCCATAAGAATCCTCGGCGAGAGACCATTAGGTAGAATCACCAAAGGAGAGATCGGCAAGCGGATGATAGAATCCAAATCAAAGGAGAGAGTAGCAACCAAGTTGAATCCCTAAGGTGATAGAGCAAAGGTGTCCGATCTTTCGATGAGATGGAGATAATCAATTTGGTGGAGTTCGGGCTTGACGATCCGACTACACGTGCGAGCACGAGCGCCAATGCAATCGCTAGGCCAATCTCCTGGAGGTTACCGATCCTGCGGGAACACGATCAGCCTGACCAGCGAGGGTCTTAATTCCTACCTGAAATCGAGAACAAGTAAGAACCAATATTGCAATCGAGATATTGCGGATTAAGAGGAAAGCTTTATTGAAAAGGTGGGATCCTGAATAGGTGCGAAGTACAAGAGGCCTCTGCGACGCTCGAGCCTTGGCGAAGTTGCTATGATGGCTAACTTAAAGTCTAAACAAAATCCGAGTCTAGGGGGACGACTATGGGGAGTATTTAAGGGCGAAAAGGTGGGGTTTCGGCCAGCCATGGAAGTGGTGGCCGAATCCAACCCTAGAAGTCCTTTTCCCCTCAAATACGGACTCTAAAAAGTGGCTAATTAAAATCCTGCGAAAATTACATGGAAGCGAACTCACACCTCGCGAAGAACACGATGAACACACGCAAAACTCACACGATACAAGGCCGATTGCTCCCGAACGGCGGCCACCGGTCTGATAGAATCCTCGCAAGGAAAGATCGGTCAATGTGCTCCCTCAAATCCACATCGGAGAGGGAAGAACACCTTGGGGAGGGTCTTGACAACTTGGAGACGAGACATCAAACTCCAAGGCCTTGTTCAACGATGGATGCGTGATGCAAAGTCCAATCGAGGTTGGTGACGATAGTCGGTCCCCTTGGTAAAGGGGATGAGGCAAAACTAGAGATTCCACAATGGGGGTTGTCTTTAGTCTATCATCTATGCCTAAGGGTTACATGAGGGGTGGGGGCTCTATTTATAGGCCAACCACATAAACAAGGGTAGTTTGGGAATAAACTAGGCGATTAGGCAAGTAAAGGGGGATACAAGGGCTGTGGCCCAACTAGTGCGCGCAGGCACTGCCAGGAGCGGTAGTACCGGACTTGGGACCGGTAGTACCGCTTGGTCCGGTAGTGCCGCTCTGGGACCGGTAGTACCGCTTGCGGTCCTGGAGCGTCAGCTGGAGCCGTCTGTAGCGAGCGGTATCAGGGGACGGTAGTACCGCTGACCGGTAGTACCGGGTCCAGATCCGGTAGTACCGCCGGAGACAGAGAGTATTTGGCTTCTGTTGGCGTCGTCTGTTGGTGGCGGTAGCAGAACGGTAGTGCCGCCGGGCGGTAGTACCGGTCGCCAGGTCCGGTAGTACCGCTGGCGACAGAGAGCATTTGGCGATCTGTCTTCTTCCGCCTCCTCTTCCAAGCCTCCGTCTTGTCGGGCTTGATGCTCCGGGCTTCCTCCCTTGCCTCCGTACTTGTCAATGTGAACCTATCATGCATATGTGACGGAGTATGAAGTAGCATACCATTCAATAGGGTAGGAAGGGGGCTCGCATAGAGGAACGGATTCACCTTTGGAGTCCATGACGACTTGGCGTAAGTTGGAGACCAAGATGTGGTAACGACCGTAGGTCGGGCTACATCACAAGATCTCCAACATCAAACACAACATGCTTTCTCCCTTTATCCCCAGCAAGTTTATACTTAGCATTCATATGTTCGATGTTATCTTTAGTAGTCTTATGCAAGTTTAATATCATTTCCGTGCATTGTGTAGCATCCAAATTATGTTGCACCGAAGTAGGTAGAGGCAATAAATCAATAGGTGCACGAGGAACAAAACCATAGACGATCTCAAACGGGCACATCTTTGTGGTAGAATGCAGCGAACGATTATAAGCAAATTCTATATGAGGTAAACACTCTTCCCACAATTTTAAGTTCTTCTTTAAAACAGCCCGCAACATAGTTGACAAAGTTCTATTTACTACTTCAGTTTGTCCATCAGTTTGGGAATGACATGTAGTACTAAACAACAATTTAGTCCCCAACTTAGCCCATAAACATCTCCAAAAGTGGCTAAGAAATTTAGTATCATGATCAGAAACAATAGTATTTGGCACACCATGCAAACGAACAATTTCATGAAAGAACAAATCAGCAATATGCGCAGCATCATCCGTTTTATGACAAGGAATAAAGTGTGCCATCTTAGAAAACCGATCCACAACAACAAATACTATCCCTCCCCTTCTGTGTTCGTGGCAATCCCAAAACAAAGTCCATAGAAATATCCTCCCAAGGAACACTGATGTGGACATCCCTACTATTGATACAACCGTTGTACCTACAGCAACACACATACAAGGACCCATCACAAGATCTCGTGCCAAACAACTTAACTATCAGGTACTTTCGTTTCTTGGAACTATTCCTCATATACATGAGAATATGATGCTGCCTAAATCAGATGTATTTCTTACTCTTAGGAATGATGGACCAAGCATGGATGAGAGGGACAAGCATTGGAGCATGGCCATGCATGGAGATGGCAGCAAGCATGTGATGATCCAAGAGAAGGCCACGGATGAAGATTTCAGAACTTTGAGGCCTCCATAATGAAGAAAGAAGGCTTGGACGAAATATTCAAGATCAATACTTTACGAATTCGTCCATAGCTTAATATGGTGCTGCGACACCTTTATTTTGGGCCAGGCCCATGTAATTTTTGCAGGATTTTAATTAGCCACTTTTTAGAGTCCGTATTTGAGGGGAAAAGGACTTTTAGGGTTGGATTCGGCCACCACTTCCATGGCTGGCCGAAACCCCTTTTCGCCCTTAAATACTCCCCATAGCCGACCCCATAGACTCGGATTTTGTTTAGACATTAAGTTAGCCATAGTCGCAACTTCGCCAAGGCTCGAGCGTCGCAGAGGCCTCTTGTACTTCACACCTATTCAGGATCCCACCTCTTCAATAAAGCTTTCCTCTTAATTCCGCAATATCTTGATTGCAATATTGGTTCTTACTTGTTCTCGATTTCAGGTAGGAATTAAGACCTTCGCTGGTCAGGCTGATCGTGTTCCCGCAGGATCGGTAACCTCCAGGAGATTGGCCTAACGATTGCATTGGCGCTCGTGCTCGCACGTGTAGTCGGATCGTCAAGCCCGAACTCCACCAAATCGACTATCTTACTCATCGAAAGATCGGACACCTTTGCCCCATCAAGTGGTATCAGATTTCAGGTTGCTCGGTGAGATTTTACTGTTTTTCGTAGATTAGATTTGTTTTTTTACCTATAACCCACGAAAAAGCCAAAAACACAGTTAGAGTTTAGATCCATCCCATAACCAATCTACGCCTCGCATTATCTTTTCAGTTTTTGCATTGTTGAATTTGTGTCTACATCGTCGCGTCGAGTTGCTGGTCTTAGTGTCTCGTCCGAGTTTCGAGTTCTGATCATAATAGTCACCGCCACACTCGCCGATCACCGCCACCATATTCCGCCACCATATTCCGCCGCCATATACCCTGCCTCCATAAACCCTAATACTCTGCCACCGCTTTCCTACCGCGACACAGATCCGATCAGTGTCCTGCTATGGTACGAGTCCGAGTAGAGTTATTCTTTCCTAGTTTTTTCTTTTTACTCTCCTTCTTTGTTGTCTCCGTGTTAAGCTAAAGTCCGTGTCGAGCTCCGAGTCCGGTCGTAAGTCCAGAAGGAGAGCAAAAAAAAAGTCTGGAACCGCCTCCGAAATTTTTTTCTGGCTATACTAGTTTTCGACCCCGGGGATCACTTTTCTCCATCGGCCGTTATAGCGATATTTTTTACGCCAAGGCTTTCGAGCAAAATAAAAATTTTGAAATTTTTTGGGGCTAACCTATTTTTAGACCCCGTAGATCAGTTTTAGACACTCGCCATCATAGTGATTTTCAGCATCTCGGTTCGCTTCTCAGGGTGCCATATCATCATACATTGCTTGTTGTGTCGCGTCGTGACATCGTTGGTGATCTAGGCTCGCGTCTCTAGTACGGTCTAGCCTAGGACCAGCACAGTACCGTCGTTGAGCATTCTTTCAACTTTTGCATTGCTGTTTTGATAATTGCTAACCCCCCTTGCTAAGCCTTCCCAGAGCTCCACAGATATTCTCCACGTGCGGTGTCTCGACTCCTGGTAATCTCTTGGTTCAATCTCTGGACCCACTGATCCTCGCGGTTGCACATCGCCTTTTCCTGCTGTTTGGTAAGAACTTGTAAGAGCTTCGTATATTGCTTGACGGATTACGCGTGACTTCCACCATATTTCCGTACTATATACCTATGCTTTTTAAGGACTAACCATGACAGATACTTCGCGGAACCCTGCCACAATGACGAACGAAGAACTACATGCCCACTTCTCCGCGCTCTTGGTCAGTCGCGCTGAAGACGTGGATACGCGCCTCGGGGAGTTTGACACCAAGCTCACCAACGCCGTGGACAAGATCGATGGACTCGAGAAATCCTTCACCGCCAAGCTTGACGTTCGGTTCAAGGAGCTTTTGAACCGATTGCCGGCACCCGCACCGGCACCCAGACATGGCGCACGGCGCATTCCGATCACGGGTCGGACTGCTGGTTCGGCTGCAGCCGCACCCCCGGTGGCTACCGCTGCGGCTGACGCTCCTCAGACTTCCGCCGCAGCTGCTGCTGCGACATTGGGGACAGATGACGGGTACTACTACGACCCCGACGACAACGATCTGTTTGACGAGGAGGTTGAACAACCTCCACAGGTACCTGCTGGCCGTCCCCGACATTACTACCGCAACGCTTGCCCACCGGTACGTGATGATGATCATGTTGCAAAGGTTAAATTAAATATTCCATCTTTTGAGGGTAAATATAATCCCGATGCATATCTTACATGGGAGATAGAAGTAGAACAATGTTTTGCATGCTTAAAATATCCTGAGAATATGCGTGTTAGTGCTGCTACATGTGAATTTACTAAATTTGCTTCCCTTTGGTGGTCTGAGTATTGTCGTTTAAATCCTACTACTATTCCTAGTACTTGGACTGCTTTAAAAACTGCTATGCGTGTTCGTTTTGTACCTCCCACTTATCAACGTGATTTACTAAAGAATCTGACACGTTTAGAGCAAGGGAAAAATTCTGTAGAAGAGTATTATCAGGAATTGCAAACGGGGATGGTTCGGTGTGGTCTTGTTGAATCTAATGAACAAATGCTTGCACGTTTCTTTGGTGGATTAAACAAGGACATTCAGCACATATTAGATTATAAGGAATATAATTCTATCACTCGTTTATTTCATCTTGCTTGCAAAGCTGAACGTGAAGTGCAGGATCACCAAACACCATGGAGGAGGACTAATAATTCTGCAGGTCGCACATCCTCTTGGACATCCCGACAATCAGCGCCTCCTCATGATTCGCCACCAGCTACTACCACATCCAAGACCACCACAAGATTTCCAGCTGCTCCTCCACCGTCATCCAATGCTCCCCTGTCAGAGTGCATCTTCTATGGCTTCCACGGGTAAGACAAAGGATATACAATGCCGCAAGTGCTGGGGTTTTGGTCATATTGAGAGATAGTGCACAACACAACATGTGATGATGGTGCGAGAAGATGGTCAATACGATTCAGCGAGTGACTTCGATGAAGATACACTAGCCCTTATTTCTGCTCGAGATGGAGACAATTACGATCTTGATGAAGAGCCGAGGTAATGGGAGCTGAAGTGCTGATCAATACAAGAGCATAATTACACAACGTGTGTTGAGTGTGCAATTGAGCAAATCTGAGCAAGATCAACGCCACAACCTGTTCCAAACACGTGGTGTTGTCAAGGAAAAGAGCTATCTGGATCATCATTGATGGAGGAGTTGTAATAATCTGCCGGTGTTGACATGGTAGAGAAGCTTGCGCTTCCAACAAGACAACGCCCACATTCATATTACATCCAATGGTTTGAGAGTTCTCGCAAGATCAAGGTAACAAGAACAGCGCTGCATTTTACTATTGGTACATATTCTGATTTTGTTGATTGTGATGTTGTACCTATGCAAGCTTGTTCTTTGTTACTTGGTAGACCATGGCAATTTGATAGAGAATCTGTTCATAATGGCAAAACTAATCACTATTCTCTTATGCATGATGGAAAGAAAATTGGTCTAAAACTTATGACTCGAACAGATTTTAAAAGATGATCTTGCTAGAGCTAGTAGAGCTAAAAGAGGAGAAAAATAAAAGTGAGAATCAGTTGTTCTTTAGATTTTATACCACCAAAGAACACTAAATCTGATTCTACACATGCTACTGAAATTCGTTTGAAGAGTCCATGTATGCTTGCAAATAAAATTGATATTGCTGAACTAGATGTAAATAATACTCAATGTTATGCAATTGTCTGCAAAGAGGTTTTGTTTTCATTTGAGGATATGCCTCCTTCTTTGCCACCCGCTGTTGCTAACCTTTTGCAGGAATATGAGGATGTCTTTCCCGCTGAGTTGCCACCAGGACTACCTCCTATTAGAGGAATTGAGCACCAAATTGATCTAATTCTGGTGCCACGTTGCCCAACCGCGCGCCATATAGAACCAATCCAGAGGAGACAAAGGAGATACAACGCCAAATTCAGGAACTACTCGACAGAGATCATATTCGTGAGTCCCTTATCCCCTGTGCTGTTCCTATTATTTTGGTACCTAAGAAAGATGGTTCTTCGCGCATGTGTACTGATTGTAGAGCTATCAATAATATTACTATTCGATATCGTCATCCTATTCCACGTTTAGATGACATGCTTTATGAATTGAGTGGCTCTACCATGTTTTCTAAAGTTGATTTGCGTAGTGGTTACCACCAGATTCATATGAAATTAGGAGATGAATGGAAAACAGCATTTAAAACTAAGTTCGGTTTATATGAGTGGTTAGTAATGCCGTTTGGTTTAACTAATGCACCTAGCACTTTCATGAGATTAATGAACGAAGTTTTACGTGCTTTCATTGGACGTTTTGTGGTAGTCTACTTTGACGATATTCTGATTTATAACAAATCTTTAGAGGATCATTTGGACCATTTACGTGCTGTTTTCAATGCTTTACGTGATGCACGTTTGTTTGGTAACCTTGAGAAGTGCACCTTTTGCACCAATCGAGTTGCGTTTCTTGGCTATGTTGTTACATCACAGGGTATTGAAGTGGATCCAGCCAAGATTGAAGCTATTGAGAATTGGCCGCAGCCCAAGACGGTCACACAAGTGAGGAGTTTCCTTGGCCTCGCTGGTTTTTATAGGCGCTTTGTCAAAGACTTTGGATCAATTGCCGCGCCGCTAAATGAGCTTACCAAGAAGGATGTGCCCTTTGTTTGGGGCGATGCACAACAACAGGCCTTCGTCATATTGAAAGATAAGCTAACACATGCTCCCTTACTCCAACTTCCTGATTTTACTAAGACTTTTGAGCTTGAATGTGATGCTAGTGGAATTGGTTTGGGAGGGGTGTTATTACAAGAGGGAAAACCTGTTGCATATTTTAGCAAGAAATTGAGTGGAGCTAGTCTAAACTATTCTACTTATGATAAAGAATTATATGCGTTGGTTCGGACATTAGAAACTTGGCAACATTATCTATGGCCTAAGGAATTTGTTATTCATTCTGATCATGAATCTTTGAAGCATATTCGTAGTCAAGCTAAGTTGAATCGTCGCCATGCAAAGTGGGTTGAATTTATTGAGTCTTTTCTTTATGTTATCAAACACAAAAAGGGTAAAGATAATATTATTGCTAATGCTTTGTCGCGCCGTTATAATTTGTTATCTCAACTTGACTTCAAAATATTTGGATTGGAAACTATTAAGGAACAATATGTGCATGATGCTGAATTTAAAGATGTGTTGCAGAATTGTAGAGATGGTAGAACTTGGAACAAGTTCGTCTTCAATGATGGATTTGTGTTCGTACTAACAAACTATGCATTCAGATAGTTCTGTTGTCTTTTTTGTTATTCTGAGGCGCATGGAGGAGGATTGATGGGACACTTTGGTGTCAAGAAGACGGAGGATGTTCTTGCTGCACACTTCTTTTGGCCCCGTATGCGTCGAGATGTTGAGAGATTTGTGGCACGCTGCACTACTTATCAAAAAGCTAAGTCTCGCCTTAATCCACATGGTTTATATATGCCTCTTCCTGTTCCTAGTGTTCCTTGGGAGGATATTTCTATGGACTTTGTTTTGGGATTGCCACGAACACAGAAGGGGAGGGATAGTATTTTTGTTGTTGTGGATCGGTTTTCTAAGATGGCACGCTTTATTCCTTGTCATAAAACGGATTATGCTGCGCATATTGCTGATTTATTCTTTCGTGAAATTGTTCGTTTGCATGGTGTGCCCAATACTATTGTCTCTGATCGTGATACTAAATTTCTTAGCCACTTTTGGAGATGTTTATGGGCTAAGTTGGGGACTAAATTGCTCTTTAGTACTACATGTCATCCCCAAACTGATGGTCAAACTGAAGTAGTAAATAGAACTTTGTCTACTATGTTGCGGGCTGTTTTATAGAAGAACTTAAAATTGTGGGAAGAGTGTTTACCTCATATAGAATTTGCTTATAATCGTTCGTTGCATTCTACCACCAAGATGTGCCCATTTGAGATTGTGTATGGTTTTGTTCCTCGTGCACCTATTGATTTATTGCCTTTACCTTCTTCGGTGCAACATAATTTGGATGCTACACAACGCGCTGAATTGATATTAAACTTGCATAAGACTACTAAAGATAACATTGAACACATGAATGCTAAGTATAAAATTGCTGGGGATAAAGGGAGAAAGCATGTTGTGTTTGATGTTGGCGATCTTGTTTGGTTACATTTGCGTAAAGATCGTTTTCCTGATTTACGCAAGTCTAAGTTAATGCCACGTGTTGCTGGTCCCTTTAAGGTGTTAGAGAAAATAAATGATAATGCATATAAACTTGAGTTGCCTGCAGACTTTGGTACGGTTAGTCCTACGTTTAACATTGCAGATTTGAAGCCTTACTTTGGTGAGGAAGATGAGATTGCATCGAGGACGACTTCAATTCAAGAAGGGGAGCATGATGTGGACATCCCTACTATTGATACAACCGTTGTACCTACAGCAACACACATACAAGGACCCATCACAAGATCTCGTGCCAAACAACTTAACTATCAGGTACTTTCGTTTCTTGGTACTATTCCTCATATACATGAGAATATGATGCTGCCTAAATCAGATGTATTTCTTACTCTTAGGAATGATGGACCAAGCATGGATGAGAGGGACAAGCATTGGAGCATGGCCATGCATGGAGATGGCAGCAAGCATGTGATGATCCAAGAGAAGGCCACGGATGAAGATTTCAGAACTTTGAGGCCTCCATAATGAAGAAAGAAGGCTTGGACGAAATATTCAAGATCAATACTTTACGAATTCGTCCATAGCTTAATATGGTGCTGCGACACCTTTATTTTGGGCCAGGCCCATGTAATTTTCGCAGGATTTTAATTAGCCACTTTTTAGAGTCCGTATTTGAGGGGAAAGGACTATTAGGGTTGGATTCGGCCACCACTTCCATGGCTGGCCGAAACCCCTTTTTGCCCTTAAATACTCCCCATAGCCGACCCCATAGACTCGGATTTTGTTTAGACATTAAGTTAGCCATAGTCGCAACTTCGCCAAGGCTCGAGCGTCGCAGAGGCCTCTTGTACTTCGCACCTATTCAGGATCCCACCTCTTCAATAAAGCTTTCCTCTTAATTCCGCAATATCTTGATTGCAATATTGGTTCTTACTTGTTCTCGATTTCAGGTAGGAATTAAGACCCTCGCTGGTCAGGCTGATTGTGTTCCCGCAGGATCGGTAACCTCCAGGAGATTGGCCTAGCGATTGCATTGGCGCTCGTGCTCGCACGTGTAGTCGGATCGTCAAGCCCGAACTCCACCAAATCGACTATCTTCATCTCATCGAAAGATCGAACACCTTTTCCCCATCAAACACTAGGAACAGGAAGAGGCATATATAAACCATGTGGATTAAGGCGAGACTTAGCTTTTTGACAAGTAGTGCTGCGTGCCACAAATCTCTCAACATACTGTTGGAATTATGCCCTAGAGGCAATAATAAAGATGTTATTATTATAATTCTTGTTCATGATAAAGTTTATATTCCATGCTAGAATTGTATTAAGCGGAAACAATAATACTTGTGTGGTTTGTGAACAACACCGTGTCCCTAGTACGCCTCTATGGACTAGCTCATTGATCGATGATGGTTAAGGTTTCCTAACCATAGACATGAGTTGTCAATTGATAATGAGATCATATCATTGGGAGAATGATATGGTGGACAGACCCAAACTAAGTTGTCGTTTCTTAAAGTTTGGGGATGCGAAGCTTACGTCAAGAAGTTGATGCCGGACAATCTCGAACCCAAAGCGGAGAAATGCGTCTTCATAGGATACCCTAAGGAAACTATTGGGTATACCTTCTATCACAGAACCGAAGGCAAAGTGTTTGTCATAAGAACGGTTCCTTTCTTGAGAAGGAGTTTCTCTCGAAAGAAGTGAGTGGGAGGAAAGTAGAGCTAGACGAGGTTATTGAACCTTCTCTTGAATTGGAGAGTAGCGCACCTGAAATTGTTCGGTCACTGCACTAACAATAGAGGAAGCTAATGACAAGGATCATGAAGCTTGGACGATGCTTATCTTGAACGTCGCAGGTCGACAAGGTCGCGTGCCCCTCGAGTGGTACGGCACCTGTCTTGACTGTCTTGTTAGTAGAAGACAGTGAACCTCTGAACTATGAGGAAGCGATGATGAGCCCGGACTAGAAATGGCTAGAAGCCATGAAATCCGAATTGGGATCCATGAGCGAAAACCAAGTATGGACTTTGGTGGACCCTCCTAGCGACCAAAAGGCCGTTGAGTGCAAATGGATCTTCAAGAAGAAGACGGACACGGATGGTAATGTTACCGTCTATAAAGCACGGCTTGTTGCGAAAGGTTTTCGACAAGTTCAAGGTGTTGACTACGATGAGACTTTCTCTCCCGTGGCGATGTTTAAGTCCATTCGGATTTTATTAGCAATTGCTGCGTTTCATGATTATGAAATATGGCGGATGGATGTCAAGATCGTTCCTCAATGGCAACATTGATGAAGAGTTGTATATGATGCAACGAAGGTTTTCGATCCTAAGGATGTTGATAAGGTATGCAAACTTCAGCGTTCCATTTATGGATCAAGCAAGCATCTCGGAGTTGGAACCTTCGTTTTGATCAAGTGATCAAGAGCTTTGGATTTGTTCCAAATTGCTCTGAAGCTTGCATCTACAAGAAAGTGAGTGGGAGCTCGGTGACGCTTTCGGTACTATATGTGGATGACATATTGATTATTGGAAATGACATCAACATGCTTAACGATGTGAAGAGTTATTTGAACAAGTGTTTTCAATGAAAGACCTAGGTGAAGTTGCTTATATATTGGGCATCAAAATCTATAGAGATAGACAAAGACGCTGTTAGCTTTAAGCGAGTACATACCTAGACAAAGTTAAAAAGGTTCAGAATGGATAAGGCATTGAAAGGTTCGGTGCCTATGTTGTCGTGTAAGATATTGAGCAAGGCTTAGTGTCCAGCTACGGTAAATGATAGGGAAGCTATGAGCAAAGTGCCTTATGCCTCGCCATAGGTTCCATCATGTATGCCATGTTGTGTACTAGACCGGATGTGTCCAATGCTCTTAGTTTGTGAAAGGATATCAAAGTGATCCAGAGTGGAACCTTTGGACAGCGTGAAGAACATCCTAAGGTACCTAAATAGGACTAAAGAAATGTTCTTAGTCTATGGGGTGATGAACAGCTTGTCGTAAAGGTTACGTCGACGCTAGTTTCAACACCGACAAGGATGATTCTAAATCTCGTGATACGTGTATATTTTGAATGGAGGAGCTGTGAGTGGAGAAGCTGCAAGCAAAGCGTGATCATGGGATCTACAGAGAAGCGGAATACATGGCTCTTTGCAGTGTCAAGTGAAGGAGTTTGGATCGAAACTTCATCATCGAGCTTGGCGTGGTTCCAAGTGCATTGGACCCACTGAGATATTGTGTGACAACATCAAGGCGTCATAGCACTCGCTAAGGAACCAAGATATCATCCAAGACCAAGCATATCAACCGCAAGTTTCATATAATCCGAGATTATATAGCGATGGAGATCAAGATCAGCAAAGTACATACAGATCTGAATGTCACAGATCCATTGACTAAACCTCTTCCACGTGTAAAACATGATCAGACCTTAGTGCCATGGGTGTGAGATTGTTGCCAAATGTAAACTAGATTATTGACTCTAGTGCAAGTGGAGATCTTGAATTATGCCCTAGAGGCAATAATAAAGATGTTATTATTATAATTCTTGTTCATGATAAAGTTTATATTCCATGCTAGAATTGTATTAAGCGGAAACATTAATACTTGTGTGGTTTGTGAACAACACGTGTCCCTAATCGCCTCTATGGACTAGCTCATTGATCGATGATGGTTAAGGTTTCCTAACCATAGACATGAGTTGTCAATTGATAATGAGATCATATCATTGGGAGAATGATATGGTGGGAGACCCAAACTAAGCGAAGCAATTAGATCGTGTCATTGTGTTCATCTTTGAAGCTTTTCCTATGTCAAATATTGTATTCCTTAGACCATGAGATAATACAACTCCTGGTATCCGAAGAAAGCTTTGAGGTCATCAAACGTCATCCTATGAGAGGGTGATCATAAAGGTGTCTCTCGGTGATCGGAAAGTATCATTGGGTTGTATGTATCGAGATGGGATTTGTCCCTCCCAAGTCGGAGAGATATACTTCGGGCCCACTCGGTAATCGATATCGACACCGCTTGCGAGCATGTGGTTAAGGAGTTAATCACGAAGTGATATCGGATTACGGAACGAGTAAAGTACTTGCTGTGAACAAGGTTGAACTAGGTATGACGATACCGACGATCGAATCTCGGGCAAGTAAAATATCGCGAGACGAAGGGAATATATATATGGGATTGATTGAATCCTGGCATCGTGGTTCATCCGATATGATCATCAATGAATGTGTAGTCAATATGGGTGCCTGCACTCCTGTTGATTATTGATAGAAGATCATGTTCGCATATTCTCGAACCAGCGGTCACACACTTAACGTGTCTCGACGCTAGGATAGATTGGATACTTGGTTTATGAATTTTTGTTCGAGTCTCGGATGGGATCCGGATATCACGAGAGGTTCCGAATGGTCCGGAGAATAAGATTCATATAAGGCGGCAGTTTTTGGAGTTCGAATTGTTCCAGTTAATCGGTATTGTCTTAAGCTTCTAGAACCTTCCGGAAGGGGGCCAACGTGGTCCCACCTTCCGGGAGGGGGCATGGGCCTATGAGGGAGTGTCCTGGCCGCATTGGGCCAGGGGCACAAGGCCCCATAGGGCCCAGCCGATTCTAGATAGATTTAAACTCGTTTAAATCTAGGGATAGAATTTCTAGATAAGGGGAGAGTTTAAGTCGTTTAAACTAGAGATAGGCTTGGAGGAGGGGCTAGGGCTGGCCGCCGCCACCCCCTCTATATATGGAGGGCTGGTGCGCCCCCTCCCCCCTACACACACACCTCCCTCCAAGCCCTAGTTGCCCTGCTGCCCTCCTCTCTCCCTCCCGACTGTTTGTAGGCGAAGCCCTGCGGCAGAAATTCTCCACCATATACACCACGCCGTCGTGTTGTAGATCCAATCTATCTCTCCACCATACTTGCTGGTCCAAGGAAGGAGGAGACGTCGAGGTGCTGCACGTGTGCATCTCACGGAGGCACCGCCACTTGTGGTGCTAGATCGGATCGGATCGCGAGGAGGAGAAGCGAGTACGACTACATCACCCACGTTCCGGATAACGTTCACTGCGGAATCTTCAAGGGTATGAAGATCTAATCCAATCTCTCTCGTTGTTTGCATCTCCTAGATTAGATCTTGGCTTTCCTTCTGTTCGCTTCCGTAGAAAATTTTGATTTACTATGCTGCGAAACCCTTCAGTGGTATCAGAGCTAGATCTATGCGTAGATGTGATTCACGAGTAGAACGCAACATGGTGGTTGCGGGCGTTGATGTTTTATGTTGCAAGCCTCTTGTTTGTGTTCTTCTTATGACGCGGGATAGTGAGATTGAAGCGGTCCAGGCCAACCTTACGCGACGCCGTCATGAGACCGGCTCCGCACTTGACGCGGTGGCTTGTTCCACATGCGCTGGTGGATGTCGGCCTCACTATAGTGTTCATGGGATTAACACCGGAGTTTGGCAACCATAATATCACCGTTGTGGCTTTCCGTAGGTAAGAATCGTTCTTAGCATCTACTCCCATAAGCCACGTAAAACATGCAACAACAAAGTAGAGGCGTCTAACTTGTTTTTGCAGGGAGTCATATCTGTGATATGGAATGGCCCAAGATGGGAAGTGTATAATGTATGCCATGAGCATGTTATGTAATGTTTCACGACTTGCATGTCGATGAGTACACAACGGCAGGAGCCATATGGTTGTCTTTATAATTGTGTATGACCATGAAGTCAACTTCTTATACGCCATGTAATAGCTTTACTTTATCGCTAAGTAGTTAGCAATAGTTGTAGTTGCTGTTCGTGGTGGAGGCAATCATGGTGGAGTGATGGAGATCATGCCGGAACGCACAAGATGGAGATCATTGCGCGAAGATTGGCTATACCATGTCACATAAAGTTATATGCATGTGATGTTTATCCTTTTATGTATCTTATTGTGCTTAGATCGCGACGGTAGCATTATAAGATGATTCCTCACTTAAAGATCAAGATAAAACTGTGTTCTCCCCAAGTATGCACCGTTGCGAAAGTTCGTCGTGTCCAAGCATCACGTGATGATCGGGTGCTATAGACTCTACGCTCACATACAACGGGTGCAAGCCAGTTTTGCACACGTGGAAATACTTGGGTCTAGCTTGACGAGCCTGGCATGTACAGACATGGCCTCGGAACACAAGAACCGAAAGGTTAAGCATGAGTCATATGAATGATATGATCGACACTTCGTTGTCCACCATTGAAACCACATCTCTTCTCGTGATGATCGGATTAGGTGTGGTGAATTTGGATCGTGTTCACTAAACAACTTGAGGGATGTTGAATTTAGTGGGAGTTCATCTAGTAATTTGATTAAGTTGAACTATTTATCATGAACATAGTCTAAATTGTACTTGCAAATACTGTAGATCACATGGCCAAGTCCAACTTCAACTTCAACGTTTTTGCTGAGAAAAAAAAGCTTAGAAACAATGGGTCTAACTTCACCAACTGGTTCCGCAATCTAAGAATCATTCTGCTCGCGGACAAAGGACTATGTCCTTGAGAAAGCGTTAGGTAATCCCCTAACGCTCTGCGCCGGTGATGAGAAAGCTGTCTATCAGTCGCACAAAGATGATTATGGTGTGATTAAGAGCACCATGTTGTTTGCTATGGAACCGGAACTTCAAAATCGTTTTGAAAACTATCCCGGGCCCTTTGAGATTCTCGAAGAGTTGAAAACCATGTTTCAGACTCATGCCCGTTCTGAGAGATATGAGATCTCTGAGAAGTTCTTTAAGCGCAAGATGGAGGAAGGGAGTTCGTTAGTGAGCACGCCATTAAGATGTCGGGCTACACTCAACGCCTTGAGCAAGCTGGACTGCAAGATTCCAGAGGAGCTCAAGATTGACAGGTTCGCAATCACTCCCTCCCAGCTACAAAAGTTTTGTAGTGACTCATAATCAGATTGGTTCCATCGATACGATCACCGAGCTCTTCGCAGCTGAAGGCTGCGAGGTGGACATCAAGAAGGATAATCATGTGTTGATGGTCAACAAGCCCTCCTTTAAGAAAGGTAAGGTGCAAAGAAGCCCTTCAAGAAGGGCGGCAAGCGCAATGCCCCGCTGAGAAGAAGCTCAGGTCTGTCCCAAGCGGACATCGAGTGCTTCTATTACAAGGACAAGGGTCATCGAGCTGTCCGGAAGTACTTAGCGGACAAGAAGGCTGGCACCATCAAAGGTATATTTGATATACATGTTATTGATGTTTTCCTTACTAGCCCTCGTTGCGATTGCAGGTATTTGATACCGGTTCGATTGCTAATATTTGTAACTCAAACAGGAGCTACAGAATAGGCGGCTTGCGAGGGATGAGGTGACGATGCGTTGGCAACGGATCAAGAGTTGATGTGATGGCCGTCGACGCTCTCCTTAGTTTTACCTTGGATTAGTTTTAAACCTTAATAAATGTTATTATGTGCTGCGTTGAGCATGAACATTATTTCTGGATCGTGTTTATTGCAAGACAGTTATTCATTTAAATCGGAGAATAATGGTTGTTCTATTTATATGAGTAACATCTTTTATGGTCATGCACCTCTTGTGAATGGTTTATTTCTTCTAAATCTCGAAAGGGATGAAACACATCCATAACATTGAGGCTAAGAGATGCAAAATAGATAGTGATAATACTACTTATTTGTGGCAATCGTCGTCTAGGTCATATTGGTGTAAAGCATGAAGAAACTCCATTCGATGGACTTTTGGAGTCTCTTGATTTTGAATCATTTGACACATGAACCATGCCTCATGGGCAAGATGATCAAAACCCGTTCTCCGGTATGATGGAGCGAGCAACGGACTTGTTGGAAATCATACATACCGATGTATGCGGACCGATGAGTGTTTGACGTGCCGGTGGATATCGCTATTTTCTCACTTTTACCGACGACTTAAGTAGATATGGGTATATCTATTTAATGAAACATAAATCTGAAACGTTTGAAAAGTTCAAAGAATTTCAGAATGAAGTGGAGAACCATCGTAACAGAAAGATTAAGTTTCTACGATCCGATCATGGGGCGAATATTTGAGTTATGATTTTCTCACGCATCTCAAAGCAAGTGGAATCGTTTCACAACTCACGCCACCGGAACACCACAAATGAATGGTGGTCTGAGCAGGAATCGAACCCTATTAGATATGGTCCGATCGATGATGTCTCATTGATTTGCCGTTATCATTTTGGGGTTATGCATTAGAAACCGCTGCATTCACTTTAAATAGGGCTCCATCTAAATCCGTTGAGACGACACCGTATGAACTGTGGTTTGGTGCTAAACCTAAGTTGTCATTTCTTAAAGTTTGGGGATCAAGCTTCGTCAAGAAGTTGATGCCGGACAATCTCGAACCCAAAGCGGAGAAATGCGTCTTCATAGGATACCCTAAGGAAACTATTGGGTATACCTTCTATCACAGAACCGAAGGCAAAGTGTTTGTCGCAAAGAACGGTTCCTTTCTTGAGAAGGAGTTTCTCTCGAAAGAAGTGAGTGGGAGGAAAGTAGAGCTAGACGAGGTTATTGAACCTTCTCTTGAATTGGAGAGTAGCGCAGCACCTGAAATTGTTCCAGTGCCGCCTGCACCAACAATAGAGGAAGCTAATGACAAGGATCATGAAGCTTCGGACGATGCTGCTACTGAACGTCGCAGGTCGACAAGGTCGCGTGCCCCTCCTGAGTGGTACGGCAACCCTGTCTTGATTGTCTTGTTAGTAGAAGACGGTGAACCTACGAACTATGAGGAAGCGATGATGAGCCTAGACTCTGAGAAATGGCTAGAAGCCATGAAATCCGAATTGGGATCCATGAGCGAAAACCAAGTATGGACTTTGGTGGACCCTCCTAGCGACCAAAAGGCCGTTGAGTGCAAATGGATCTTCAAGAAGAAAACGGACGCGGATGGTAATGTTACCGTCTATAAAGCACGGCTTGTTGCGAAAGGTTTTCGACAAGTTCAAGGTGTTGACTACGATGAGACTTTCTCTCCCGTGGCGATGTTTAAGTCCATTCGATTTTATTAGCAATTGCTGCGTTTCATGATTATGAAATATGGCGATGGATGTCAAGATTGCGTTCCTCAATGGCAACATTGATGAAGAGTTGTATATGATGCAACCCGAAGGTTTTGTCGATCCTAAGGATCTTTGATAAGGTATGCAAACTTCAGCGTTCCATTTATGGATCAAGCAAGCATCTCGGAGTTGGAACCTTCGTTTTGATCAAGTGATCAAGAGCTTTGGATTTGTTCCAAATTGCTCTGAGCTTGCATCTACAAGAAAGTGAGTGGGAGCTCGGTGACGTTTCTGGTACTATATGTGGATGACATATTGATTATTGGAAATGACATCAACATGCTTAACGATGTGAAGAGTTATTTGAACAAGTGTTTTTCAATGAAAGACCTAGGTGAAGCTGCTTATATATTGGGCATCAAAATCTATAGAGATGACAAAGGCCTTTGATAGCTTTAAGCGGTACATACCTAGACAAAGTTCTGAAAAGGTTCAGAATGGATAAGGCATTGAAAGGTTCAATTGCCTATGTTGTCAGGTAAGATATTGAGCAAGGCTCGGTGTCCAGCTACGGTAAATGATAGGGAAGCTATGAGCAAAGTGCCTTATGCCTCGGCCATAGGTTCCATCATGTATGCCATGCTGTGTACTAGACCGGATGTGTCCAATGCTCTTAGTTTGACAAGCAGATATCAAAGTGATCCAGGAGTGGAACACTGGACAGCCGTGAAGAACATCCTAAGGTACCTAAATAGGACTAAAGAAATGTTCTTAGTCTATGGGGGTGATGAACAGCTTGTCGTAAAAGGTTATGTCGACACTAGTTTCGACACCGACAAGGATGATTCTAAATCTCAGACAGGATACGTGTATATTTTGAATGGAGGAGCTGTGAGCTGGAGAAGCTGCAAGCAAAGCGTGATCGCGGGATCTACAGTAGAAGCGGAATACATGGCTGCTGCTGAAGTGTCAAGTGAAGGAGTTTGGATCAGAAACTTCATCACTGAGCTTGGCGTGGTTCCAAGTGCATTGGACCCACTGGAGATTTTGTGTGACAACACTGGCGCCATAGCACTCGCTAAGGAACCAAGATATCATCCGAAGACCAAGCATATCAACCGCAAGTTTCATATAATCCGAGATTATATAGCAGATGGAGATCTGAAGATCAGCAAAGTACATATAGATCTGAATGTCGCAGATCCATTGGCTAAACCTCTTCCACGTGTAAAACATGATCAACACCTCAGTGCCATGGGTGTGAGATTGTTGCCAAATGTAAACTAGATTATTGACTCTAGTGCAAGTGGGAGACTGTTGGAATTATGCCCTAGAGGCAATAATAAAGATGTTATTATTATAATTCTTGTTCATGATAAAGTTTATATTCCATGCTATAATTGTATTAAGCGGAAACATTAATACTTGTGTGGTTTGTGAACAACACCGTGTCCCTAGTACGCCTCTATGGACTAGCTCATTGATCGATGATGGTTAAGGTTTCCTAACCATAGACATGAGTTGTCAATTGATAATGAGATCATATCATTGGGAGAATGATATGGTGGACAGACCCAAACTAAGCGAAGCAATTAGATCGTGTCATTGTGTTCATCTTTGCGAAGCTTTTCCTATGTCAAATATTGTATTCCTTAGACCATGAGATAATACAACTCCCTGGTATCGGAAGAAAGCTTTGAGGTCATCAAACATCATCCTATGAGAGGGTGATCATAAAGGTGTCTCTCAGGTGATCGGAAAGTATCATTGGGTTGTATGTATCGAGATGGATTTATCCCTCAAGTCGGAGAGATATACTTGGGCCCACTTTCGTGTCGATATCGACACCGCTTGCAAGCATGTGGTTAAGGAGTTAATCACGAAGTGATATCGGATTACGGAACGAGTAAAGTACTTGTTGTGAACGAGGTTGAACTAGGTATGACGATACCGACGATCGAATCTCGGGCAAGTAAAATATCGCGAGACGAAGGGAATATATATATGGGATTGATTGAATCCTGGCATCGTGGTTCATCCGATATGATCATCGATGAATGTGTGGGAGTCAATATGGGTGCGGACCCGCTGTTGATTATTGATAGAAGATCATGTCTGCATATTCTCGAACCCGCAGGGTCACACACTTAACATGTCTTGACGCTAGGATAGATTGGATACTTGGTTTATGAATTTTTGTTCAGAGTCTCGGATGGGATCCGGGATATCACGAGAGGTTCCGGAATGGTCCGGAGAATAAGATTCATATAAGGCAGTGCAGTTTTTGGAGTTAATTGTTCGGGTTAATCGGTATTATCGGAAGCTTCTAGAACCTTCCGGAAGGGGGCCAACGTGGTCCCACCTTCCGGAAGGGGGCATGGGCCTATGAGGGAGTGTCCTGGCCGCATTGGGCCAGGGGCACAAGGCCCCATAGGGCCCAGCCGATTCTAGATAGATTTAAACGAGTTTAAATCTAGGGATAGAATTTCTAGATAAGGGGAGAGTTTAAATCGTTTAAACTAGAGATAGGCTTGGAGGAGGGGCTAGGGCTGGCCGCCTCCACCCCCTCTATATATAGAGGGCTGGTGCGCCCCCTCCCCCCTACACACACACCTCCCTCCAAGCCCTAGTTGCCCTGCTGCCCTCCTCTCTCCCTCCCGACTGTTTGTAGGCGAAACCCTGCGGCAGAAATTCTCCACCATATACACCACGCCGTCGTGTTGTAAATCCAATCTATCTCTCCACCATACTTGCTGGTCCAAGGAAGGAGGAGACGTCGAGGTGTTGCACGTGTGCATCTCACGGAGGCACCGCCACTTGTGGTGCTAGATCGGATCGGATCGCGAGGAGGAGAAGCGAGTACGACTACATCACCACGCGTTAAAATGAGCGTTCATGTCTGAATCTTCAAGGGTATGAAGATCTAATCCAATCTCTCTCGTTGTTTGCATCTCCTAGATTAGATCTTGGATTTCTTTCTGTTCGCTTCCGTAGAAAATTTTGATTTACTATGCTGCGAACCCTTCATTCGACGCATACGTGGCCAAAAGAAGTGTGTAGCAAGAACATCCTCCGTCTTCTTGACACCAAAGTGTCCCATCAATCCTCCTCCATGCGCCTCCTGTAACAACAAAAGACGAACAGAACTATCTGGAATGCATAGTTTGTTAGCACGGAACACAAATCCATCATTGAAGACGAACTTGTTCCAAGTTCTACCATCTCTACAATTCTGCAACACATCTTTAAATTCAGCATCATGCACATATTGTTCCTTAATAGTTTCCAATCCAAATATTTTGAAGTCAAGTTGAGATAACAAAGCATAACGACGCGACAAAGCATCAGCAATAATATTATCTTCCCCTTTTTGTGTTTGATAACATAAGGAAAAGACTCAATAAATTCAACCCACTTTGCATGACGACGATTCAACTTAGCTTGACTACGAATATGCTTCAAAGATTCATGATCAGAATGAATAACAAATTCCTTAGGCCATAGATAATGTTGCCAAGTTTCTAATGTCCGAACCAACGCATATAATTCTTTATCATAAGTAGAAGAGTTCAGACTAGCCCCACCCAATTTCTCGCTAAAATATGCAACAGGTTTTCCCTCTTGTAATAACACCCCTCCCAAACCAATTCCACTAGCATCACATTCAAGCTCAAAAGTCTTAGTAAAATCAGGAAGTTGGAGTAAGGGAGCATGTGTTATCTTATCTTTCAATATGACGAAGGCCAGTTGTTGTGCATCGCCCCAAACAAAGGGCACATCCTTCTTGGTAAGCTCATTCAGCAACAATTGATCCAAAGTCTTTGACAAAGCGCCTATAAAAACCAGCGAGGCCAAGAAAACTCCTCACTTGTGTGACCGTCTTGGGCTGCGGCCAATTCTCAATAGCTTCAATCTTGGCTGGATCCACTTCAATACACTGTGATGTAACAACATAGCCAAGAAACGCAACTCGATTGGTGCAAAAGGTGCACTTCTCAAGGTTACCAAACAAACGTGCATCACGTAAAGCATTGAAAACAGCACGTAAATGGTCCAAATGATCCTCTAAAGATTTGCTATAAATCAGAATATCATCAAAGTAGACTACCACAAAACGTCCAATGAAAGCACGTAAAACTTCGTTCATTAATCTCATGAAAGTGCTAGGTGCATTAGTTAAACCAAACGACATTACTAACCACTCATATAAACCGAACTTAGTTTTAAATGCTGTTTTCCATTCATCTCCTAATTTCATACGAATCTGGTGGTAACCACTCATAAATCAACTTTAGAAAACATGGTAGAGCCACTCAATTCATCAAGCATGTCATCTAAACGTGGAATAGGATGACGATATCAAATAGTAATATTATTGATAGCTCTACAATCAGTACACATGCGCGAAGAACCATCTTTCTTAGGTACGAAAATAATAGGAACAGCACAGGGGCTAAGGGACTCACGAATATGATCTCTGTCGAGTAGTTCCTGAATTTGGCGTTGTATCTCCTTTGTATCCTCTGGATTGGTTCTATATGGCGCGTGGTTGGGCAACGTGGCACCAGGAATTAGATCAATTTGGTGCTCAATTCCTCTAATAGGAGGTAGTCCTGGTGGCAACTCAGCGGGAAAGACGTCCTCATATTCCTGCAAAAGGTTAGCAACAGCGGGTGGCAAAGAAGGAGGCATATCCTCAAATGAAAACAAAACCTCTTTGCAGACAATTGCATAACATTGAGTATTGTTTTCATCTAGTTCAGCAATATCAATTTTATTTGCAATCATACATGGACTCTTCAAACGAATTTCAGTAGCATGTGTAGAATCAGATTTAGTGTTCTTTGGTGGTATAAAATCTGCAGCAACAATCTGATTCTCACTTTTATTTTTCTCCTCAGTTTTAGCTCTACTAGCTCTAGCAAGATCATCTTTTAAAATCTGTTAGGGAGTCATAGGTTTTAGACCAATTTTCTTTCCATCATGCATAAGAGAATAGTGATTAGTTTTGCCATTATGAACAGATTCTCTATCAAATTGCCATGGTCTACCAAGTAACAAAGAACAAGCTTGCATAGGTACAACATCGCAATCAACAAAATCAGAATATGTACCAATAGTAAAATGCACGCGTACCGTTCTTGTTACCTTGATCTTGCGAGAAGTCTCAAACCATTGGATGTAATATGAATGTGGGCGTTGTCTTGTTGGAAGCGCAAGCTTCTCTACCATGTCAACACTGGCCAGATTATTACAATTCCCTCCATCAATGATGATCCGTATAACTCTTTCCTTGACAACACCACGTGTTTGGAACAGGTTATGGCGTTGATCTTGCTCAGATGTGCTCAATTGCACACTCAACACACGTTGTGTAATTAAGCTCTTGTATTGATCAGCAGCTTCATTTCCCATTACCTCTGGCTCTTCATCAGCATCAGAATTGTCTCCATCTCGAGCAGAAATAAGGGCTAGTGTATCTTCATCGAAGTCACTCGCTGAATCGTATTGACCATCTTCTCGCACCATCATCACACGTTGTGTTGTGCACTGTCTCTCAATATGACCAAACCCCAGCACTTGCGGCATTGTATATCCTTTGTCTTACCCGTGGAAGCCATAGAAGATGCACTACGAGCAGGAGCATTGGATGATGGTGGAGTAGCAGCTGGAAATCTTGTGGTGGCCTTGGATGTGGTAGTAGCTGGTGGCGAATCACGAGGAGGCGCTGATTGTCGGGATGTCCAAGAGGATGTGCGACCTGCAGAATTATTAGTCCTCCTCCATGGTGTTTGGCGATCCTGCACTTCACGTTCAGCTTTGCAAGCAAGATGAAACAAACGAGTGATAGAATTATATTCCTTATAATCTAATATGTTCTGAATGTCCTTGTTTAATCCACCAAAGAAACGTGCAAGCATTTCTTCATTAGATTCAACAAGACCACACCCAACCATCCCCGTTTGCAATTCCTGATAATACTCTTCTACAGAATTTTTCCCTTGATCTAAACGTGTCAGATTCTTTAGTAAATCACGTTGATAAGTGGGAGGTACAAAACGAACACGCATAGCAGTTTTTAAAGCAGTCCAAGTACTAGGAATAGTAGTAGGATTTAAACGACAATACTCAGACCATCAAAGGGAAGCAAATTTAGTAAATTCACATGTAGCAGCACTAACACGCATATTCTTAGGATATTTTAAGCATGCAAAACGTTGTTCTACTTCCATCTCCCATGTAAGATATGCATCAGGATTATATTTACCCTCAAAAGATGGAATATTTAATTTAAGCTTTGCAACATGATCATCATCACGTACCGTGAAGCGTTGCGGTAGTAATGTCGGGGACCAGCAGGTACTGTGGAGGTTGTTCAACCTCCTCGTCAAACAGATCATCATCGTCGGTCGTAGTAGTACCCGTCGTCATCCCCAATGTCGCAGCAGCGACCTGGAAGTCTGAGGCGGTAGCCGCCGGAGTGCGGTGCCGAACCAGCAATCCGACCCGTGATCGGAATGCGTGTGCCATGTGGGTGCCGATGCGGTGCGGGCAATCGGTTCAAAAGCTCCTTGAAGGATTTCTCGAGTCCATCGATCTTGTCCACGTTGGTGAGCTTGGTGTCAAACTACCGAGCACGTATCCACGTCTTCAGCGACCGACCAAGAGCGGAGAAGTGGGCATGTAGTTCTTCGTCATTGTGGCAGGGTTCCGCGAAGTATCTCTCATGGTTAGTCCTTAAAAAGCACAGGTATATAGTACGGAAATATGGTGGAAGTCACGCGTAATCCGTCAAGCAATATACAAAGCTCTTACAAGTTCTTACTAAACAACAGGAAAAGGCGATGTGCAACCGCGAGGATCAGTGGGTCCAGAGATTGAACCAAGCGATTATCAGGAGTCGAGACACCGCACGTGGAGAATATCTGTGGAGCTCTGGGAAGGCTTAGCAAGGGGGTTTAGCAATTATCAAAACAGCAATGCAAAAGTTGACAAATTGCTCAACGACGGAGTTTTCTTGGCCTCGCTGGTTTTTATAGGCGCTTTGTCAAAGACTTTGGATCAATTTCCGCGCCGCTGAATGAGCTTACCAAGAAGGATGTGCCCTTTGTTTGGGGCGATGCACAACAACTGGCCTTTGTCATATTGAAAGATAAGCTAACACATGCTCCCTTACTCCAACTTCCTGATTTTACTAAGACTTTTGAGCTTGAATGTGATGCTAGTGGAATTGGTTTGGGAGGGGTGTTATTACAAGAGGGAAAACCTGTTGCATATTTTAGCGAGAAATTGAGTGTGGCTAGTCTGAACTATTCTACTTATGATAAAGAATTATATGCGTTGGTTCGGACATTAGAAACTTGGCAACATTATCTATGGCCTAAGGAATTTGTTATTCATTCTGATCATGAATCTTTGAAGCATATTCGTAGTCAAGCTAAGTTGAATGTCGTCATGCAAAGTGGGTTGAATTTATTGAGTCTTTTCCTTATGTTATCAAACACAAAAAGGGGAAGATAATATTATTGCTGATGCTTTGTCGCGCCGTTATGCTTTGTTATCTCAACTTGACTTCAAAATATTTGGATTAGAAACTATTAAGGAACAATATGTGCATGATGCTGAATTTAAAGATGTGTTGCAGAATTGTAGAGATGGTACAACTTGGAACAAGTTCGTCTTCAATGATGGATTTGTGTTCCGTGCTAACAAACTATGCATTCCAGATAGTTCTGTTCGTCTTTTGTTGTTACAGGAGGCGCATGGAGGAGGATTGATGGGACACTTTGGTGTCAAGAAGATGGAGGATGTTCTTGCTACACACTTCTTTTGGCCACGTATGCGTCGAGATGTTGAGAGATTTGTGGCACGCAGCACTACTTGTCAAAAAGCTAAGTCTCGCCTTAATCCACATGGTTTATATATGCCTCTTCCTGTTCCTAGTGTTTGATGGGGCAAAGGTGTTCGATCTTTCGATGAGATGGCGATAATCGATTTGGTGGAGTTCGGGCTTGACGATCCGACTACACGTGCGAGCACGAGCGCCAATGCAATCGCTAGGCCAATCTCCTGGAGGTTACCGATCCTGCGGGAACACGATCACCGACCAGAGGGTCTTAATTCCTACCTGAAATCGAGAACAAGTAAGAACCAATATTGCAATCAAGATATTGCGGAATTAAGAGGAAAGCTTTATTGAAGAGGTGGGATCCTGAATAGGTGAGAAGTACAAGAGGTCTTTGTGACGCTCGAGCCTTGGCGAAGTTGCGACTATGGCTAACTTAATGTCTAAACAAAATCCGAGTCTATGGGGTCGGCTATGGGGAGTATTTAAGGGCGAAAAGGGGTTTCGGCCAGCCATGGAAGTGGTGGCCGAATCCAACCCTAAAAGTCCTTTTCCTCAAATCGGACTCTAAAAAGTGGCTAATTAAAATCCTGCGAAAATTACATGGGCTGGCCCAAAATAAAGGTGTCGCAGCACCATATTAAGCTATGGACGAATTAAGTAAGTATTGATCTTGAATATTTCGTCCAAGCCTTCTTTCTTCATTATGGAGGCCTCAAAGTTCTGAAATCTTCATCCGTGGCCTTCTCTTGGATCATCACATGCTTGCTGCCATCTCCATGCATGGCCATGCTCCAATGCTTGTCCCTCTCATCCATGCTTGGTCCATCATTCCTAAGAGTAAGAAATACATCTGATTTAGGCAGCATCATATTCTCATGTATATGAGGAATAGTTCCAAGAAACGAAAGTACCTGATAGTTAAGTTGTTTGGCACGAGATCTTGTGATGGGTCCTTGTATGTGTGTTGCTGTAGGTACAACGGTTGTATCAATAGTAGGGATGTCCACATCACTCTACTTCAACAAGTTGGATAGCATGAGCCTACCTCCACCACTACTACGAGATGGCAACAAGACGGTCGAGCATGGGATTTTCCCTTCGACCATGGAGGAGAGCGATGATGCCCACCTTATCGCATCCAACCTTGAAGGCGACAAGGTCAAGAATGGTGAGCATGGGATTTTCCCTTCACCAAAGGAGGCGCATGGAGTTGAGGAAACCGAGCCTATCCCCATATGCTTGAGTGAAGATGTGGTACCAATTCCATGTGAGTATGAGAGCCACTTAGCCCACTTGAATGAGAACAAGAGTGCGATGAGTGACTCCACCTTATGTGAGATTGAGTGCTTCCACTTGGAGGGCATGAGCGATACTCCTAGTGAGTTGAGAGTGGTAGTTGATAGGTCAAGTGAGACCATTTTGATTTCTAACAACTTACCCTCTACCTCTAGTGTGTTTTCTTGTGTTGTGCTAGGTTCCATGGATGAAGACACGCCAAGCCATGAAGCAATGATGCCTCGAATAGAGAAGATGTACATGGTGGATGAAGATGATGCTACGCCATGGATACATCAAGAAGATGAAGTTGTCCACAAGGAGGCCACTACTCCCACAACACCCACTTCATATGAGAGGTATGAACAAAGTAACAATAAGGGTGTTGATGATGCCATGATCCCACTAGTGGACATGATGAATTGTGAGGATATGCATGTTATGGATGATACTTGTGACATTACTTATGCTTCATCCATATTCCCATGTGATGCTTTGCCTTTGCATAATATTGATCATGTGGAATTGTTTGATTGCGATATCATTGCCATAAACATGCCATGCTATGCATCTTGTGTGTATCCTCCAATTGCTTCGGACTTGTCTTGTCATGCTAGTCATTCAATTTCTCCCGTTGCTTGCGATAAGATGAATGCTTGCTATTTCACTTGTTTTGCTTGCAACAATATTGATCATATGCGTTATAATGAGTTGGCCCCCATAGCTTTCTCAATTTTTGGAGATTTTGATGATTGCCATGATAAGCATGTTCCCCACTTGCATACTCACCATGCATCTATGTCGTACTTGATTGACATTAATGGTGATGTGCACAAGAAGAGATACGTCATGATGGATGATGTGTATCTCTACCATGCACACACGTTCTTCCTTTGGTGTATGATGTGTGTAGGTACCCGCACAAGAATGTCAACCTCGGTTGAGCACGAGTTGACAAAAAGAGCTCTAGAGAGCATCCCACAAGTGAGTTCAAGATCGAACCCAGCTCTGATACCTTTTGCATGCTGACAAATTGCTCTTTCCTATGGTTTGCTTGCAAGCATGTTAATGGTATTATCTCCCCTTATGACAATCATGTTTCTTTGCTATTGTATTTTGATTCTTTGTGTGTTGCAACAAAACTGTTGAACAATTTCTATTTCATATGTTTTGTGTGCAACCATAATGCCATTAAGAGCATGTATTGTCATGAGAGCTTCCAAGAATCTCATCTTGTTGTTGCAACAAACATAAGGACCACTTGCTCTTTCATTTGGTTTGTTTGCAAACGTGTTATTTTTTCATCCGCTTGGGATACTCATATTCCCATGATATTCGCTTTCGATGATTTGTGTGTGACACCCAACATGTCGAGCAATTTCTCTTTCCAATGGTTGGTTTGCACACATAATGATGTTGCTTTGGACATTCTTCCTTGCGTGTTTTTGCCGAATTCTCCTATACTCGCATCAAGGACATTGATCAAAATTCTAGTTAATTGCCTTGAGTGCCACACTAAAACATTTTATGGAGTTTTTGAGTTCCCACATTTGGATGATGTTCAAACGATTTCCATGCACTTTGACCTTGCATATGCATCCCATTTGCTATACATGCATTACGCTAATAGTGTTGTGAAGAAGAATGGACATGCCACATTTGACATGCTCCACTATCATGCACGAAAATATTTTGCTTGGTCTTTGTTGTGAGAAGGTACAAGTGCATACACGTCAACCTCTACCAACCACGTGTTGACAAGAAGAACCGAAGAGAGTTACCTATCGCTACCCTTCATCGAGCTATCTCTACAAGCTAAGGTGACTTCCTTATACTTGAGGAATCATGCTATAATGTTCATGAATTGGCTACGCTTTGAGTGTTGCTTCGCTTTTGTCGTGAGCTTTGTAGGCTTCATGGAAGGTGAAGGAACATTGAAGTGTTGTCAAGTCAATCTTCCCGAGGACGACTATATGGTGAACCCCAGGATCAAGGATGTCCTTCGACCTCTTCTACTTCGTGATGAACATGGAGAGTCGAGGACGACTCTTTTTGAAGGGGTGGGGGGAGATGATGCAGCCCGACCTATGGTCGTTACTACATCAAGGTCTCCAACTTACGCCAAGTCGTCATGGACTCCAAAGGTGAATCCGTTCCTCTATGTGAGCCCACTTTCTACCCTATGGAATGGTATTCTACTTCATACTCCGTCACATATGCATGATAGGTTCACACCGACCAGTACGGAGGCAAGGGAGGAAGCTCGGAACATCAAGCCCGACAAGACGGAGGCTTGGAAGAGGAGACGAAGAAGATGGTGGCATTTGCCAGTCCAAGCGGTACTACGGTTGCCGAACCGTACTCTACGGTCAGCGATCTCTGCCTTCTATCGCTACTCTTGCTCAACGGATGCTCCAAGACTGCAAGCTACTACGTCCCGGGAGCTACTATGATGACCGGTACTACCGGTCCTAAGTCCGGTACTACCGGTCATGTCTGCCTGCGCGCACCAGTTGGGCCATAGCCCATGTATTCCCATTTACTTACCTATTCTCCTAGTTTATCCCCAAACTACCCTTGTTTAGTGGCTGGCCTATAAATAGAGCCCCCACCCCTCATGTATCCCTTAGGCATAGATGATAGACTAAAGACAACCCCCATTGTGGAATCTCTAGTTTTGCCTCATCCCCTTTACCAAGGGGACCGACTATCGTCACCAACCTCGATTGGACTTTGCATCACGCATCCATCGTTGAACAAGGCCTTGGAGTTCGATGTCTCGTCTCCAAGTTGTCAAGACCCTCCCCAAGGTGTTCTTCCCTCTCCGATGTGGATTTGAGGGAGCACGTTGACCGATCTTTCCTTGCGAGGATTCTATCGGACCGGTGGCCGCCATTCGGGAGCAATCGGCCTTGTATCGTGTGAGTTTTGCGTGTGTTCATCGTGTTCTTCGTGAGGTGTGTGTCCGCTTCCGCTACCTTCTCCCTTTCCCCTCGCTTTCCCATTGATTTGACCACGAGATCCGTGAAGATCGGGCCACCCAAGAGGTTAACCCCTCCATCAACTAATGTCTTGTCATTCCACTTAAAGGAGTATTGGTTGTAGGTACCATCACTTAGTGCACCCTTGTCGTATTGCCATGGTCTTCCAAGGAGCATGTGACACACGGTCATAGGCACGACATCACACTCGACGGTGTCTTGATATGGACCAATCTTGAAGGAGACGTTGACCTTGTGTTTGATTTGAATGGTACCATTGTCATCAAGCCACTTGACATGATAGGGATGAGGATGCTCCATGTATGATAACTTGAGTTTCTCACAAAGATCGATGCTCGCAAGGTTGTGACAACTTCCTCCATCAATGATAACTTTTATAGACTTGCCATCACTTCCGGCTCGGGTTTGGAAGATGTTTAGGCGTTGGTCCTCTCTAGGGATGGAGTTGGTCGTCAAGACTTGGGCAATGACAAGTGAGGGGCTTGGATCATGTTCACATAGAAGCGTGTCCTCATCTTGCATTGCGGCATCCTTTGTAATAGAGGCTTGATTCATAGCTTCAAATTCATCTTCGCTCATGGAGTATGTTGCGCCGTTCTCATCCGTTAGCATGACTCTTGTGTTGATGCACTCATAAGACTTGTGGCCCTTTCCTCCACACTTTTAGCAAACTACTTGATTATCCGTTGTTGTGTTGAAGGAGGATGCCATAGGTGTCTTGGGTTGCTTGGAGGAGCTTGGTTCTTGGTTTGTTTGCTTGGAGGGGGTATTCGAGTTGATTGAAGCGAAGTACGCCATTTTCTTATCATAAGCATGTTCCTTTTGCAAGTGGCGCTCGGCCTTGGTTGCTTGGTGAAGAAGGTTCACGAGAGTCTTGTAAGGTTGGAAATCGACTATCTTGCGTATTGGGCGGCTCAAACTGTTGAGGAACCGTGCTATTGTTTGCTCTTCGAGCTCCTTCACATCGGCTCTCATCATAGTCATCTCCATCTCCTTATAGAACTCTTCAATTGTCTTTATACCTTGCTTCAAGTTTTGTAGCTTGTCGAAGAGGTCTTGGCGATAATGCTCGGGGACAAATCTTGCATACATCACATTCTTCATCTCGGTCCAAGTGGTGACCGGTGGTTCTTCTTGCTTCTCACGATTGCTTTGATAGTCTTCCCACCAAACATTGGCATAACCTCAAACTCCAGAGATGCCATTGCCACTTTCTTCTCTTCGGAAAAGTTGTGGACACGGAAGATCTTGTCAACTTTGAGCTCCCATTCAAGATATGCATCGACATTTTCTTCTCCTTTGAACTTGGGCATAACGAACTTGAGCTTCCCAAACTTGCCATCATCACGCTCATGGTGGTTGTTGCGAAGTTCTTGGTGCATACTTGCATCACTTGGTGGGCGTGGAGGCGGAGGCTCTTGATTGCCTTGAGGTTGTTGTGGTGGATGAGCTTGATGATGCTCGAAGTCTCTTCTTCGCCGTTGGTAGGCATCATTGACATTCATATCTTGACGGTGTCGGTGGTGGTGTTGTGCATGCCGGTTATTGCGTCGGCGTGGCGTGCATCCTCGTCATCATCACTTGCGTCCCATACCGGTTCTTAATTTTGTTGACGTTGCTCGTGGTGGTTATGAGGAGGATGACGACGCCTATCATTGTGGTTCGCTTCATCATGGCGTTCTCGAGGTTGGTGCACGTCGATGATTGCTTGGTGTGGTGGTGGACCATGCTCTTGTCGTTGTTGTTTAGGTTGAGAAGCATTTGGGTCCACCGCTTGAGGGCGACGATGACGAGCTTGTTGGTCCCCATTATGGTGGTGGGGTTCTCCGCGTCGGGAGTGTGACCTTGAAGACTTGCCATGTCGACTTGAAGAGTGCGTGCGGGAGGAACTTGACGAGCTTGAGCGATGACCGTGTCGGTTGCCAAGGTTGGCAATAGCTTGGTGAAGAGCTTGGAATTGAGCATGGTGCTCCTCTTGACGTTTCCGCTCACGGTACTCAAATTCTCGAAAAGTATCATCAAGACGGTGCTCAAGTCGCTCAAATTTATTGTTGAATTCTTGGCGTTGCGCCCATAGGTTGTGGCGCGTGGCAAAGCTATCTTGGTTGTTGAAATTGCTATCTCCACTAGCTCCACTTGCCCTAGACATGGTGCACAAACACACTTGATAGATAGGGTGAGATTGGTGGAATGGTAATTGCTACCTTTTCTCACCGGAGTCAAAGATTGGAAAGATTGTTGTTGCCGAGAGCAAAGTGAATAGCGGGTACACAAGACACACACACACACAAAGGCCTATGGTGGTAGGTTAGAAAGGTGGATAGCAAATGGAACAACCAAACGAAAAGGTTATTGTCAAAAGTGGTAACGGACCAAAGATCAAAAGCAAAAAGGATACGATCTACAAAAACACGGAGAAAACACAAGGGTGGAGAAAAATGGGTTTAGCACGACTATGAAAATGAGCACAAAATGTCCTAACGACGACTAAGCTCGGTGCCGTGCCAACATAAGGAGAGACCGTAGCTCGTTTGCAACATGATTGAGAAGCAACGGATTTGCACGCTTGCCTTGCTCTAACTCGCACTCTTGCTTAGAAGCTTTGGACTCTCTTTTGTATTGGTATCTTTTTTTATATCTCTTGTCTTTCTATGCTATGGAGTCACCTTTTGCTATTGCCTATGCACTATCACTTCGCAAGAGCAAGCGCACAATTCTTTGGCAAACACAAAATGAGCTACTCTCGATAGGTTAGGTATCACACAAAGGAAGAAAGGCTATACAAGGGTGGTGCAAGTTATACCTTTGGTATTGTTGATGACTTGTGACCGGTGTTGGGGAAGGTGTTCGGGTGTCGCGGTGTCGAAGAGTGCGTATGTACAGATGTTGCGGAAGCTTGAAGTTAGTTGCGACACGCACGCGAAACACGAACAAAACAAAAAAAAAGGAAAACAGTCAAAATTTGGGGCCTGATGGTATTTCGGCAAAACAGCCGACGGACCGGTGATGGCGCCGGAAATTCCGGTCGGGACTTCTGCGTCGCCGGAATTTTCGGCGACAGAACCGGTTCACTGAGGTGTTCGCCGAAATTGGTTCGTGATGAACTTCCAAAAGTCATTGAGAAATTTGTCGAAAATTAGTGAAATTTGGGCTGGGGGATAGGGCAAAGAAGGTAGATCGACAGCCAAAGAAACAGATCTATGGACCAAAACCACGAAAAACTCACCAAGTCGAGAGATTGATCCAAAAGCAAATTGGGCAATATTTTTGGTATTTTCGAATTTATGGTGGATATGGGTAAACGAAGTCAAATCCGTGGCAACCAAAAGCTGCTGATACCAGTTGATATGGGATCCCTTGTGGGATTGACCCTAGGGTGGCCCGATCTTCACGGATTTGAGGTGGGGAGTGAGGGGATACCCGATGAACACGATGAATGCAACACAATTGCAAGGTAAAGATACAAACACACGCAAACACAACCCTATTCGATTTGCTCCCGTTGGATCGAACAACCAATCCAATAGAATCCTCGGCGAGAGACCGTTAGGTAGAATCACCAAAGGAGAGATCGGCAAGCGGATGATAGAATCCAAATCAAAGGAGAGAGTAGCAACCAAGTAGAATCCCTAAGGGGAGAGACCTAGCACTACTAGAATCCTTGATGAGGAGAGACCAAACACTTGAGGAGGGTCTTGACGACTTGGAGACGAACACCGAACTCCAAGGCCTTGTACAACTCATAGATTAAGTATAGAGAGGGGTTCCCATCTAGGGTTAGGCACAAGCCTTCATTCTTCATCAACTCCAACTAGATCTGAGCCATAAGAGGACTATTTATAGTACTAGGGCGAAGGGGTAGGTGGGAGGGAATATTCTAGGCATCAAACCCTTCACAGCACACAGGCTGGCATTTTCGGTGATAAGTCCGGTGCCGCCGGAGTTGGCGCCGATATTTCCGGCGGCGACTGGTTTTCTCGGTCGTTTGCTGGAAGGGCTCACAGAGAGTGGTTTCGGCGGGAAGGCCGGTTCACTGGTCGGTGCGCCGGAAATTCCGGCGGAGGCTCCGGTTCGCCGGGCTAGTTGCCAGGAATTCCTGGAGTCCTTTTCCTCCTTCTCTTCCATGCCTCTTGCTTGGGGGTCTTGGTTCCTGGGGTCTTCTTGTCGTCTTCCGTTGGCGTCATGGTCATGGGCCTGGTTATAGCATTGACACTGGTCTCAGGTAGGATCCCATTCTCGTCACAACCAAAAGAGGGTGAGATATGGAATGAATTCACCTTTGTGGGCACGGTTGATGAAGCATGATGTGGACCAATGGTGAATGCCATGTATTGGGCTGCATCAGAAGCACCACTTCTTGCGTTATCGGATTTCACAAATACTTTTGAGATTGAATGTGACGCTAGTGGTATTGGCATTGGAGGCGTCCTTATGCAAAATGGGCGTCCTATTGCATACCATAGTGAGAAACTCGATGGCGCACGCCTTAACTATCCAATTTATGACAAAGAGCTTTTTGCCTTGGTTCGTGCCCTTCAAGTGTGGCAACACTACCTTTGGCCAAAAGAATTTATCATCCATTCCGACCATGAGTCATTGAAATATCTTAAGGGCCAAGCCAATTTGAATAAAAGACATGCCAAATGGGTTGAGTTCATGGAATCTTTTCCTTACATTGTCAAGTACAAGAAGGGGAAAGAAAATGTAGTAGCGGACGCCTTGTCTCGCAAAAACACAAACCTTCTTACGCGACTCGAAGTAAATGTCTTGGGTCTTGATGACATCAAATCTTTGTACGCGTCCGACCCATTCTTTCGATCAATTTTTGCAAAATGTTCAATAGACAAAGGGGTTGATGACTTCTATTTGCATAAGGGTTTACTTTTCAAACAAAACAAGCTTTGCATTCCGAAGTCGTCTCTCCAAATTTTGCTTCTTCAAGAGTCCCATGGTGGAGGCCTTATGGGTCACTTTGGTCGTGACAAGACATATGACATGCTCTCCACTCACTACTTTTGGCCAAAGATGAAGCGTGACGCGGAACGCCACGTCCAACGATGCACTACATGTGTCCAAGCTAAGTCTAAGTCTAACCATTTTGGTCTTTACATGCCATTACCTATTCCTCATGCACCTTGGTCAGACATTAGCATGGACTTTGTGTTAGGACTACCTAGATCTAAGCATGGCCACGATTCTATATTTGTTGTAGTAGATTGTTTTTCCAAAGTGGCACACTTCATCCCGTGCCATAAGACCGATGATGCTTCACATGTTGCAAATCTGTTTTTCAGGGAAATAATAAGGCTACACGGTGTACCTCAAACAATCGTCTCCGACCGCGACATCAAATTCATGAGCTATTTTTGGAAGACGCTCATGGCAAAGCTCGGGATCAAACTGCTATTCTCGTCTGCATCACATCCCCAAACTGATGGACAAACCGAGGTCGTCAACCGGAGCCTCGGAACGCTACTCCGCGTGTTGATCATGAAGAACCTTATGGATTGGGATGACTGCATTCCCCATGCCGAGTTCGCCTGCAACTGCGCCAAACACTCCACAACCATGCGGAACCCGTTCATGATCGTCTATGGATTCGAGCCTCTCACCGTGCTCGACATCCTACCTGTTCCTCTTCATGACCGCATCAACATGGACGTCGACAAGCGCGTCCAAGCTATGAAGAAACTCCATGAAGACACAAGAGCTACGATCGAGCAACAAGTACTTCGCCAAGCATCACAGCTAAACAAGAACAAGAAGGAGATAATCTTCGAAGAAGGTGACCTTGTGTGGATACACTTGAGTAAAGACCGCTTCCCCAAGGATCGCAACTCCAAGCTCAAACCAAGGGCCGATGGCCCTTTCAAAGTCCTTAGGAGAATCAACAACAATGCCTACATTATCGACATCCCGACATCAAAATACCTAGTGAGCTCGACGTTCAATATCAAAGACCTATCACCATTCCATGGAGATGATGACGTTGAGAAGGTTGAAGAGTCGAGGGTGACTCTTTCCCTAGGGGGGGAGTTGATGCAGCCCGTCCTACGAACGCTACTACATCTACTCCTACGAGCTCCCCAAGTGGACCCATGACTCGCGCTCGAGCCAAACTACTACAAGCTAAGGTTAACTCGCTCCTTTCCTCGTGTGATTTCGATACGCCCCTGGATGGCTTGCTACTTCATACGCCCACCTTGTTCATCATCAGGTATGAAGAGAAGCACCCATGGAACAGAGAAAACACAGCGGAAGGGACAAACAACATTCAGGCTCCAGCGGTACTGATAGGGCAAAGGTGTCCGATCTTTCGATGAGATGAAGATAGTCGATTTGGTGGAGTTCGGGCTTGACGATCCGACTACACGTGCAAGCACGAGCGCCAATGCAATCGCTAGGCCAATCTCCAGGAGGTTACCGATCCTGCGGGAACACGATCAGCCTGACCAGCGAGGGTCTTAATTCCTACCTGAAATCGAGAACAAGTAAGAACCAATATTGCAATCAAGATATTGCGGAATTAAGAGGAAAGCTTTATTGAAGAGGTGGGATCCTGAATAGGTGCGAAGTACAAGAGGCCTATGCGACGCTCGAGCCTTGGCGAAGTTGCGACTATGGCTAACTTAATGTCTAAACAAAATCCGAGTCTATGGGGTCGGCTATGGGGAGTATTTAAGGGCGAAAAAGGTGGGGTTTCGGCCAGCCATGGAAGTGGTGGCCGAATCCAACCCTAAAAGTCCTTTTCCCCTCAAATACGGACTCTAAAAAGTGGCTAATTAAAATCCTGCGAAAATTACATGGGCCTGGCCCAAAATAAAGGTGTCGCAGCACCATATTAAGCTATGGACGAATTCATAAAGTATTGATCTTGAATATTTCGTCCAAGCCTTCTTTCTTCATTATGGAGGCCTCAAAGTTCTGAAATCTTCATCTGTGGCCTTCTCTTGGATCATCACATGCTTGCTGCCATCTCCATGCATGGCCATGCTCCAATGCTTGTCCCTCTCATCCATGCTTGGTCCATCATTCCTAAGAGTAAGAAATACATCTGATTTAGGCAGCATCATATTCTCATGTATGTGAGGAATAGTTCCAAGAAACGAAAGTACCTGATAGTTAAGTTGTTTGGCACGAGATCTTGTGATGGGTCCTTGTATGTGTGTTGCTGTAGGTACAACGGTTGTATCAATAGTAGGGATGTCCACATCAGGTACTACCGGATCCGGCGATCGGTACTACCGGTGCAAGCGGCACCACCGGACCCTGCCACCGGGCACTCCAGAAGGAACCTATCCAAGCCCCAGACGCCAGCGGTACTACCGGTGCTGGAACCGGTACTATCGGTCAGCGGTACTACCACCCTCTACTACCGCCCGCTACTGACGTGATGCCGCCCAACACATGGCGTTCACCATTGGTCCACATCATGATATGCCAAACATCCCAATCAAGGTGAACTCCTTCCATCTTTTGCCTTCCCTTGGTCATTACTTGATGCAGCCCGCCCTACGGACGCGTCTACATCCTCACCAACTAGTCCCCCAAGTGGACCGATGACCCGTGCGCGGGCCAAACTCCTACAATCTAAGGTTAACTCGCTCCTCTCCTCGTTTGATTTCAATACACCCTTGGATGGCTTGCTACTTCATTCCCAATCCTTGTGCATTCTCAGCTATGAACCCAATGAAGCATCGCCAAGGGAGGGACCAAAGGCAGCCCGAGGAGAGTCGCCAGAGAAAACTGGCGCCAGGCCCGGCGAACCGGTTCCCTCGCCGGAACTTCTGGCGACAGGCCCGGTCGACCGGCCTCCTCGCCGACAATCCGGTGACGACCAGAATCTCCCGGTGACGACCGAAAACGCTTACTATAAGGCCTTCCGGTTCGCGACCGGAAATATCGGCAACCGCCGGAATTCTCGGCGACGACTCCGGCTCTGCCGGACCCCTCGCCAGAAATCCCCTGAGACAAGTCAATGTTCGGGCTGAGCCCGTGTAATCCCTTATTTCGCCTAGACTTTATCGTTTCATACCTAAACTACCCCTGTTTATGTGGCTGGCCTATATATAGCCCCCACCCTCTATTGTAAACCCTAGACTTGGATAATTGTAGTTGAAGACACCCCTTTGAGGATCTATCAACTATTTGTCTCATGCTCCTTGACAAGGAGCACCAAATTATCCACAAACCTCTTGGATTTTGCCTCGTGCGTTCAAGTTGTACAAGTCCTTGGGATCTCGGTGTCTCGTGCCCAAGTAGTCAAGATCTCATCAAGCCTCTCACCCCCGTTGTTGGCCGTGGGAGAGTGTCTTGCCCAACGCCGATCCTAGGCATTGTGTTGGACCGGTTGCCACCGGCGTGAGCTATCGGCTTGTCTTCGTGTGTGTGTGTGTTCGTGGATTTCATCCCTTCCTCCTTCCACCGATTTCCCCTCGATTCCCACGGAATTCGTGAAAGATCGGGCCACCCTAAGGGGTCACCCCTAACATATTGGTATCAAGAGCAAGGTTGATCACGAATTCCCCCTCAATTTTTCTTCTATCCACCATAAAATCGAAATTTCCCCCCCAAAAAAGAGCCCCAAATTGCCTTCGAATCGATCTCTAGATTTGGTGAGTTTTTCGTGGTTTTGGTCCATAGATCTGTTTTCTTCGTGGTTTGTGGTTTTGTTTTTTTGTGGTTCGTGGTTTTCCCCAGCCCAATTTTGTCAAAAATTTTACGGAATTTTTAGTTTGACTTTTTGGAGTTCATCTCGAACAGGTTTCGGCGCCAGATCCGGCAAACCGGTTCTGCAACCGGAATTTCCGGCGACAGCTCCGGTCAGACCGGACCGACGATCGGAATTTCCGGCGGCAGACCCGGCGCCGCTGGTTCCTGCGCCGAATTTTTTTCCATATCACAGATTTTGACTGTTCCCCCTTGCTTTGTTCGGGTTTCGCGTGCGTGTCGCCAAAAACTAACAACAAGCTTCCGCAAATCCCTACATCACGCACTCCTTGACACCGCGACTTCCGAACATCTTCCACATCACCGGTTGCAAGTCGTCAACAATACCAAAGGTATAACTTGCGCCACTTTGACAGCCCCATATCTTCCTTTGAGTGTATCTATCCTATGAGAGCAACTCATTTTGTGTTTGTCTAACCATTGTGCACTTGCCTTTGGAAAGTGAGAGTGTGAGGGCAAATACAAAAGTTAACATAGTAGTATAGAAAGGGAGAAAAAGGATTTTAAAAAAATATAACAAAATATAAAGATACATAGTCTCCCGATACAAAGAGAGTATCAAGCTTGTAAGCAAAAAGAGAGAGGAAACGAGCGCGTTAAGGCAAGTGCACAAATCCGTTGCTTATCCTCTTTTGGCAAACGAGTTGTGGTCTCTCCTTGAGTTGGCACGACAACCGAGTGTAGTCTTCGTTAGGACCTTTTGTGCTCATTTTCATAGTCGTGCTAACCCCTTTAATCTGATGGAGGGTTTAACCTCTTGGGTGCCCGATCTTCACGGATCTCGTGGTCAAATCGATGGGAAAGCGAGGGGAAAGGGACAAGGTAGCGGAAGCGAACACACACCTCGCGAAGAACACGATGAACACACGCAAAACTCACACGATACAAGGCCGATTGCTCCCGAACGGCGGCCACTGGTCCAATAGAATCCTCGCAAGAAGAGATCGGTCAACGTGCTCCCTCAAATCCACATCGAAGAGAGAAGAACACCTTGGGGAGGGTCTTGACAACTTGGAGACGAGACATCGAACTCCAAGGCCTTGTTCAACGATGGATGCGTGATGCAAAGTCCAATCGAGGTTGGTGACGATAGTCGGTCCCCTTGGTAAAGGGGATGAGGCAAAACTAGAGATTCCACAAAAGGGGGTTGTCTTTAGTATATCATCTATGCCTAAGGGATACATGAGGGGTGGGGGCTCTATATATAGGCCAGCCACATAAACAGGGGTAGTTTAGGGATAAAACTAGGGTTTGGATGAGCTAGAGGGGTACATGGGCCGAAGGCCCAGGTCTGTGTGAGGCACACAGACGGTAGTACGGACTTGGGTCCGATAGTACCGGTGACCCGATAATCGGGTCCAGATCCGGTAGTACCGCTTGATCTGGGACTTACTGGCGTCGTCGTATGGGGCGGTAGTAGTGGGCGGTAGTACGCTGGCGGTAGTACCGATCATGAATCGTAGTACTGGAGACAGAGAGCATTTGGCGATCTGTCTTCTTCCGCCTCCTCTTCCAAGCCTCCGTTTTGTCGGGCTTGATGCTCCGGGCTTCTTCCCTTGCCTCCGTACTTGTCAATGTGAACCTATCATGCATATGTGACGGAGTATGAAGTATCATACCATTCAATAGGGTAGGAAGGGTGCTCGCATAGAGGAACGGATTCACCTTTGGAGTCCATGACGACTTGGCGTAAGTTGGAGACCAAGATGCGGTAACGACCGTAGGTCGGGCTACATCAGCTCCCCCCCCTTCAAAAAGAGTCGTCCTCGACTCTACATGCTCATCACAAAGTAGAAGCGGTCGAGAGACCTTCTTGATCCTGGGGTTCACCATATAGTCGTCCTCGGGAAGATTGACTTGACAACACTTCAATTTTCCTTCACCTTCCATGAAGCCTACAAAGCTCACGACAAAAGCGAAGCAACACTCAAAGAGTAGCCAATTCATGAAGATTATAGCATGAGTCCTCAAGTAGAAGGAAGTCACTTTAACGTGTAGAGATAGCTCGATGAAGGGTAGCCATAGGTAACTCTCTTCGGTTCTTCTTGTCAACATATAGTCCATAGAGGTCGACGTGTATGCATTTGTACCTTCATACAACAAAGACCAAGCAACATATGTTTGTGTGTGATAGAGGAGCATGTCATTTGTGGCATTCCCATTCTTGTTCACAACACGATTAGCACAACTCAAGTATAGCAAACGGAATGCATATGCATGGTCAATGTGCATGGAAATCGTTTGAACATCATCCAAATGTGGAAACTCAAAAACTCCATATAACATAGTAGTGGAGCACTCAAAGCAATCGAATAGCAATTTGATCAACATATTTGATGCAAAGTTAGGAGAATTTGGCAAAAACACAAAAGGAAGAATATCCAAGCAACATCATTATGTGTGCAAACCAACCATTGGAAAGAGAAATTGTTCGACATGTTGGATGTCACACACAGATCATCGAAAGCAAATATCATGGGAATATGAGTATCCCAAGCGGAAGCAAAAACAACACGTTTGCAAACAAACCAAATGAAAGAGCTAGTGGTCCTTATGTTTGTTGCAACAACAAGACGAGATTCTTGGAAGCTCTCATGACAATACATGCTCTTAATGGAATTGTGGTTGCACCCAAAACATCGGAAAGAGAAAATGTTCAACATTTTTGTTGCAACACACAAAGCATCATTATCCAAAAGCAAAGAAACATGAATGTCACAAGGTGAGATAATACCGTCAATATGCTTGCAATCAAACCATAGGAAAGAGCAATTTGCCAACATGAAAGATGCAAAGCATGCAAAAGGTATCAAAGTTGGGTTCGATCTTGAACTCACTTGTGGGATGCTCTCAAGAGCTCTTTTTGTCAACTCGTGCTCAACCGAGGTTGACATGATAGTGCGGGTACCTACACACATCATATGTAAAAGGAAGAACGTGTGTGCATGGTAGAGATACACATCATCCATCATGACGTATCTCTTCTTGTGCACATCACCATTAATGTCACTCAAGTACAAAATAGATGCATGGTGAGTATGCAGGTGGGGAACATGCTTATCATGGCCATCATCAAAATCTCCAAAAATTGAGAAGGCTATGGGGGCCATCTCATTATAACGCATAAGATCAATATTGTTGCAAGCAAAACAAGTGAAATAGAAAGCATTCATCTTATCGCAAGCAACGGGAGAAATTGAATGACTAGCATGACAAGACAAGTCCAAAGCAATTGGAGGATACACACAAGATGCATAGCATGGCATGTTTATGGCAATGATATCGCAATCAAACAATTCCACATGATCAATATTATGCAAAGGCAAAGCATCACATGGGAATATGGATGAAGCATAAGTAATGTCACAAGTATCATCCATAACATGCATATCCTCACAATTCATCATGTCCACTAGTGGGATCATGGCATCATCAACACCCTTATTGTTACCTTGTTCATACCTCTCATATGAAGTGGGTGTTGTGGAAGTAGTGGCCTCCTTGTGGACGACTTCGTCTTCTTGATGTATCCATGGCGTAGCATCATCTTCATGCACCATGTACATCTTGTCCAATTGAGGCATCATTGCTTCATGGCTTGGCGCTTCTTCATCCATGGAACCTAGCACAACACAAGAGAACACACTAGAGGTAGAGGGTAAGTTGTTAGAATTCGAAATGGTCTCACTTGACCTATCAACTACCACTCTCAACTCACTAGGAGTATTGCTCATGCCCTCCAAGTGGAAGCACTCAATCTCACATAAGGTGGAGTCACTCATGTCACTCTTGTTCTCACTCAAGTGGGCTAAGTGGCTCTCATACTCACATGGGATTGGTACCACATCATCACTCAAGCATATGGGGGTAGGCTCGGTTTCCTCAACTCCTTGCGCCTCCTTTGGTGAAGGGAAAATCCCATGCTCACCATTCTTTACCTTGTCGCCTTCAAGGTTGGATGCCATAAGATGGGCATCATTGCCCGCCTCCATGGTCGAAGGGAAAATCCCATGCTCGACCGTCTTGTGGCCATCTTGTAGTAGTGGTGGAGGTAGGCTCATGCTATCCAACTTGGCGAAGTAGAGGTTTACATTTTCCTCGTTCGCGAGGTCGTGGAAGTCAAGCGTAGGCGTTGAAGCTTGATGGCGTGGACGAAGGCTTGCTCTTGGTGCCATTTTGGTGGTGGCACTAGTAGTTGAAGGTGCCTGATGATTGTGTCGACGGAGGTCATTGGCGTGCCTTGCCGATGGTTGATGTTGGTGAAGCACTTGGTCATCCACATGACGCTCACGACGGTGATCATTTGCCTTGGCACTCTTCTTGTGCTTGTGGTGCCTTCTTGAGCTTGCTTGAGCATTATGGTTGGTGCTCATCTTGAATTCTTTGTCTTGGTGGCGAAGATGCCTTAGACGATTTCTTGTATCCTCTTTATGGTGGCGATGCTCATGAGAGGATGTTTGTCGATGAAGAGTCTTGTTTCTTGGCGCCTCTTGATGCATATGATGTTTGGACACCACTCTTGTTTGGATAGGAGTTGGAGCTTGGCGCCTTCGAGGTCATGTAGCTTGGCGCCTTGGAGATGGTAGAGCTTGACGCCTTGGAGGTGATGGAGCTTGGCGCCTTGGAGATGGTGGCGCTTGACGCCATCTAGGTCGTGGCACTTGTCGCCTTGGACGTGGATCATCGAAGTAGGTGGTGCCCTTTGGTGTGGCCCGCTTGGCCTTGAAGGTCATGGAATCTTGATGATGCGCCTCCTCTTGCTTGGCGTAGTAGGCTTCCATCTCCACGCGGTGGAGGAATTCTTCATGGCTCGTGGAGGAGCCATCAAACTCGATGAAGTTCTCCGTGTCCTCCATGTTTGGCGAGGCGTCGTCGATGTCGCACTCGAAGTCGTCCATGCTTGGGGAGTAATTGTTGGTGTAGTACTCCATATCACCCAAGCATGTGGAGCCATTGTCGGTGTAGTGCTCCATAGGCTCCATGCATGAGGATCCATTATCGACGAAGAGCTCCATGTCTTCCATGCATGTGGAGTCATCGTAGGTGTAGTGCTCCGGGTCCTCAAAGCATGCGGAGCCATTGTCGGTGTTGTGCTCCGTCATGTCCTCTATACTTGTGGAGTCATAGTCATGGTGGCTCATCCTGGATTCTTCATAGATATCATCCTCGGTTCCGGAGTCCCTAGACATGATGCACAAGACCAAGCGGTGTATATGGAAGTGGTAGTGGGAGTTAGGGATACAACGTCAAACCTTACTTTACCTTGGAAGATCGTATCGTACAAGTGTCCACACTTGAGAGCAATAAACCAAGCAAAGTGAAGTTCACGCGGAACACCAAAACCAACTACGAACCAAAAAACAAACACACACAAGGCCTATGGTGGATAGGTATGGAATGTGGCATGTCAAGAACAAATCTGAAATCAAGATGTTGTAATGGCAAGTAAAGAACCACAATGATCACAAAGCAAACAAGTTAATCCACAAGATAGGAAATATGTACAAGTAAACACACACGGTGGGATAAATGGGACTTGTGCGACGGAGAAAGTGAGCTAAGAACCAAATGATTACCTAGCGAAGACTATAAGCTCATGTCACACAAGTACAAGGAGAGACGCTAGTTCGATTGCACAAAATTGGTGGGCTACAAGATATGCACAATATGTACCACCTATATGTTATTCATCGAGCTTGCGCTTCCTATTCTATGAGGCACATGTATATTTCTTTCTTTTTATTTTTCTTTTTCTATATTTTTTTCTCGTTTTCTCTTTTTTTTCACTTGCCTCTTCCTTGTGCCAACAACTATACAAGATAACTATATGAGATAGCGCTCACAATGTTTGCTCGGAATTCTACAAGGTATCAATTGTGCATAGCCCAAGCAATCATAATAGGAACTAGTCTCAATAGGTGTTTGTTGCTCGCAAAGATAGTGGGGTTCACAAAGGAATGCAAGTGGGGAGAAGTCGCGGAATGTTTATACCTTTCGTCGACGATCTTCACCCTTTATTGTTGGATTCCGCCTTGCTCACGGAATTTGGATGGAGTAGATAGCATGAACAACATGGATGATGATGTAGTGCTCCTTCTCCTCTTCGAAACAAGCTAAAGAACACCAAAATCCGAGTTCGAATGCTAAAGTTATGCTCAAAACGGTGAGAGGCTGAAATCTGGGAATCTGTTTTTTCTTTCTGGACTGGGCGGTAGTACCGGATTTTGGGCTCGGTAGTACCGGAGAAGGGAGGTAGTACTGGATTTTAAGCCCGGTAGTACCGCTGGGTCCAGAAACTCCCAGTTTTGACGCGTTTTTGCGATTTTGGGGTGATTTGGGCGGAAAATCTTCAAGAAAAGCACCAAATCGAAGGGGGAAATCAAGGAATTAGGCCATGGGAACGCAAAGGAAGATAGATCAACAAGTTTAGCAAGTAATCCATGGATCAAAACCTACCAAAACGCACTCAAATCACAGATCGATCCAAAACACGAATTGGGGCTATTTTTGGTGGAATTTTCGAATTTATGGGGAAAAGACCAAATCGATGAGAAATCCGTGGCAACCAAAAGCTGCTGATACCAAATGATGGAGGGGTTAACCTCTTGGGTGCCCGATCTTCACGGATCTCGTGGTCAAATCGATGGGAAAGCGAGGGGAAAGGGAGAAGGTAGCGGAAGCGAACACACACCTTGCGAAGAACACGATGAACACACGCAAAACTCACGATACAAGGCGATTGCTCGAACGGGCCACGGTCCGATAGAATCCTCGCAAGGAAAGTTCGTCAACATGCTCCCTCAAATCCACATCGGAGGGAAGAACACCTTGGGGAGGTCTTGACAACTTGGAGGCAGACATCGAACTCCAAGGCCTTGTTTAACGATGGATCGTGATGCAAAGTCAATCGAGGTTGGTGACGATAGTCGGTCCCCTTGGTAAAGGGGATGAGGCAAAACTAGAGATTCCACACAAGGGGGTTGTCTTTAGTCTATCATCTATGCCTAAGGGATACATGAGGGGTGGGGGCTCTATATATAGGCCAGCCACATAAACAGGGGTAGTTTAGGGATAAAACTAGGGTTTGGACGAGCTAGAGGGTTATATGGGCCGAAGGCCAATAGGTCGTCTTGAGCACAGGACGGTAGTACGGACTTGGGTCAGTAGTACCGCTTGCAGATCTGGGACTTCATTGGCGTCGTCATGGGGGCGGTAGTAGTGGGCGGTAGTACTGCTGGCGGTAGTACCGGTGAGATCGATAGTACCGCTGGAGACAGAGAGCATTTGGCGATCTGTCTTCTTCCGCCTCCTCTTTCAAGCCTCCGTCTTGTCGGGCTTGATGCTCCGGGCTTCCTCCCTTGCCTCCGTACTTGTCAATGTGAACCTATCATGCATATGTGACGGAGTATGAAGTAGCATACCATTCAATACGGTAGGAAGGGGGCTCGCATAGAGGAACGGATTCACCTATGGAGTCCATGACGACTTGGCGTAAGTTGGAGACCAAGATGCGGTAACGACCGTAGGTCGGGCTACATCATAATCTCCACGTGTGCGTTCTCCCGTGTTTTTGTAGATCGTATCCTTTTTGCTTTTGATCTTTGGTTATTTACCACGTAGAACAATAACCTTTTGCTTGGATCGTTTCGTTTGGTTTTCCACAACCCTAACCTTCCACCAAAAGCCTTTGAGAGTTGTAGCTTATTTGTGTGTGAGTTTCTTTGCGATTTCACTTTGCAAGCTATTAGCTCTCTTGTGTGGCAATTGGTTTGATACAATCTCCAAGGTGAGGTAAAAGGCTAACTCCCCACGTTCTTCTTCTCCATATACAACCCTTGTCGGCTTTGCATCATGGACAGGAATGGCGAGTCGTCCCAACCACCACCACCTCCAGAGGACGACACACAATACATGACAAGATGGGATCATTGGAAGGTCCTTGAGCGGCGCCAAGACGAACAATTTAGCGAAGCCCGAGTGGAATTCAAGAACATCGACAACTGCTTCGAAGAAGTCCGAGGACAAATGCATGCCATGCAACACAACCTCGGCCATCAAAATGAAGCTTTTGGTTGCGCCCTCACCGCAACGGATGAGAAGCTTCAACGCCTCATTGATGGGCTAGCAAGGCCACGATCGCGCGACTCAAGCTCGTCACGGCACTCCGAAAGTGAATCAAGCGCACCTCGCCGTCACGCTTCAACGCACCGGGATGGACCCGTCCTCCACTCCATGAGCTCTTCTCAAGCGGTACCGTCTCCGCGACACGCTGCAACATCAAGCTATGATGGTGACCTCTCCGCAAGACCTCCAAGACGTGAAGCGAACCGTCCACAACCAAGGGCACTTGTGATTCAACAAGAGCAACCTCACGTGGACCACCAGCCCATCGCCAACGACATGTTCCTTCAACAACAAGTGAAGCTTCCGAAGTGGATGAACAAGATCGCCGTAGGCGTGAAGCACTCGAAGATCCACCAAGGCGTCATCATCGACATGAACATCAGCGTCGACAACATGATCATCATAACGAGCTTCCTCCACATCAAGAAGAATGGGAGCAGCCCATTACGCAAGCGGTTCGTCGTCCTCCTCGCCACATGGCGCAAGAAAATGCTCATCGGCATCAACCACGACAAGAATAAGAGCAAGCTCCCCAAGCTCGTCGTGAGGACCAACAACCTCCTCCTCATCCTCAACCGCGCCAACAACACGAGCAAGCTCCCCAAGCTCGTCGTCAAAATCAAGTTCCTCCACCAAACGCGGCACCTCAACAACCGCAAGGGCAACGCAACCATCACCAAGCAAGACATGAGAGCTCGGATGATGAAGATGGCCGCCAAAATCATGGCAACCACCAACACCGGAACCACAATGAAGAAGAAACTTTCGGCAAGCTCAAATTTACCATGCCCAAGTTCACCGCTTCCAATGAACCCGAAGAATATCTCTCGTGGGAACTCAAGGTTGACAAGATCTTCCGCATGCACAACTATAGCAATGAGAAGATGGTGGCCATGGCATCCCTCGAGTTTGATGAGTATGCCAACCTTTGGTGGAACAAGTCCAACTCGCTCGTGAAGCAAAAGAAGAGCCTCCAATCTCAACTTGGCAAGATATGAAGGCTCATATGAGATCCCGCTTTGTTCCTTCGCACTACATGCATGACCTTCTCAACAAGCTTCAAACGCTTAGTCAAGGGACAAAGACCGTGAAAGAGTACTTCAAGCAAATGGAGCTCAACATGATCCGTGTCAACATTGAAGAGCATGATGAACAAACAATGGCATGTTTCCTCAATGACTTGAACCATCCAATCAAGCGCATCACCGTTTTCCAAAAGTACAACAACATGGTTGAGCTTGTACACATAGCATCAAAATCCGAGCGTCAAGTACAAGAGGACATCAAGTACAACAAGCCAGAGACGTACTTCACATACAAGCAAGCGCCAACCACTACTCCAACAACACCAAGTGGAAGCTTATCAAGTACCACCAAGCTTCCCTTCAAGCCAACACTTCCTCAAGGAAAACCGCCCCAAAGTGGCAAATACACAAAGGATGAACAACCATTCAATGGTGAGTGCTACAAGTGTGGAGGCAAAGGACACAGGTCGGCCGCATGTGGAAACAAGAAAGTTTTGTTCATCCACGACAATGGCGATGAAGAATACTTGAGTGAAGATGAGTTTGATGCAAGGGTCAAGGAAGCAATGGCAAGGCAACATTTGGAAGATGACCAAGAACTACTTGTGTGTGAGCATGACGCAAGTCCATCGCTTGTCGTCACAAGGGTCTTAACTACTCAAGTCAATGAGATTGAAGACCAACGACCAAACATCTTCCAAACTCGTGCCTGTATCAATGGGAAGTCCATCAAAGTTGTCATCGATGGAGGGAGTTGCCACAATCTTGCAAGCACGGAATTGTGTGAGAAACTCAACCTCGCCCTCCATCCGCATAAGCATCCCTACCATATACAATGGCTAAGTGACCAAGGGTCCGTCAAGATCAAGCACACCGTCTCGGTAACGTTCTCAATTGCACCATACAAAGACACGGTGGAATGTGATGTGGTCCCCATGAAGGTTTGCCATATGTTTCTAGGAAGGTCGTGGCAATATGACAAGCGTGCTTTGCATGATGGTCACACAAACACTTATACCTTCAAATGGCTTGAAAAGACTTGTGTTTTGCAACCAATGACTCCTAGCCAAATAATTGCGGACAATGCGGTGAGCGAGAGAACCACACTATAGTGAGTGAGAGCCACAAACCAAACTCGAGTGGAAAAACAAAGAGTGTTCTTCTTGCCACCAAAAGTGAGATGAGAGAAGTGCGGAACAACCCATCCATCTTGCACTATGTCCTTGTATGCAAGGGACTAGCGCAAGGAACTAATGACTTGACAAATGTTCCTCCTTCTTTTATGGCGATTTTGCAGGAATTCCAAGATGTATTCCCCGAAGAGCTTCCTCATGGACTAGCCCCTCTTCGCGGAATCGAGCACCGCATCGACCTCATACCCGGCGCTCCACTCCCAAACTGCGCCGCGTATCGCACGAATAGAGACGAAGGAGATAGAACGGCAAATCAACCAACTCGTCTCCAAAGGTTTGATCCAAGTAAGCACTAGCCCAAGCGCGGTACCCGTGATTCTCGTGCCAAAAATAGATGATACGTTGCGGTTATGCATGGACTGTCGTCCAATCAATGCTATCACGGTGCGTTATCGACATCCTATACCGCGCCTTGATGACATGCTTGATGAGTTATGTGGAGCCACTATATTTTCGAAAATTGATCTTCGTAGTGGTTACCATCAAATCCGCATGGCCGAAGGTGATGAGTGGAAAACCGCCTTCAAGACCAAGATTGGTCTCTATGAATGGTTGGTTATGCCTTTTGGCTTATCAAATGCCCCATCTACCTTCATGCGCCTCATGAACCATATCTTGAGATCTCTCATTGGGAAGAGTGTTGTTGTTTACTTTGATGACATCCTTGTCTATAGCAAGTCACTAGAGGAGCATGTTACTTATGTTAAGGAGGTCCTTCAAATCCTTCGTCATGAAAATCTCTATGCTAATCTCCCAAAGTGCACTTTTGCAAAAGACAAACTGATTTTCCTTGGTTTTGTTGTGTCTTCTAATGGCATTGAAGTCGATGTCTCAAAAGTTAAGGACATACGAGATTGTCCCATCCCTACCAATGTTAGTGAACTTCGCAGTTTTCATGGGTTGGCCGGTTTTTACCGTCGCTTTGTGAAGGACTTTTCTACCACTACTTGCCCTCTCAACGAATTGACCAAGAAAAATGTCACATTCGTTTGGGGCAAAGCACAACAAAAAGCGTTTGATGAGCTCAAAAAGAGGCTCACCGAAGCACCACTCCTCGCTTTACCGGATTTCATGAAAACTTTTGAGATCGAGTGTGACGCTAGTGGTATTGGCATTGGAGGCTTCCTTATGCAAAATGGGCATCCTATTGCATACCATAGTGATAAACTTGATGGCGCACGTCTTAACTATCCAATTTATGACAAAGAGCTTTTTGCCTTGGTTCGTGTCCTTCAAGTGTGGCAACACTACCTTTGGCCAAAAGAATTTATCATCCATTCCGACCATGAGTCATTGAAATATCTTAAGGGCCAAGCCAATTTGAGTAAAAGACATGCCAAATGGGTTGAGTTCATTGAATCTTTTCCTTACATTGTCAAGTACAAGAAGGGGAAAGAAAATGTACTAGCGGACGCCTTGTCTCGCAAAAACACAAACCTTCTAACGCGACTCGAAGTAAATGTCTTGGGTCTTGATGACATCAAATCTTTGTACGAGTCCGACCCATTCTTTGGATCAATTTTTGCAAAGTGTTCAATAGACAAAGGGATTAATGATTTCTATTTGCATAAGGGTTTTCTTTTCAAACAAAACAAGCTTTGCATTCCGAAGTCGTCTCTCCAAATTTTGTTTCTTCAAGAGTCCCATGGTGGAGGCCTTATGGGTCACTTTGGTCGTGACATGACATATGACATGCTATCCACTCACTACTTTTGGCCAAAGATGAAACGCGACGTGGAACGCCACGTCCAACGATGCACTACATGTATCCAAGCTAAGTCTAAGTCTAACCCCTTTGGTCTTTATATGCCACTACCTATTCCTCATGCACCTTGGTCGGACATTAGCATGGAATTTGTTTTAGGATTGCCTAGATCTAAGCGTGGACATGATTCTATATTTGTGGTAGTGGATCGCTGTTCCAAAATGACACACTTCATTCCATGCCATAAGACCGATGATGCTTCACATGTAGCAAATCTGTTTTTCAGGGAAATAATTCGGCTACACGGTGTGCCTCAAATGATCTTTTCCGACCGCGACGTCAAGTTCATGAGCTACTTTTGGAAGACACTCATGGCCAAGCTCGGTATCAAGCTACTATTCTCGTCCGCATCACATCCCCAAACTGATGGACAAACCGAGGTTGTCAACCGGAACCTCGGAACACTACTCCGCGTGTTGATCAAGAAGAACCTAAAGGATTGGGAAGAATGCATTCCCCACGCCGAGTTCGCCTACAACCGCACCAAACACTCCACCACCATGACGAGCCCATTCATGATCGTCCGTGGATTCGAGCCTCTCACCGCGCTCGACATCCTACCTCTTCCTATCCATGACCGCACCAACATGGACGTCGACTAGCGCGCTCAAGCAATGAAGAAACTCCATGAAGACACAAGAGCTACGATCGAGCAACAAGTACTTCGCCAAGCATCAAAGCTAAACAAGAACAAGAAGGAGGTAATCTTTGAAGAAGGCAACCTTGTGTGGATACACTTGAGTAAAGACCGCTTCCCAAAGGATCGTGACTCTAAGCTCAAGCCAAGGGGCGATGGCCCTTTCAAAGTCCTCAAGAGGATCAATAACATCGCCTACATCATCGACATCCCCACATCGAAGTACCTAGTGAGCCCGACGTTCAATGTCAAGGACCTCTCATCATTCCATGGAGAAGATGAAGTTGAGAAGGTTGAAGAGTCAAGGAAGACTCTTTCCCAAGGGGGAGCTGATGCAGCCCGTCCTACGGACACTTCTACATCTCCGCCTACTAGTCCCCCAAGTGGACCAATGACCCGCACTCGAGCCAAACTTCTACAAGCCAAGGTTAACTCGCTCCTTTCCTCGTGTGACTTCGATACGTCCCTGGATGGCTTGCTACTTCATACACCAACTCTTTGCATCCTCAGGTATGAAGAGAAGGACCCGCTGATAGGAGCAGCCATGGCGGAAGGGACCAATAGCATCCAGGCCCTAGCGGTACTACCGGATCATACAACCGGTACTACCGGTGCGAGCGGCACTACCGTACTTCACTACCGCACACTCCAGGAGGAACCCATCCAAGCCCCAAACGCCAGCGGTACTATCGGTGCCGGGAACGGTACTATCGGTCAGCGGTACTATCGCCCCCTACTACCGCACGCTACCGACGACGCCAAATGAGGCTCCAGGACCACGAGCGGTACTACTAGTCCCACGAGCGACACTACCGGTCATGACCGGTACTACCGGTCCCACGTCCGGTACTACCGGTCGCCCCTGATCCGTCTCGTGCCAACTTGGCCCAGCGCCTTGTACCCCTTTATTTTTTTCCCGTTTCGTTCCCAAACTACCCCTGTTTATGTGGCTGGTCTATAAATAGCCCCCACCCACTATTGTAATGCTCAGACTTGGATAATGGTAATTGAAGACACCCCTTGAGGATCTATCAATTGCTAGTCTCATGCTCCTTGACAAGAAGCACCAATTATCCCCCGCCTCTTGGATTTTGCCTCGTGCGTTCAAGTTGTACAAGTCCTTGGAGTTCGGTGTCTCGTCTCCAAGTAGTCAAGATCTCATGAAGCCTCTCACCCTCGTTGTTGGCCGTGGGAGATTGTCTTGCCCAACACCGATCCTAGGGATTGTGTTGGACCGGTTGCCACCGGCGTGAGCTATCGGCTTGTATCGTGTTTTCAAGTGTGTGCGTTCATCGAGTTCTTCGCGTGTGTGTATGTGGATTTCATCCCCCTCCTTCCCCTACTCGCTTACCCCTCGATTTCCACGGGAATTCGTGAAAGATCGGGCCACCCTAAGGGTTCACCCCTAACAGACAGTGCACAACACAACGTGTTATGATGGTGCGTGATGATGGTGAATATGATTCAGCAAGTGACTTTGATGAAGATACATTAGCTCATATTTCTGCTCGAGATGGAGATAATTCTGATTCTGTAGATGAGACTGATGCAGCCCGACCTATGGTCGTTACTACATCAAGGTCTCCAACTTACGCCAAGTCGTCATGGACTCCAAAGGTGAATCCGTTCCTCTATGCGAGCTCACTTCCTACACTATTGAATGGTATGCTATTTCATACTCCGTCACATATGCATGATAGGTTCACACCGACCAGTACGGAGGCAAGGGAGGAAGCCCGGAACATCAAGCCCGACAAGACAAATGCTTGGAAGAGGAGACGGAAGAAGAAGGCAATTGGCAGCTGTGTCCAAGCGGTACTACCGGTCAGCGGAACTGCAACTTCAGTACCACCGGTCAGATTATCACTTGCTAGCCCTTGCCCAAGCCCGCTTTGAGGTACTACCAAAGAGGTACTTGACACCATGACTACTGTGATGAACTATGAGCGGTACTGTATCCTAGGTACGGTACTACCGGTCATGTATGTGCCTGCGCGCACCTGTTGGGCCACATCCCATGTATTCCCCTTTACTCACCTATTCGCCTAGTTTATCCCCAAACTACCCTTGTTTAGTGGCTGGCCTATAAATAGAGCCCCCACCCCTCATGTATCCCTTAGGCATAGATGATAGACTAAAGACAACCCCCATTGTGGAAAAAGAGAAATTAAAGAAATATACATGTGCCTCATAGAATAGGAAGCGCAAGCTCGATGAACATCATATAGGTGGTACTTATTGTGCATATCTTGTAGCCCACCAATTTTGTGCAATCGAACTAGCGTCTCTCCTTGTACTTGTGTGACATGAGCTTATAGTCTTCGCTAGGTAATCATTTGGTTCTTAGCTCACTTTCTCCGTCGCACAAGTCCCATTTATCCCACCGTGTGTGTTTCCTTGTACATATTTCCTATCTTGTGGATTGACTTGTTCGCTTCGTGATCATTGTGGTTCTTTACTTGCCATTACAATATCTTGATTTCGGATTGTTTCTTGACATGCCACTTTCCATACCTATCCACCATAGGCCTTGTGTGTGTGTGTGTTTTGGTTAGTAGTTGGTTTTGGTGTTCCGTGTGAACTTCACTTTGCTTGGTTTATTGCTCTCAAGTGTGGCCACTTGCACGATACGATCTTCCAAGGTAAAGTAAGGTTTGATGTTGTATCCCTAACTCCCACTACCACTTCCATATACACCGCTTGGTCTTGTGCATCATGTCTAGGGACTCCGGAACCGAGGATGATATCTATGAAGAATCCATGATGAGCCACCATGACTACGACTCCACAAGTATAGAGGACATGACGGAGCACAACACCGACAATGGCTCTGCATGCTTTGAGGACCCGGAGCACTACACCTACGATGACTCCACATGCATGGAAGACATGGAGCTCTACGTCGACAATGGCTCCTCATGCATGGAGCCTATGGAGCACTACACCGACAATGGCTCCACATGCTTGGGTGATATGGAGTACTACACCAACAATTACTCCCCAAGCATGGATGACTTCGAGTCCGACATGGAAGACGCCTCGCCGAGCATGGAGGACACTGAGAACTTCATCGAGTTTGATGGCTCCTCCACGAGCCATGAAGAATTCCTCCACCGCGTGGAGATGGAAGCCTACTACGCCAAGCAAGAGGAGGCGCATCATCAAGAATCCATGACCTTCAAGGCCAAGCGTGCCACACCAAAGGGCACCACCTACTTCGATGATCCACCTCCAAGGCGACAAGCGCCACCATCGACAAGGCATCAAGTGCCACCACCTAGATGGAATCAAGCTCCATCACCTCCAAGGCGCCAAGCTCTAACTCCTATCCAAACAAGAGTGGCGTCCAAACATCATATGCATGAAGAGGCGCCAAGAAACAAGACTCTTCATCGACAAACATCCTCTCATGAGCATCGCCACCATAAAGAGGATACAAGACATTGTCAAAGGCATCTTCTCCATAAAGACGAAGAATTCATGATGAGCACGAACCATAATGCTCAAGCAAGCTCAAGAAGGCACCACAAGCACAAGAAGAGTGCCAAGGAAAATGATCACCGTCGTGAGTGTCATGTGGACAACCAAGTGCGCCACCTACATCAACCATCGGCAAGGCACGCCAATGACCTCCGTCGACACCATCATAGGGCACCTTCAACTACTCGTGCCACCACCACAATGGCACCAAGAGCAAGCCTTCCTCCATGCCATCAAGCTTCAACGTCTACGCTTGACTTCCACGACCTCGCGAACGAGGAAAATGTAAACCTGTACTTTGCCAAGTTGGATAGCATGAGCCTACCTCCACCACTACTACGAGATGGCAACAAGACGGTCAAGCATGGGATTTTCCCTTCGACCATGGAGGAGAGCGATGATGCCCACCTTATGGCATCCAACCTTGAAGGGGACAAGGTCAAGAATGGTGAGCATGGGATTTTCCCTTCACCAAAGGAGGTGCATGGAGTTGAGGAAACCGAGCCTATCCCCATATGCTTGAGTGAATATGTGGTACCAATCCCATGTGAGTATGAGAGCCACTTAGCCCACTTGAGTGAGAACAAGAGTGCGATGAGTGACTCCATCTTATGTGAGATTGAGTGCTTCCACTTGGAGGGCATGAGCGATACTCCTAGTGAGTTGAGAGTGGTAGTTGATAGGTCAAGTGAGACCATTTTGATTTCTAACAACTTACCCTCTACCTCTAGTGTGTTTTCTTGTGTTGTGCTAGGTTCCATGGATGAAGACGCGCCAAGCCATGAAGCAATGATGCCTCGAATGGAGAAGATGTACATGGTGGATGAAGATGATGCTATGCCATGGATACATCAAGAAGATGAAGTCGTCCATAAGGTGGCCACTACTCCCACAACACCCACTTCATATGAGAGGTATGAACAAAGTAACAATAAGGGTGTTGATGATGCCATGATCCCACTAGTGGACATGATGAATTGTGAGGATATGCATGTTATAGATGATACTTGCGACATTACTTATGCTTCATCCATATTCCCATGTGATGCTTTGCCTTTGCATAATATTGATCATGTGGAATTGTTTGATTGCGATATCATTGCCATAAACATGACATGGTATGCATCTTGTGTGTATCCTCCAATTGCTTCGGACTTGCCTTGTCATGCTAGTCATTCAATTTCTCCCGTTGCTTGCAATAAGATGAATGCTTGCTATTTCACTTGTATTGCTTGCAACAATATTGATCATATGCGTTCTAATGAGATGGCCCCCATAGCTTTCTCAATTTTTGGATATTTTGATGATTGCCATGATAAGCACGTTCCCCACTTGCATACTCACCATGCATCTATTTCATACTTGAATGACATTAATGGTGATGTGCACAAGAAGAGATACGTCATGATGGATGATGTGTATCTCTACCATGCACACACGTTCTTCCTTTTGTGTTTGATGTGTGTAGGTACCCGCATTATCATGTCAACCTCGGTTGAGCACGAGTTGACAAAAAGATCTCTTGAGAGCATCCCACAAGTGAGTTCAAGATCGAACCCAGCTCTGATACCTTTTGCATGCTTTGCATCTTTCATGTTGGCAAATTGCTCTTTCCTATGGTTTGATTGCAAGCATATGGATGGTATTATCTCACCTTGTGACATTCATGTTTCTTCGCTTTTGGATAATGATGCTTTGTGTGTTGCAACAAAAATGTTGAACATTTTCTCTTTCCGATGTTTTGTGTGCAACCACAATTCCATTAAGAGCATGTATTGCCAAGAGAGCTTCCAAGAATCTCGTCTTGTTGTTGCAACAAACATAAGGACCACTTGCTCTTCCATTTGGTTTGTTTGCAAACGTGTTGTTTTTGCTTCCGCTTGGGATACTCATATTCCCATGATATTTGCTTTCGATGATTTGTGTGTGACATCCACCATGTCGAACAATTTCTCTTTCCAATGGTTGTATTGCACACATAATGATGTTGCTTTGGACATTCTTCCTTGCGTGTTTTTGCCGAATTCTCCTATTCTTGCATCAAGGATGTTGATCAAAATTCTAGTCAATTGCCTTGAGTGCCACACTAAAACATTCTATGGAGTTTTTGAGTTCCCACATTTGGATGATGTTCAAACGATTTCCATGCACTTTGACCTTGCATATGCATTCCATTTGCTATACATGCATTGTACTAATAGTGTTGTGAACAAGAATGGACATGCCACATTTGACATGCTCCTCTATCACGCACGGAAATATTTTGCTTGGTCTTTGTTGTGTGAAGGTACAAGTGCATACATGTCAACCTCTACCAACCACGTGTTGACAAGAAGAACTGAAGAGAGTTACCTATGGCCACCCTTCATCAAGCTATCTCTACAAGCTAAGGTGACTTCCTTCTACTTGAGGACTCATGCTATAATGTTCATGAATTGGCTACGCTTTGAGTGTTGCTTCGCTTTTGTCGTGAGCTTTGTAGGCTTCATGGAAGGTGAAGGAACATTGAAGTGTTGTCAAGTCAATCTTCGAGGGGCGACTATATGGTGAACCCCAGGATCAAGGATGTCCTTCGACCTCTTCTACTTTGTGATGAACATGGAGAGTCGAGGACGACTCTTTTTGAAGGGGGGGAGATGATGCAGCCCGACCTATGGTCGTTACTACATCAAGGTCTCCAACTTACGCCAAGTCGTCATGGACTCCAAAGGTGAATCCGTTCCTCTATGCGAGCTCACTTCCTACCCTATTGAATGGTATGCTACTTCATACTCCGTCACATATGCATGATAGGTTCACACCGACCATCTGGAGGCAAGGGAGGCTTGAACATCAAGCCCGACAAGGCGGAGGCTTGGAAGAGGAGAGGAAGAAGACAGGTTGGCGGCCGTGTCCAAGCGGTACTACCGGTTGGCGGAACCTACTACTCGGTCGTACTACAGCCCCTGCTACCGCTTGGTCAAGCCTGTGCCATCGCCCTTTGGATGCCCCAGATCTTGGCTTGCAGATTACCGCATAGCGGTACTACCGGATACCATGAGCGGTACTACCGGTGATGACCAGTACTACCGGTCCTAGGTCCGGTACTACCGGTCATGTATGTGCCTGCGTGCACCTGTTGGGCCACAGCCCATGTATTCCCCTTTATTCACCTATTCGCCTAGTTTATCCCCAAACTACCCTTGTTTAGTGGCTGGCCTATAAATAGAGCCCCCACCCCTCATGTATCCCTTAGGCATAGATGATAGACTAAAGACAACCCCATTGTGGAATCTCTAGTTTTGCCTCATCCCCTTTACCAAGGGGACCGACTATCGTCACCAACCTCGATTGGACTTTGCATCACGCATCCATCGTTGAACAAGGCCTTGGAGTTCATGTCTCGTCTCCAAGTTGTCAAGACCCTCCCCAAGGTGTTCTTCCCTCTCCGATGTGGATTTGAGGGAGCACGTTGACCGATCTTTCCTTGCGAGGATTCTATCGGACCGGTGGCCGTCGTTCGGGAGCAATCGGCCTTGTATCGTGTGAGTTTTGCGTGTGTTCATCGTGTTCTTCGCGAGGTGTGTGTTCGCTTCCGCTACCTTCTCCCTTTCCCCTCGCTTTCCCATCGATTTGACCACGAGATCCGTGAAGACCGGGCCACCCAAGAGGTTAACCCCTTCCATCAGAGCCAGAGGTAATGGGAGCTGAAACTGCTGATCAATACAAGAGCTTAGTTGCACAACGTGTGTTGAATGTGCAATTGAGGAAATCTAAGAATGATCAACGTCACAACCTGTTCCAAACATGCGGCATTGTCAAGGAAAGAGCTATAAGGATCATCATTCATGGAGGGAGTTGTAATAATCTGGCTAGTATTGACATGGTAAAGAAGCTTGCACTTCCAACAAGACAACTCACACATTCATATTACATCCAATGGTTTGAGAGTTCTCGCAAGATCAAGGTAACAAGAACAATACACCTGCATTTTACTATTGGTACATATTCTGATTTTGTTGATTGTGATGGTGTACCTATGCAGGATTGTTCATTGTTACTTGGTAGACCATGGCAATTTGATAGAGAATCTGTTCATAATGGAAAAACTAATCACTATTCTCTTATGCATGATGGAAACAAAATTGGTCTAAAACCTATGACTCCCGAACATATTTTAAAAGATAATATTGCTAGAGCTAGTAGAGCTAAAACTGAGGAGACAAATAAAAGTGAGAATCAGATTGTTGCTGTAGATTTTATACCACCAAAGAACACTAAATCTGATTCTAATCATGCTACAGAAATTCGTTTGAAGAGTACATGTATGCTTGCAAATAAAACTGATATTGCTGAACTAGATGTAAACAATACTCAATTTTATGCAATCGTCTGCAAAGAGGTTTTGTTTTCATTTGAGGATATGCCTCCTTCTTTGCCACCTGCTGTTGCTAACCTTTTGCAAGAATACGAGGACGTCTTTCCTGCTGAGCTGCCACTAGGACTACCTCCTATTAGAGGAATTGAGCATCAAATTGATCTAATTCCTGGTGCTACGTTGCCCAACCGCGCGCCATATAGAACCAATCCAGAGGAGACAAAGGAGATACAACGCCAAATTCAGGAACTACTCGAGAGAGATCATATTCGTGAGTCCCTTAGCCCCTGTGTTGTTCCTATTATTTTGGTACCTACGAAAGATGGTTCTTCGCGCATGTGTACTCATGAAGGGGTTAACCTCTTGGGTGGCCCGATCTTCACGGATCTCGTGGTCAAATCGATGGGAAAGCGAGGGGAAAGGGAGAAGGTAGCGGAAGCGAACACACACCTCGTGAAGAACACGATGAACACACGCAAAACTCACACGATACAAGGCCGATTGCTCCCGAACGGCGGCCACCGGTCTGATAGAATCCTCGCAAGGAAAGATTGGTCAACGTACTCCCTCAAATCCACATCGAAGAGGGAAGAACACCTTGGGGAGGGTCTTGACAACTTGGAGACGAGACATCAAACTCGAAGGCCTTGTTCAACGATGGATGCGTGATGCAAAGTCCAATCGAGGTTGGTGACGATAGTCGGTCCCCTTGGTAAAGGGGATGAGGCAAAACTAGAGATTCCACAATGGGGGTTGTCTTTAGTCTATCATCTATGCCTAAGGGATACATGAGGGGTGGAGGCTCTATTTATAGGCCATCCACTAAACAAGGGTAGTTTGGGGATAAACTAGGCGAATAGGTAAGTAAAGGGGAATACATGGGCTGTGGCCCAACTAGTGTGCCGCAACCTTGACATGACCGGAATCTGGGACTTAGGACCGTAGTATCGGTCATCACCGGTACGCCCAGGACCCGGTAGTACCGCTTATCTGGGACTTCTGCTGGCGTTCTAGGGAGCGGTAGTAGGCGGTAGTATGGCTGGCGGTAATGCCGATTAACTGATCCGTAGTACCGGAGATGGAAGGCATTTGATATGTCTTCTTCCTCCTCTTCAAGCCCGCCTTGTCGGGCTAGATGTTCAGACTTCCTCCTTGCCTCCGTCTTTCGGTGTGAACCTATCATGCATATGTGATGGAGTATGAAGTAGCATACCATTCCATAGGGTAGGAAGTGGGATCGCATAGAGGAACGGATTCACCTTTGGAGTCCATGACGACTTGGCGTAAGTTGAAGACCTTGATGTAGTAACGACCGTAGGTCGGGTTGCATCATCTCCCCCCCTTCAAAAAGAGTCGTCCTCGACTCTCCATGTTCATCACGAAGTAGATGAGGTCGAAGGACATCCTTGATCCTGGGGTTCACCATATAGTCGTCCTCGGGAAGATTGACTTGACAACACTTCAATGTACCTTCACCTTCCATGTAGCCTACAAAGTTCACAACAAAAGCAAAGCAACACTCAAAGCGTAGCCAATTCATGAAGATTATTGCATGAGTCCTCAAGTAGAAAGAAGTCACCTTATCGTGTAGAGATAGCTCAATGAAGGGTAGCCATAGGTAACTCTCTTCGGTTCTTCTTGTCAACATATAGTCCATAGAGGTTGACGTGTATGCATTTGTACCTTCATACAACAAAGACCAAGCAACATATGTTTGTGTGTGATAGAGGAGCATGTCATTTGTGGCATGTCCATTCTTGTTCACAACACGATTAGCACAACTCAAGTATAGCAAACGGGATGCATATGCATGGTCAATGTGCATGGAAATCGTTTGAACATCATCCAAATGTGGAAACTCAAAAACTCCATATAACATAGTAGTGGGGCACTCAAAGCAATCGAATAGAAATTTGATCAACATATTTGATGCAAAGTTAGGAGAATTTGGCAAAAACACAAAAGGAAGAATATCCAAAACAACATCATTATGTGTACAAACCAACCATTGGAAAGAGAAATTGTTCGACATGTTAGATGTCGCACACAAATCATCGAAAGCAAATATCATGGGAATATGAGTATCCCGAGCGGAAGCAAAAACAACACATTTGCAAACAAACCAAATGAAAGAGCAAGTGGTCCTTATGTTTGTTGCAACAACAAGACGAGATTCTTGGAAGCTCTCATGACAATACATGCTCTTAATGGAATTGTGGTTGCACACAAAACATCAGAGAGAGAAATTGTTCAACAATTTTGTTACAACACACAAAACATCAATATCCAATAGCAAAGAAACATGAATGTCACAAGGTGAGATAATACCATCAACATGCTTGCAATCAAACCATAGGAAAGAGCAATTTGCCAACATGAAAGATGCAAAGCATGCAAAAGGTATCAGAGCTGGGTTCGATCTTGAACTCACTTGTGGAATGCTCTCTAGAGCTCTTTTTGTCAACTCATGCTCAACCGAGGTTGACATTATAGTGTGGGTACCTACACACATCATACACAAAAGGGAGAACGTGTGTGCATGGTAGAGATACACATCATCCATCATGACATATCTCTTCTTGTGCACATCACCATTAATGTCAATCAAGTATGAAATAGATGCATGGTGAGTATGCAAGTGGGGAACATGCTTATCATGGCAATCATCAAAATCTCCAAAAATTGAGAAAGCTATGGGGGCATAACGCATATGTTCAATATTGTTGCAAGCAAAACAAGTGAAATAGCAAGTATTCATCTTAACATAAAAACGGGAGAAATTGAATGACTAGCATGACAAGGCAAGTCCAAAGCAATTGGAGGATACACACAAGATGCATAGCATGGCATGTTTATGGCAATGATATCGCAATCAAACAATTCCACACGATCAATATGATGCAAAGGCAAATCATCACATGGGGATATGAGTGAAGCATATGTAATGTCACAAGTATCATCCATAACATGCATATCCTCACAATTCATCATGTCCACTAGTGGGATCATGGCATCATCAACACCCTTATTGTTACCTTGGTCATACCTCTCATATGAAGTGGGTGTTGTGGAAGTAGTGGCCTCCTTGTGGGAACTTCTTCTTGATGTAGCCATGGCATAGCATCATCTTTGTGCACCATGTACATTTTCTCCAATTGAGGCATCATTGCTTCATGGCTTGGCGCTTCTTCATCCATGGAACCTAGCACAACACAAGAGAACACACTAGAGGTAGAGGGTAAGTTGTTAGAATTCGAAATGGTCTCACTTGACCTATCAACTACCACTCTCAACTCACTAGGAGTATCGCTCATGCCCTCCAAGTGGAAGCACTCAATCTCATATAAGGTGGAGTCACTCATCGCACTCTTGTTCTCACTCAAGTGGGCTAAGTGGCTCTCATACTCACATGGGATTGGTACCACATCATCACTCAAGCATATGGGGGTAGGCTCGGTTTCCTCAACTCCATGCGCCTCCTTTGGTGAAGGGAAAATCCCATTCTCACCATTCTTGACCTTGTCGCCTCCAAGGTTGGATGCCATAAGATGGGCATCATTGCTCGCCTCCATGGTTGAAGGGAAAATCCCATGCTCGACCGTCTTGTGGCCATCTTGTAGTAGTGGTGGAGGTAGGCTCATGCTATCCAACTTGGCGAAGTATAGGTCTTCATTTTCCTCGTTCATGAGGTCTTCGAATGCAAGCGTAGTCGTTGAAGCTTGATGGCGTGGACGAAGGCTTGCTCTTGGTGCCATTTTGGTGGTGGCACAAGAAGTTGAAGGTGCCTTGTGATGGTGTCGACGGAGGTCATTGGCGTGCCTTGCCGATGGTTGATGTAGGTGGCCACTTGGTCATCCATATGACGCTCATGACGATGGCCCTTGACCTTGGCACTCTTCCTTGTAAGTTTTTCTAATGAGCGCAAAGCATCATTAGTCTTGGCGACCATCCTCATGTTTTTGTCGAAGTCGTTGTCCATGTCCATCTTGAAGTTGTGGAGGTCGCTTTGGAACTTGTCCATTTGATGATGGACCTTTGCGCACTCGAGTTGGAGGCTCCGTCTTGGTCGGTGCGACGTGAGGAGCTTCACGTTGTCGTTCTTGAAGTCGTCCATGCTTGGGGAGTCATTGTTGTTGTAGTACTCCATATCACCCAAGCATGTGGAGCCATTGTTGGTGTAGTACTCCATCATGTTATCCATGCTTGTGGAGACATAGGCATGGTGGCTCATCGTGGATTCTTCATAGAAATAATCCTCGGTTCCGGATTCCCTAGACATGATTCACAAGACCAAGCGGTGTATATGGAAGTGGTAGAGGGTGTTAGGGATACAACGTCAAACCTTACTTTACCTTGGAAGATCGTATCGTGCAAGTGGCCACACTTGAGAGCAATAAACCAAGCAAAGTGAAGTTCACGCGGAACACCAAAACCAACTACCAACAAAAAAAAACACACAAGGCCTATGGTGGATAGGAATGGAAAGTGGCATGTCAAGAAACAATCCAAAATCAAGATATTGTAATGGCAAGTAAAGAACCACAATGATCACAAAGCAAAACAAGTCAATCCACAAGATAGGAAATATGTACAAGGAAACACACACGGTGGGATAAATGGGACTTGTGCGACGGAGAAAGTGAGCTAAGAACCAAATGATTACCTAGCGAAGACTATAAGCTCGTGTCACACAAGTACAAGGAGAGACGCTAGTTCGACTGCACAAAATTGGTGGGCTACAAGATATGCACAATAAGTACCACCTATATGATGTTCATCGAGCTTGCGCTTCCTATTCTATGAGGCACATATATATTTCTTTCTTTTTCTCTTTTCCTTTTTCTATTTTTCTCTTTTTCTTTCTATTTTCTTTTCATTTCTTTTTTCTTTTTCACTCGCCTCTTCCTTGTGCCAACAACTATACAAGATAACTATATGAGATAGCGCTCACAATGTTTGCTCGGAATTCTACAAGGTATCAAATGTGCATAGCCCAAGCAATCATAATAGGAACTAGTCTCAATAGGTGTTTGTTGCTCGCAAAGATAGTGGGGTTCACAAAGGAATTCTGTTAGGGGGTAACCCCGGGGTTGGCCTGATCTTTCACGAATTCCACGAGGAACAAGGGGGAAAGCGGTGGTCGGGGGATGAAATCGAGGGAGGAGATGAAACCACGACACCATAACTAAAACGATACACGCCTATCCCTCACCGTGGCAACGGGTCCAACATAATCCCTAGGATCGGTGTTGGGCGAAAGCTCTCCACGCCAACAACGGGGATGAGGTGCTTGGTGAGATCTTGACGACTTGGGGCGAAAACCGAGAACCCATGGCCTTGTACAACTTGAAGGCATACTAGGCAAGATCCAAGAGGAGGGTGATAGGTGCTCCTTATCAAGGAGCATGAGACCAATAGATTAAAAGATCCTCAAGGTGTCTTAATCTATCATTATCCAAGTCTAGGGTTTACATATGAGGGTGGGGCTATATAGGCCAACCACATAACAGGGGTAGTTCTGGAATAAAAACTGGAAGTTTGGGCGAAAATTGGGGTTACATGGGCCAGGCCAAAAGGCTTTAACATGCTGGCGTCGGTCAGGGGTCCGGAGACTCGATGCAGGCCGGAGACTCCGGCCAATCTCGGACCCGTCTCGGAGGGGTATCAGGCTGTCGGGCTTGGTTCCCTGGGCGGACTGAGGAAGGTCGGAGACTCGGTGTGGGGACGGAGACTCCGGTCTGCAGAGACTCCCGTGTGTAGAGCTCAATGCCTTCTTCTCTGGTCCCGCTTCCTTGGTGGCTTGGTGTGGTGGTGCTGCTTCATATCGAGGATACACAACGAGATGCATGAAGTAGCAAGCCATCCAAAGGTAGGCCAAAATCACATGAGGAAAGGAGCGAGTTAACCTTGGCTTGTAGGAGCACGCAGGCGGAGTCATTGGTCCACTTGGGGACTAGGTGTTGTAGATGGAGGTGCGTCGTGGGGCTGCATCAGCTCCCCCCCTTGGGAAAGAGTCGTCCTCGACTCTTCAACCTTCTCAACTTCATCTTCGCCATGGTAGGGTGACAGGTCCTTGACATTGAATGTCGGGCTCACAAGATACTTGGATGTTGGGATATCTATGATGTAGGCATTGTTGTTGATCCTCTTGAGCACTTTGAACGGTCCATCACCTCTTGGCTTTAGTTTGGAGTCGCGGTCCTTGGGGAAGCGGTCTTTCCTCAAGTGTATCCACGCAAGGTCGCCTTCTTCGAAGATCATCTCTTTCTTGTTCTTGTTTAGCCTTGATGCTTGGCGAAGGACTTGTTTCTCGATCATAGCTCTTGTGTCTTCATGGAGTTTCTTCATTGTTTGGGCACGCTTGACCACATCCATATTGGCACGTTCATGAAGAGGTAGAGGAAGGATATCGAGCGCGGTGAGGGGCTCGAAGCCATAGACGATCATGAACGGGCTCCTCATGGTAGTGGAGTGCTTGGAGCGGTTGTAGGCGAACTCGCCATGTGGAATACATTCCTCCCAGTCTTTAAGGTTCTTCTTTATCAACACCCGGAGGAGTGTGCCAAGACTTCGATTGACGACCTCGGTTTGTCCATCGGTTTGAGGATCTGGAGACGAGAAGAGGAGCTTGATGCCGAGCTTGGCCATGAGAGTCTTCCAGAAGTAGCTCATGAATTTTACGTCGCGGTCGGAGACGATTGTTCTTGGTACACCGTGTAGCCGAATTATTTCCCTGAAAAACAAATATGCTACATGTGAAGCATCATCGGTCTTATGGCACGGAATGAAATGTGCCATTTTTGAAAAGCGATCCACTACTACAAATATAGAATCATGACCATGTTTAGATCTAGGCAAGCCTAACACAAAGTCCATGCTAATGTCCGACCAAGGTGCATGAGGAATAGGCAATGGCATATAAAGACCAAAGGGGTTGGACTTAGACTTAGCTTGGATACATGTGTAGTGCATCGTTGGACGTGGGGCTCCGTCAAGGCTTCATCTTTGGCCAAAAGTAGTGGGTGGAGAGCATGTCATAAGTCTTGTCACGGCCAAAGTGACCCATAAGGCCTCCACCATGGGACTCTTGAAGAAGCAAAAGTTGGAGGGACGATTTCGGAATGCAAAGTTTGTTTTGTTTGAAAAGAAAACCCTTATGCAAATAGAAATCATCAATCCCTTTGTGTATTGAACATGTTGCAAAAATTGGTCCAAAGAAAGGGTCGGACGCGTACAAAGATTTGATGTCATCAAGACCCAAGACATTTACTTCGAGTCGTAAGAAGGCTTGTGTTTTTAAGTAGACAGGCGTCCGCTACCACATTTTCTTTACCCTTCTTGTATTTGACAATGTAAGGAAACGACTCCATGAACTCAACCCATTTTATGTGCCTTTTACTCAAGTTGGATTGGCCCTTAAGATACTTCAACGACTCATGGTCGAATGGATGATAAATTCTTTGGGCCAAAGATAGTGTTGCCACACTTGAAGGACTCGAACCAAGGCAAAAGTTCTTTGTCATAAATGGGATAGTTGAGGCGCAGCCATCAAGTTTCTCACTATGGTAAGCAATAGGACGCCCATTTTGCATAAGGACGCCACCAATGCCAATACCACTAGCGTCACATTCAATCTCAAAGGTTTTTGTGAAATCCGGTAATGCAAGAAGTGGTGCTTCGGTGAGCCTCTTTTTGAGCTCATCAAAAGCCTTTTGTTGTGCTTTTCCCCAAACGAACGTGACATTTTTCCAATTCGCTGAGGGGGCAAGCAATTGTAGAAAAGTCTTTCACAAAGCGACGGTAAAAGCCAGCCAACCCATGAAAACTTCGAAGTTCACTAACATTTGTAGGGATGGGCCAATCTCGTATGTCCTTGACTTTTGAGACATCAACTTCAATGCCATTGGAAGACACAACAAAACCAAGGAAAGTCAGCTTGTCTTTTGCAAAAGTGCACTTTGGGAGATTAGCGTAAAGCTTTTCATGACAAAGGATTTGAAGGACTTCCTTAACATGAGTAACATGCTCCTCTAGTGACTTGCTATAGACAAGGATGTCATCAAAGTAAACAACTACACTCTTCCCAATGAGAGATCTCAAAATATGATTCATGAGGCGCATGAAGGTAGATGGGGCATTGGATAAGCCAAAAGGCATAACCAACCATTCATAGAGACCAAGCTTGGTCTTGAAGGCGGTTTTCCACTCATCACCTTTGGCCATGCGAATTTGATGGTAACCACTACGAAGATCAATTTTCGAAAATATGGTGGCTCCACATAACTCATCAAGCATGTCATCAAGACGCGGTATAGGATGTCGATAACGCACGGTGATAGCGTTGATTGGACGGCAGTCCATGCATAACCGCAACGTATCATCCGTTTTTGGGACTAGAATCACGGGAACCGCGTTTGGACTAGTGCTTACTTGGATCAAACCTTTGGAGACGAGTTGGTTGATTTGTCGATCTATCTCCTTCATCTCTTTCGGGTTCGTGCGATACGCGGCGCGGTTTGGTAGTGGGGCGCCGGGTATGAGGTCGATGCGGTGCTCGATTCCACGAAGGGGAGGTAGTCCATGAGGAAGCTCTTGCAAAACAGCCATCAAAGAAGGAGGAACATTTGTCAAGTCATTAGTTCCTTGCGCTAGTCCCTTGCATACAAGGACATAGTGCAAAATGGATGGGTTGTTCCGCACTTCTCTCATCTCACTTTTGGTGGCAAGAAGAACACTCTTAGTTTTTCCACTCGAGTTTGTCTTGTGGCACTCACTCACTATAGTGTGGTTCTCTCGCTCACCACTCTTCTCACAAGATGGTTTTGTGTATTGCGCCCTCGCTAAAGCCTTTGCATTGTCCGCAATTATTTGGCTAGGAGTCATTGGTTGCAACACACAAGTTTTGTCAAGCCATTTGAAGGTATAAGTGTTTGAGTGACCATTATGCAAAGCACGCTTGTCAAATTGCCACGGCCTGCCTAAAAGCATATGGCAAACCGTCATTGGGACCACGTCACATTCCACCGTGTCCTTGTATGGTCCAATTGAGAACGTTACCGAGACGGTGTGCTTGATCTTGACGGATCCTTGGTCACTTAGCCATTGGATATGGTAGGGGTGTTTATGCGGATGGAGGGTGAGGTTGAGTTTCTCACACAATTCCGTGCTTGCAAGATTGTGGCAACTCCCTCCATCGATGACAACTTTGATGGACCTCCCATTGATACCGGCATGAGTTTGGAAGATGTTTGATCGTTGGTCTTCATTCTCATTGGCTTGAGTAGTTAAGACTCTTGTGACAACAAGCGATGGACTTGCGTCATGCTCACACATGAGTAGCTCTTGGTCCTCTTCCAAATGTTGCCTTGCCATGGCTTCCTTGACCCTTGCATCAAACTCTTCTTCACTCAAGTATTCTTCATCGCCGTTGTCATGGATGAACAAAACTTTCTTGTTCCCACATGCGGCCGACTTGTGTCCTTTGCCTCCACACTTGTAGCACTCACCATTGAATGGTTGTTCATCTCTTGTGTACTTGCCACTTGGGGGCGGTTTTCCTTGAGGAAGGGTTGGCTTGAAGGGAAGCTTGGTGGTATTTGAGGAGCTTCCACTTGGTGTTGTCGAAGTAGTGGTTGGAGCCTGCTTGTATGTGAAGTATGTCTTTGGCTTGTTGAACTTGATGTCCTCTTGCACTTGACGTTCGGCCTTTGATGCAATGTGCACAAGCTCAACCATGTTGTTGTACCGTTGGAACTCGGTGATGCGCTTGATAGGATGGTTCAAGCCATTGAGGAAACGTGCCATTGTTTGTTCATCCCGCTCTTCAATGTTGGCACGGATCATGTTGAGCTCCATTTGCTTGAAGTACTCTTCCACGGTCTTTGTTCCTTGACTAAGCGTTTGAAGCTTGTTGAAGAGGTCACACGTGTAGTGTGAAGGAACAAAGCGGGATCTCATATGAGCCTTCATATCTTGCCAAGTTGAGATTGGAGGCTCTTCTTTTGATTCACGAGCGAGTTGGACTTGTTCCCACCAAAGGTTGGCATATTCATCAAACTCGAGGGATGCCATGGCCATCATCTTCTCATTGCTAAAGTTGTGCATGCGGAAGATCTTGTCAACCTTGAGTTCCCATGAGAGGTATTCTTGGGATCATTGGAACCGTGAACTTGGGCATGGTGAACTTGAGCTTGCCGAAAGTTTCTTCCTCATTGCGGTTCCGGTTGCGACGGTTGCCATGATGTTGGCGGCCATCTTCATCATCCGAGCTCTCATGTCTTGCTTGTTGGTGGTGGCGTTGCTCTTGCGGTTGTTGAGGTGCCGCGTTTGGTGGTGGAACTTGGTTTGGACGACGAGCTTGGGGAGCTTGCTCTTGTTGTTGGCGCAGTTGAGGACGAGGAGGAGGTCGTTGGTCCTCACGGTGAGCTTGGGGAGCTTGCTCTTGTTCTTGTCGTGGTTGATGCCGAGGAGCATTATCTTGCGCCATGTGGCGAGGAGGACGTCGAGCCGCATGCGCAATGGGCTGATCTCTTTCTTCTTGTTGTGGAGGAGGCTCGTCGTTTAGAACATGTTGACGGCGATGACGTTCATGTGGAGGGGGACGCCTTGGTGGATCTTCGAGTGCTTCACTTGTTGTGGAAAGAACATATCGATGGCGATGGGCTTGGTGGTCCATGTGAGGTTGTTCTTGTTGAAGCACAAGTGCCCTTTGTTGTGGCCGGTCCGCTTCACGTCGTGGAGGTCTTGCGGAGAGGTCACTATCATAGCTTGACGTTGCGGCGTGTCGTGGAGATGGTACCGCTTGAGAAGAGCTCATGGATTGAAGGACGGGTCCATCCCGGTGCCTTGAAGCGTGACGGCGAGGAGTACTTGATTCACTTGAGGAGTGCCGTGATGATCTTGAGTCTCGCGAGCGTGGCCTTGCCAACCCATCAATGAGGCGTTGAAGCTTCTCATCCGTTGAGGCGAGGGCACGACCAAGAGCTTCATTTTGATGACCGAGGTTGTGTTGCATGGCATGCATTTGGCCTCGGACTTCCTCGAAGCGGTTGTCGATGTTCTTGAACTCCACTCGGGCTTCGCTAAATTGTTCATCTTGGCGCCGCTCAAGGGCTTCACAACAGTAGTTGAATTCTCCTCGAACCTTCCAATGGTCCCATCTTGTCATGTATGGATTGTCGTCCTCCGTAGGTGGTGGTGGTGGTTGGGACGGCTCGCCATTCCTGTCCATGATGCAAAGCCGACAAGGGTTGTATATGGATAGTAAGGGTGCGTAGAGTTAGCCTTTTACCTCACCTTGGAGATTATATCAAACCAATTGCCACACAAAGGAGCGAACAGCGGGCACAGTGAAATTGCAAGGAAACTCACACACAAAGGAGTTACAACTCTCAGAAGCTTTTGGTGGATGGGTAGGATTGTGGAAAAACCAAAGAACCAACCGAACGCAAAGGATAGTCAAAAGTGGAGAAGATCCAACAAAACGCAAGTCAAAAGGAAATGGTCAACTCAAAAGGTGACGAGAACCTTCGACTACACACACGCGTGGAGAAAAATGGGGTTAGCACGACTATGAAAGTGAGCACGAAATGGCCTAACGAAGACTACGCTCGGGTGTCGTGCCAATGCAAGGAGAGACCACAACTCGTTTGCCAAAAGAGGGTAAGCAACGGATTTGTGCACTTGCCTTGGGGCGCTTCTTCCTCTCTCTTTTGCTTACAAGCTTGATTCTCTCTTTGTATTGGGAGACTATGTATCTTTCTATTTTTCTTTTTCTTTTTCTCTTTTTTTTTTATTCTTTTTCTTTTTCTCCCTTGCTATGCTACTATGTTAACTTTTGTATTTGCCCTCACACTCTCACTTTCCAATGGCAAGTGCACAATGCTTAGACAAACACAAAATGAGTTGCTCTCATAGGATAGGTACACACAAAGGAAGATATGGCTACAAGGGTTGACACAAGTTATACCTTAGTTGATGGTGATGATCTTGTGTCGATGGAGCGGGGAAGAGTTTGGGGTCCGTGGTGTCGAAGAGCGCGGCGATGTTGCGGAAGCTATCTGTTAGTTGGTGACACGCACATGGAACACAAACAACAAGTGGGTAGATTAGCCAATGTAGAAAGGAGGAAAAAGGGCAAAACTGGCGTCCAGGGCCGGAGACTCCGGTCTCCGGCCGGAGACTACGGTGTAGACCGGAGACTCCGGTGTGCAGGCCGGAGACTCGGTGTGGGATGTCTGCTCGTGTTCTTGAAGGAAATCCACGCCTAGAGTCCTCAAATCACGAAATTTGGCCAAAATTGGGCTGGGAAACGCAGGCAAAAGCTGAACCAACACCTTAGACAAGATTTGGTCGGATCAAAACCACAAATAACACTCCAAAGCGACAGATCAATCCAAAGGCAAGTTGGGGCTATTTTTTGGGAAATTTTCGAATTTATGGTGGATAGAAGAAAAATTGGGGGGAAATTCGTGATCAACCTTGCTCTGATACCAAGATGTTATGGGGTAACCCCTTGGGGTGGCCCGATCTTTCACGAATCTCCGCGGGATCGAGGGGAAAGCGGTGGAAGGGGAAGAGGGGATGAAATCCGCGAACACACGCACACAAAGATCCCGATGAACTCACGCACACAAATCACGATACACGCCGATAACTCACGCCGGTGGCAACCGGTCCAACATAATCTCTAGGATCGGTGTTGGTGAGCTCTCTCCACGCCAACAACGGGGGACGAGGTGCTTGGTGAGACCTTGACGACTTGGGGGCGAGAAACCGAGAACCCAAGGCCTTGTACAACTTGAACGCACTAGGCAAGATCCAAGAGGAGGGTGGACAATAGGTGCTCCTTGGTAGGAGCATGAGACCAATAGATTAAAAGATCCTCAAAGGGGTGTCTTAATCTATCATTATCCAAGTCTAGGGTTTACATATGAGGGGTGGGGCTATATATAGGCCAACCACATAAACAGGGGTAGTTCTGAATAAACTGGAAGTTTGGGGTTACATGGGCCAGGCCCAAAAGGCTTTAACATGCACGGCGTCGGTCAGGAGACTCCGTCTGGGTCGGAGACTCGGTGCCGGAGACTCCGGTCAATCTCCGGACCCGTCTCCGGAGGGGGCTTCTGGCTGTCCCGGGCTTGGTTCCTGGGGCCCGACCGGAGGAAGGTCCGGAGACTCCGGTCTACACCGGAGACTCCGGTGTGCAGAGCTCCAGCAGCTTCTTCTCCTGGTCCTACTTCCTTGGTGGCTTGGTGTGGTGGTGCTGCTTCATATCTGAGGATACACAACGTAGATGCATGAAGTAGCAAGCCATCCAAAGGTAGGCCAAAATCACATGAGGAAAGGAGCGAGTTAACCTTGGCTTGTCGGAGCTTGGCACGGGCGCGAGTCATTGGTCCACTTGGGGGACTAGGTGTTGTAGATGGAGGTGCGTCCGTAGGACGGGCTGCATCAAATGCAATCGCTAGGCCAATCTCCTGGAAGTTACCGATCCTGCGTGAACACGATCAGCCTGACCAGCGAGGGTCTTAATTCCTACCTGAAATCGAGAACAAGTAAGAACCAATATTGCAATCACGATATTGCGGATTAAGAGGAAAGCTTTATTGAAGAGGTGGGATCCTGAATAGGTGCGAAGTACAAGAGGCCTCATGACGCCGAGCCTTGGCGGTTAAGTTGCGACTATGGCTAACTTAATGTCTAAACAAAATCCGAGTCTAGGGGTCGGCTATGGGGAGTATTTATATGAAAAGGTGGGGTTTCGGCCAGCCATGGAAGTGGTGGCCGAATCCAACCCTAAAAGTCCTTTTCCCCTCAAATACGGACTCTAAAAAGTGGCTAATTAAAATCCTGCGAAAATTACATGGGCCTGGCCCAAAATAAAGGTGTCGTAGCACCATATTAAGCTATGGACGAATTCGTAAAGTATTGATCTTGAATATTTCGTCCAAGCCTTCTTTCTTCATTATGGTGGCCTCAAAGTTCTGAAATCTTCATCCGTGGCCTTCTCTTGGATCATCACATGTTTTGATAGGGCAAAGGTGTCCGATCTTTCGATGAGATGAAGATAGTCGATTTGGTGGAGTTCGGGCTTGACGATCCGACTACACGTGCGAGCACGAGCGCCAATGCAATCGCTAGGCCAATCTCCTAGAGGTTACCGATCCTGCGGGAACACGATCAGCTTGACCAGCGAGGGTCTTAATTCCTACCTGAAATCGAGAACAAGTAAGAACCAATATTGCAATCAAGATATTGCGGAATTAAGAGGAAAGCTTTATTGAAGAGGTGGGATCCTGAATAGGTGCGAAGTACAAGAGGCCTCTGCGACGCTCGAGCCTTGGCGAAGTTGCGACTATGGCTAACTTAATGTCTAAACAAAATCCGAGTCTAGAGGGTTGACTATGGGGAGTATTTAAGGGCGAAAAGGTGGGGTTTCGGCCAGCCATGGAAGTGGTGGCTGAATCCAACCCTAAAAGTCCTTTTCCCCTCAAATACGGACTCTAAAAAGTGGCTAATTAAAATCCTGCGAAAATTACATGGGCCTGGCCCAAAATAAAGGTGTCGCAGCACCATATTAAGTTGTGGACGAATTTGTGAAGTATTAATCTTGAATATTTCGTCCAAGCCTTCTTTCTTCATTATGGTGGCCTCAAAGTTCTGAAATCTTCATCCGTGGCCTTCTCTTGAATCATCACATGCTTGCTGCCATCTCCATGCATGGCCATGCTCCAATGCTTGTCCCTCTCATCCATGCTTGGTCCATCATTCCTAAGAGTAATAAATACATCTGATTTAGGCAGCATCATATTCTCATGTATGTGAGGAATAGTTCCAAGAAACGAAAGTACCTGATAGTTAAGTTGTTTGACACGAGATCTTGTGATAGGTCCTTGTATGTTTGTAGCTGTAGGTACAACGGTTGTATCAATAGATGGTATGTCCACATAATGCTCCCCTTCTTGAATTGAAGTTTTCCTTGACGCAATCTCATCTTCCTCACCAAAGTAAGGCTTCAAATCTGCAATGTTAAACGTAGGACTAACTGTACCAAAGTCTGCAGGCAACTCAAGTTTATATGCATTATCATTTATTTTCTCTAACACCTTAAAGGGACCAGCAGCACATGGCATTAACTTAGACTTACGTAAATCAGGAAAACGATCTTTACGCAAATGTAACCAAACAAGATCGCCAACATCAAACACAACATGCTTTCTCCCTTTATCCCCAACAATTTTATACTTAGCATTCATGTGTTCAATGTTATCTTTAGTAGTCTTGTGCAAGTTTAATATCATTTCAGCGTGTTGTGTAGCATCCAAATTATGTTGCACCGAAGAAGGTAAAGGCAATAAATCAATAGGTGCACGCGGAACAAAACCATACACAATCTCAAATGGGCACATCTTTGTGGTAGAATGCAACGAACGATTATAAGCAAATTCTATATGAGGTAAACACTCTTCCCACAATTTTAAGTTCTTCTTTAAAACAGCCCGCAACATAGTAGACAAAGTTCTATTTACTACTTCAGTTTATCCATCAGTTTGGGGATGACATGTAGTACTAAACAACAATTTAGTCCCCAACATAGCCCATAAACATCTCCAAAAGTGACTAAGAAATTTAGTATCACGATCAGAAACAATAGTATTGGGCACACCATGCAAACGAACAATTTCACGAAAGAACAAATCAGCAATATGCGCAACATCATCCATTTTATGACAAGGAATAAAGTGTGCCATCTTAGAAAACCGATCCACAACAACAAAAATACTATCCCTCCCCTTCTGTGTTCGTGGCAATCCCAAAACAAAGTCCATAGAAATATCCTCCCAAGGAACACTAGGAACAGGAAGAGGCATATATAAACCATGTGGATTAAGGCGAGACTTAGCTTTTTGACAAGTAGTGCAGCGTGCCACAAATCTCTCAACATCTCGACGACACGTGGCCAAAAGAAGTGTGCAAGAAGAACATCCTCCGCCTTCTTGACACCAAAGTGTCCCATCAATCCTCCTCCATGCGCCTCAGAATAACAAAAAAGACAATGTAACTATCTGAATGCATAGTTTGTTAGCACGAACACAAATCCATCATTGAAGACGAACTTGTTCCAAGTTCTACCATCTCTACAATTCTGCAACACATCTTTAAATTCAGCATCATGCACATATTGTTCCTTAATAGTTTCCAATCCAAATATTTTGAAGTCAAGTTGAGATAACAAAGCATAACTGCGCGTGATTGGATCAGCAATAATATTATCTTTACCCTTTTGTGTTTGATAACATAAGGAAAAGACTCAATAAATTCAACCCACTTTGCATGACGACGATTCAACTTAGCTTGACTACGAATATGCTTCAAAGATTCATGATCGAATGAATAACAAATTCCTTAGGCCATAGATAATGTTGCCAAGTTTCTAATGTCCAACCAACGATATAATTCTTTATTATAAGTAGAATAGTTCAGACTAGCCCCACTCAATTTCTCGCTAAAATATGCAACAGGTTTTCCCTCTTGTAATAACACCCCTCCCAAACCAATTCCACTAGCATCACATTCAAGCTCAAAAGTCTTAGTAAAATCAGGAAGTTGGAGTAAGGGAGCATGTGTTAGCTTATCTTTCAATATGACGAAGGCGTTGTTGTGCATCGCCCAAACAAAGGGCACATCCTTCTTGGTAAGCTCATTCAGCGCTGCAATTGATCCAAAGTCTTTGACAAAGCGCCTATAAAAACCAGCAAGGCCAAGAAAACTCCTCACTTGTGTGACCGTCTTGGTCATGCCAATTCTCAATAGCTTCAATCTTGGCTGGATCCACTTCAATACCCTGTGATGTAACAACATAGCCAAGAAACGCAACTCGATTGGTGCAAAAGGTGCACTTCTCAAGGTTACCAAACAAACGTGCATCACACAAAGCATTGAAAACAGCACGTAAATGGTCCAAATGATCCTCTAAAGATTTGCTATAAATCAGAATATCATCAAAGTAGACTACCACAAAACGTCCAATGAAAGCACGTAAAACTTCGTTCATTAATCGCATGAAAGTGCTAGGTGCATTAGTTAAACCAAACGGCATTACTAACCACTCATAAACCGAACTTAGTTTTAAATGCTGTTTTCCATTCATCTCCTAATTTCATACTTAACTGGTGGTAACCACTACGCAAATCAACTTTAGAAAACATGGTAGAGCCACTCAATTCATCAAGCATGTCATCTAAACGTGGAATAGGATGACGATATCGAATAGTAATATTATTGATAGCTCTACAATCAGTACACATGCGCGAAGAACCATCTTTCTTAGGTACCAAAATAATAGGAACAGCACAAGGGCTAAGGGACTCACGAATATGATCTCTGTCGAGTAGTTCCTGAATTTGGCATTGTATCTCCTTTGTCTCCTCTGGATTGGTTCTATATGGCGCGGTTGGGCAATGTGGCACCAGGAATTAGATCAATTTGGTGCTCAATTCCTCTACTAGGAGGGAGTCCGGGTGGCAACTCAGGGGGAACGACGTCCGCATATTCACGCAAAAGGTTAGCAATGGGTGGCAAAGAAGGAGGCATATCCTCAAATGAAAACAAAACCTCTTTGCAGACAATTGCATAACATTGAGTATTGTTTACATCTAGTTCAGCAATATCAATTTTATTTGCAAGCATACATGGACTCTTCAAACGAATTTCAGTAGCATGTAGAATCAGATTTAGTGTTCTTTGGTGGTATAAAATCTGCAGCAACAATCTGATTCTCACTTTTATTTTTCTCCTCAGTTTTAGCTCTACTAGCTCTAGCAAGATCATCTTTTAAAATCTGTTCGGGAGTCATAGGTTTTAGACCAATTTTCTTTCCATCATGCATAAGAGAATAGTGATTAGTTTTGCCATTATGAACAGATTCTCTATCAAATTGCCATGGTCTACCAAGTAACAAAGAACAAGCTTGCATAGGTACAACATCACAATCAACAAAATCAGAATATGTACCAATAGTAAAATGCACGCTGCATCGCTCTTGTTACCTTGATCTTGCGAGAACTCTCAAACCATTGGATGTAATATGAATGTGGGCATTGTCTTGTTGGAAGCGCAAGCTTCTCTACCATGTCCACACTGGCCAGATTATTACAACTCCCTCCATCAATGATGATCCGTATAGCTCTTTCCTTGACAACACCACGTGTTTGGAACAGGTTGTGGCGTTGATCTTGCTCAGATTTGCTCAATTGCACACTCAACACACGTTGTGTAATTAAGCTCTTGTATTGATCAGCAGCTTCAGCTCCCATTACCTCTGGCTCTTCATCAAGATCAGAATTGTCTCCATCGCGAGCAGAAATAAGGGCTAGTGTATCTTCATCGAAGTCACTCGCTGAATCGTATTGACCATCTTCTCGCACCATCATCACACGTTGTGTTGTGCACTGTCTCTCAATATGACCAAAACCCCAGCACTTGCGGCATTGTATATCCTTTGTCTTACCCGTGGAAGCCATAGAAGATGCACTACGAGCAGGAGCATTGGATGATGGTGGAGGAGCAGCTGGAAATCTTGTGGTGGATTTGGATGTGGTAGTAGCTGGTGGCGAATCACGAGGAGGCGCTGATTGTCGGGATGTCCAAGAGGATGGGCGACCTGCAGAATTATTAGTCCTCCTCCATGGTGTTTGGCGATCCTGCACTTCACGTTCAGCTTTGCAAGCAAGATGAAACAAACAAGTGATAGAATTATATTCCTTATAAACTAATATGTGCTGAATGTCCTTGTGTAATCCACCAAAGAAACATGCAAGCATTTGTTCATTAGATTCAACAAGACCACACCGAACCATCCCCGTTTGCAATTCCTGATAATACTCTTCTACAGAATTTTTCCCTTGTTCTAAACGTGTCAGATTCTTTAGTAAATCACGTTGATAAGTGGGAGGCACAAAACGAACACGCATAGCAGTTTTTAAAGCAGTCCAAGTACGAGGAATAGTAGTAGGATTTAAACGACAATACTCAGACCACCAAAGGGAAGCAAATTTAGTAAATTCACATGTAGCAGCACTAACACGCATATTCTCAGGATATTTTAAACATGAAAAACGTTGTTCGACTTCCATCTCCCATGTAAGATATGCATCAGGATTATATTTACCCTCAAAAGATGGAATATTTAATTTAAGCTTAGCAACATGATCATCATCACGCATCGTGGTCGTTGCGTTAAGTGGTAATGTCGGGACGCCCGGCGGTACATGTGGAGGTTGTTCAACCTCCTCATCAAACAGATCGTCGTCGTCGTGGTCGTAGTAGTACCCGTCGACTGTCCCCAATGTCGCAGCAGCAGCCGCGGTGGAAGTCTGAGGTGCCTCAGCTGCAGCGGTAGCCGGCTGAGGTGCGGCGGCAGCCGAACCAGCAGTACGGCCAAACTCGGGATGCGCCGTGCGCCATGCCAAGGTGCCAATGGGGCGGGTGCGGGTGCGGGTGGCGGCAATCTGTCCAAAACCTCCTTGAACCGAGCGTCAAGCTTGTCGTTGAAGGATTTCTCGAGTCCATCGATCTTGTCCATGGCGTTGGTGAGCTTGGTGTCAAACTCCTCGAGTCGTGCATCCACATCTTCAGCGCGACCGACCAAGAGCTCGGAGAAGTGGGCATGTAGTTCTTGGTTCGTCATTGTGGCAGGGTTATGCGAAGTATCTGTCATGGTTAGTCCTTTAAAAGAACAGGTATATATGCCTATAAATACGGAAATATGGTTGAGGGCACGCGTAATCCGTCAAGCAATATACGAAGCTCTTTGATGTGGACATCCCTACTATTGATACAACCATTGTACCTACAGCTACACACATACAAGGACCCATCACAAGATCTCGGGCCAAACAACTTAACTATCAGGTACTTTCGTTTCTTGGAACTATTCCTCACATACATGAGAATATGATGATGCCTAAATCAGATGTATTTCTTACTCTTAGGAATGATGGACCAAGCACGGATGAGAGGGACAAGCATTGGAGCATGGCCATGCATGGAGATGGTAGCAAGCATGTGATGATCGAAGAGAAGGCCACGGATGGAGATTTCAGAACTTTGAGGCCACCATAATGAAGAAAGAAGGCTTGGACGAAATATTCAAGATTAATACTTCACGAATTCGTCCATAGCTTAATATGGTGCTGCGACACCTTTATTTTGGGCCAGGCCCATGTAATTTTCGCAGGATTTTAATTAGCCACGTTTTAGAGTCCGTATTTGAGGGGAAAATGACTTCTAGGGTTGGATTCGGCCACCACTTCCATGGCTGGCCGAAACCCCACCTTTTCGTCCTTAAATACTCCCCATAGCCGTCACCCTAGACTCGGATTTTGTTTAGACATTGTTAGCCATCATAGCAACTTCGCCAAGGCTCGAAAGGTCAGAGGCCTCTTGTACTTTGCACCTATACAGGATCCCACCTTTTTCAATAAAGCTTTCCTATTAATCCGCAATATCTTGATTGCAATATTGGTTCTTACTTGTTCTCGATTTCAGGTAGGAATTAAGACCTCACGGTCGTCGATCGTGTTCCCGCAGGATCGGTAACCTCCGTGAGATTGGCCTAGCGATTGCATTGGCGCTAGGTTTCGACGTGTAGTCGGATCGTCAAGTCTTAACTCCACCAAATCGATTATCATCAACTCATCGAAAGATCGGACACCTTTGCCTTATCAAGTGGTATCAGATTTCAGGTTGCTCTGTGAGATTTTACTGTTTTCGTAGATTAGATCTGATTTTACCTATAACCCACGAAAAAGCCAAAACACTTAGAGTTTAGATCCATCCCATAACCAATCTACGCCGCATTATCTTCTCGCTTTTGCATTGTTGAATTTGTGTCTACATCGTCGCGTCGAGTTGTTGGTCTTAGTGTCTCTCCCTTAGAGTTTCGAGTTCTGATCATAGTAGTCACCGCCACACTCGCCGATCACCGCCACCATATTCCCCACCATATTCGCCGCCATATACCCAGCCACCATAAACCCTAATACTCATATAGCGTTCCCTGCTGGCTACAGATCCGATCAGTTTGCTGTGCCACAGACGCAGTCCGAGTAGAGTTATTGTTTCCTAGTTATTTCTTTTTACTTTCCTTCTTTGTTGTTTTCGTGTTAAGCTAAAGTCCGTGGTGAGCTAAGAGTCCCAGAAGTCCGTAGGAGAGCAAAAATAAATTCTGTCTATACTAGTTTTCGGCTCTAGGGATCACTTTTCTCCATCGGCCGTTATAGCGATATTTTTTACGCCAAGGCTTCCGAGCAAAATAAAAAATTGAAATTTTTTTGGGCTAACCTATTTTAGACCCCGAGATCAGTTCTAGACACTCGCCATCATAGTGATTTTCCACCTCTCTCGCTTTTCAGGTGCCATATCATCATACATTGCTTGTTGTGTCGTTGTGACATCGTTGGTGATCTAGGCTCGCCTCTAGTATAGTCTAGCCTAGGACCAGCAGACCGCTGCTGAGCATTCTTTCAACTTTTGCATTGCTGTTTTGATAATTGCTAACCCCCTTTGCTAAGCCTTCCCAGAGCTCCACAGATACTCTCCACGTGCGGTGTTTCGACTCCTGGTAATCGCTTGGTTCAATCTCTGGATCCACTGATCCTCACGGTTGCACATCACCTTTTCCTGCTGTTTGGTAAGAACTTGTAAGAGCTTCGTATATTGCTTGATGGATTATGCGTGCCTGCCACCATATTTCCATAGTATATACCTGTGCTTTTTACGGACTAACCATGACAGATACTTCGCGGAACCCTGCCACAATGACGAACGAAGAACTACATGCCCACTTCTCCGCGCTCTTGGTCAGTCGCGCTGAAGACGTGGATACGCGCCTAGGGGAGTTTGACACCAAGCTCACCAACGCTGTGGACAAGATCGATGGACTCGAGAAATCCTTCAACGCCAAGCTTGACGTTCGGTTCAAGGAGCTTTTGAACAGATTGCCCGCACCCGCACCCGCACCCACACATGGCGCACGGCGCATTCCGATCACGGGTTGATCTGGTTCTGTCAGCCGCCGCACTCGGGCGGCTACAAGGTACCGACGACCTCGACTTCCGCCGCGTGATGGAGGGGTTAACCTCTTGGGTGCCCGATCTTCACGGATCTCGTGGTCAAATCGATGGGAAAGCGAGGGAAAAGGGAGAAGGTAGCGGAAGCGAACACACACCTCGCGAAGAACACGATGAACACACACAAAACTCACACGATACAAGGCCGATTGCTCCCGAACGGCGGCCACCGGTCCGATAGAATCCTCGCAAGGAAAGATCGGTCAACGTGCTCCCTCAAATCCACATCGGAGAGGGAAGAACACCTTGGGGAGGGTCTTGACAACTTGGAGACGAGACATCGAACTCCAAGGCCTTGTTCAACGATGGATGCGTGATGCAAAGTCCAATCGAGGTTGGTGACGATAGTCGGTCCCCTTGGTAAAGGGGATGAGGCAAAACTAGAGATTCCACAATGGGGGTTGTCTTTAGTCTATCATCTATGCCTAAGGGATACATGAAGGGGCGAGGGCTCTATTTATAGGCCAGCCACATAAACAGGGGTAGTTTAGGGATAAAACTAGGGTTTGGATGAGATAGAGGGCATGGGTCAAGGCCCGGGCGGCGCCAAGCAGGCCCATCGTGAAGGCCGAGACTCCGGCAGGTCCCGAGACTCCGGCCCAGGGAGACTCCGGGCCTCCTGTCGCCTCGGAGTGGCATTCAAACTGTCCTCGAGGCGATTGGGTCGGGAGGTAGGTCCGAGACTCTGGTAGCAGACCGGACCGAGACTCGTAGGCGGAGACTCCGGTGGTTCAGCCATGGCTTCTTCCGTCTCCTCTTCCAAGCCTCCGTCTTGTCGGGCTTGATGTCCCGGGCTTCCTCCCTTGCCTCCGTACTTGTCGGTCTGAACCTATCATGCATATGTGATGGAGTATGAAGTAGCATACCATTCAATAGGGTAGGAAGTGGGCGCACATAGAGGAACGGATTCACCTTTGGAGTCCATGACGACTTGGCGTAAGTTGGAGACCAAGATGTGGTAACGACCGTAGGTCGGGCTACATCAGCTCCCCCCTTCAAAAAGAGTCGTCCTCGACTCTCCATGTTCATCACGAAGTAGAAGATGTCGAAGGACATCCTTGATCCTGGGGTTCACCATAGAGTCGTCCTCGGGAAGATTGACTTGACAACACTTCAATGTTCCTTCACCTTCCTTGAAGCCTACAAAGCTCACAACAAAAGCGAAGCAACACTCAAAGCGTAGCCAATTCATAAAGATTATAGCATGAGTCCTCAAGTAGAAGGAAGTCACCTTAGCTTGTAGAGATAGCTCGATGAAGGGTATACATAGGTAACTCGCTTCGGTTCTTCTTGTCAACATATAGTCCATAGAGGTTGACGTGTATGCATTTGTGCCTTCACACAACAAAGACCAAGCAAAATATTTTCGTGCGTGATAGAGGAGCATGTCAAATGTGGCATGTCCATTCTTGTTCACAACACTATTAGCACAACTCAAGTATAGCAAATGGAATGCATATGCAAGGTCAAAGTGCATGCAAATCGTTTGGACATCATCCAAATGTGGGAACTCAAAAACTCCATATAATGTCTTAGTGTGGCACTCAAAGCAATCGAATAGAAATTTGATCAACATCTTTGATGCAAAGTTAGGAGAATTTGGCAAAAACACAAAAGGAAGAATATCCAAAACAACATCATTATGTGTGCCAACCAACCATTGGAAAGAGAAATTGTTCGACATGTTGGATGTCACACACAAATCATCGATAGAAAATATCATGGGAATATGAGTATCCCAAGCGGAAGCAAAAACGACATGTTTGCAAACAAAACAAAGGAAAGAGCAAGTGGTCCTTATGTTTGTTGCAACAACAAGACGAGATTCTTGAAAGCTCTCATGACAATACATGCTCTTAATGGAATTGTGGTTGCAAGCAAAACATCAGGGAGGGAAATTGTTCACCAATTTTGTTACAACACACAAAACATCATTATCTAAAAGCGAAGAAACATGAATGTCACAAGGGGAGATAATACCATTAACATGCTTGCAATCAAACCATAGGAAAGAGCAATTTGCCAACATGAAAGATGCAAAGCATGCAAAAGGTATCAGAGCTGGGTTCGATCTTGAACTTACTTGTGGGATGCTCTCAAGAGCTCTTTTTGTCAACTCGTGCTCAACCGAGGTTGACATGATAGTGCGGGTACCTACACACATCATACACAAAAGGAAGAACGTGTGTGCATGGTAGAGATACACATCATCCATCATGACGTATATCTTCTTGTGCACATCACCATTAATGTCAATCAAGTATGAAATACGTGCATGGTGAGTATGCAAGTGGGGAACATGCTTATCATGGCAAGCATCAAAATCTCCAAAAATTGAGAAAGCTATGGGGGCCATCTCATTATAACGCAGATGATCCATGTTATTGCAAGCAAAACAAGTGAAATAGCAAGCATTCATCTTATTGGAAGCAACGGGAGAAATTGAATGACTAGCATGACAAAGCAAGTCCGAAGCAATTGGAGGATGCACACAAGATGCATAGCATGGCATGTTTATGGCAATGATATCGCAATCAAACAATTCCACATGATCAATATTATGCAAAGGCAAAGCATCACATGGGAATGTGGATGAAGCATATGTAATGTCACAAGTATCATCCATAGCATGCATATCCTCACAATTCATCATGTCCACTAGTGGGATCATGGCATCATCAACACCCTTATTGTTACCTTGTTCATACCTCTCATATGAAGTGGGTGTTGTGGAAGTAGTGGCCTCCGTGTGGACGACTTCGTTTTCTTGATGTAGCCATGGCATAACATCATCTTCGTGCACCATGTACATCTTCTCCAATTGAGGCATCATTGCTTCATGGCTTGGCGCGTCTTCATCCATGGAACCTAGCACAACATAAGAGAACACACTAGAGGTAGAGGGTAAGTTATTAGAAATAGAAATGGTCTCACTTCCTATCAACTACCACTCTCAACTCACTCGGTGTATCACTCATGCCCTCAAAGTGGAAGCACTCAATCTCACATAAGGTGGAGTCACTCATCTCACTCTTGTTCTCACTCAAGTGGGCTAAGTGGCTCTCATACTCATATGGGATTGGTACCACATCATCACTCAAGCATATGGGGATAGGCTCGGTTTCCTCAACTCCAAGCGCCTCCTTTGGTGAAGGGAAAATCCCATCTCACCATTCTTGACCTTGTCGCCTCCAAAGTTGGATGCCATAAGATGGGCATCATCGCTTGCCTCCTTAGTCGAAGGGAAAATCCCATGCTTGACCGTCTTGTGGACATCTCGTAGTAGTGGTGGCGGTAGGCTCATGCTATCCAACTTGGCGAAGTAGAGGTCTACATTTTCCTCGTTGCGAGGTCGTGGAATTCAAGCGTAGGCATTGAAGCTTGATGGCGTGGAAGGCTTGCTCGTGGTGCCATTGTGGTGGTGGCACGAGTAGTTGAAGGTGCCCTATGATGGTGTTGACGGAGGTCATTGGCGTGCCTTGCCGATGGTTGATGTTGGTGAAGCACTTGGTCATCCACATGACGCTCACGACGATGATCATTTGCCTTGGCACTATTCTTGTGCTTGTGGTGCCTTCTTGAGCTTGCTTGAGCATTATGGTTGGTGCTCATCACAAATTCTTCGTCTTGGTGGCGAAGATGCCTTTGACGATGTCTTGTATCCTCTTTATGGTGGCGATGCTCATGAGAGGATGTTTGTCGATGAAGATTCTTGTTTCTTGTCGCCTCTTGATGTATATGATGTTTGGACGCCACTCTTGTTTGGATAGGAGTTGGAGCTTGGCGCCTTGGAGGTGATGTAGCTTGGCGCCTTGGAGATGGTGGAGCTTGACGCCATCTAGGTGGTGGCGCTTGTCGCCTTGGAGGTGGATCATCGAAGTAGGTGGTGCCCTTTGGTGTGGCACGCTTGGCCTTGAAGGTCATGGATTCTTGATGATGCGCCTCCTCTTGCTTGGAGTAGTAGGCTTCCATCTCCATGTGGTGGAGGAATTCTTCATGGCTCGTGGAGGGGCCATCAAACTCGATGAAGTTCTCCGTGTCCTCCATGTTTCGCAGGCATCGTCGATGTCATCAAGTCGTCCATGCTTGGGGAGTAATTGTTGGTGTAGTACTCCATATCACCCAAGCATGTGGAGCCATTGTCGGTGTAGAGCTCCAAGTCTTCCATGCTTGAGGAGCCATAGTTGATGTCATGCTCCATGTATTCCATGCATGTGGAGCCGTTGTCTATGTAGTGCTCCGGGTCCTCAAAGCATGCGGAGCCATTGTCGGTGTTGTGCTCCGTCATGTCCTCTATACTTGTGGAGTCGTAGTTATGGTGGCTCATCATGGATTCTTCATAGATATCATCCTCGGTTCCGGAGTCCCTAGACATGATGCACAAGACCAAGCGGTGTATATGGAAGTGGTAGTGGGAGTGAGGGATACAACGTCAAACCTTACTTTACCTTGGAAGATCGTATCGTACAAGTGGCCACACTTGAGAGCAATAAACCAAGCAAAGTGAAGTTCACGCGGAACACCAAAACCAACTACTAACCAAAAAAAAAACACACACAAGGCCTATGGTGGATAGGTATGAAAAGTGGCATGTCAAGAACCAATCCGAAATCAAGATGTTGTAATGGCAAGTAAAGAACCACAATGATCACAAAGCAAAACAAGTCAATCCACAAGATAAGAAATATGTACAAGGAAACACACACGGTGGGATAAATGGGACTTGTGCGACGGAGAAAGTGAGCTAAGAACCAAATGATTACCTAGCGAAGACTATAAGCTCGTGTCACACAAGTACAAGGAGAGACGCTAGTTCGATTGCAATTAATTGGTGGGCTACAAGATATGCACAATAAGTACCACCTATATGATGTTCATCGAGCTTGCGCTTCCTATTCTATGAGGCACTTGTATATTTCTTTCTTTTTCTCTTTCTTTTTCTTTTTCTATTTTTTTTCTCTTTTTCTTCTTTTTCTTTGTCACTTGCCTCTTCCTTGTGCCAACAACTATACAAGATAACTATATGATATAGCGCTCACACGTTTGCTCGGAATTCTACAAGGTATCAAATGTGCATAGCACAAGCAATCATAAGAGGAACTAGTCTCAATAGGTGTTTGTTGCTCGCAAAGCATAGCCCAAGCAATCATAAGAGGAACTAGTCTCAATAGGTGTTTGTTGCTCGCAAAGATAGTGGGGTTCACAAAGGAATGCAAGTGGGGAAAAGTCGCGGAATGTTTATACCTTTCGTCGACGAGCTTCACCCTTTATTTCTGGCTTCCGCCTTGCTCACGGAATTTGGATGGAGTAGATAGCATGAACAACGCAGATGATGATGTAGTGCTCCTTCTCCTCTTCGAAACGAGCTAAAGAACACCAAAATCCGAGTTGAAATGCAAAAGTTATGCTCAAAACCGTGCTGCAGTTTTTCTGTCTGCAGGGAGGGGCAGAGACTCCGGTCTGGAGGTCCGGAGACTCCGGTCTGGAGCCCAAAAAGTCCGGAGACTCCGGTCTAGGCCGGAGACTCCGGTCCGGGAGATTCCAGGACGTCCAGAACTCGAACGGGACGCGTTTTGGGCGGAAAAACTCGTACCAAAACCTCAGATTGATGGGGGAAATCAAGGAATTAGGCCATGGGAACGCAAGGGAAGGTAGATCAACTAGTTTAGCAAGTAATCCACGGATCAAAACCTACCAAAACACACTCAAATCACAGATCGATCCAAAACACGAATTGGGGCTGTTTTTGGTGGAATTTTCGAATTTATGGGGAAAAGACCAAATCGAAGAGAAATCCGTGGCAACCAAAAGCTGCTGATACCAGATGATGGAGGGGTTAACCTCTTGGGTGCCCGATCTTCACGGATCTCGTGGTCAAATCGATGGGAAAGCGAGGGGAAAGGGAGAAGGTAGCGGAAGCGAACACACACCTCGCGAAGAACACGACGAACACACACAAAACTCACACGATACAAGGCCGATTGCTCCCGAACGGCGGCCACCGGTCCGATAGAATCCTCGCAAGGAAAGATCGGTCAACGTGCTCCCTCAAATCCACATCGGAGAGGGAAGAACACCTTGGGGAGGGTCTTGACAACTTGGAGACGAGACATCGAACTCCAAGGCCTTGTTCAACGATGGATGCGTGATGCAAAGTCCAATCGAGGTTGGTGACGATAGTCGGTCCCCTTGGTAAAGGGGATGAGGCAAAACTAGAGATTCCACAATGGGGGTTGTCTTTAGTCTATCATCTATGCCTAAGGGATACATGAAGGGGTGGGGGCTCTATTTATAGGCCAGCCACATAAACAGGGGTAGTTTGGGGATAAAACTAGGGTTTGGACGAGATAGAGGGGTACATGGGACGAAGGCCCAGCTGGCGGCGCGCAGGCCCATCGTGAAGGCCGGAGACTCCGGTGTGGGGTCCGGAGACTCCGGTCTAGGCCGGATGATGCAGCCCGTCCTACGGACGCACCTCCATCTACAACACCTAGTCCCCCAAGTGGACCAATAACTCGCGCCCGTACCAAGCTCCTACAAGCCAAGGTTAACTCGCTCCTTTCCTCATGTGATTTTGGCCTACCTTTGGATGGCTTGCTACTTCATGCATCTACGATATGTATCCTCAGATATGAAGCAGCACCACCACACCAAGCCACCAAGGAAGCAGGACCAGGAGAAGAAGCCGCTGGAGCGCTGCACACCGGAGTCTCCGGTGTAGACCGGAGTCTCTGGTCTCCTACACCGGAGTCTCCGGACCTTCCACCGGTCCAGACCGGAGACCCAGGCCCGGGACAGCCAGAAGACCCCTCCGGAGACGGGTCCGGAGATTGACCGGAGTCTCCGGCCTGCACCGAGTCTCCGGACCTGACCGAGTCTCCGGACCGACCGTCGCCAGGCATGTTAAGGCCTTTTGGGCCTGGCCCATGTAACCCCCAATTTCGCCCCAGACTTCTAGTTTTATTCCAAAACTACCCATGTTTATGTGGTTGGCCTATAAATAGCCCAACCCCTCATATGTAAACCCTAGACTTGGATAATGATAGATTAAGACACCCCTTGTGGATCTTTTAATCTATTGGTCTCATGCTCCTTGATAAGGAGCACCTATTGTCCACCCTCCTCTTGGATCTTGCCTAGTGCTGCCTGTTGTACAAGGCCTTGGGTTCTGCTCGCCCCCAAGTCGTCAAGATCTCACCAAGCACCTCATCCCCGTTGTTGGCGTGAGAGCGAGCCACCAACACCGATCCTAGGATTATGTTGGACCGTTGCCACCGTGTGAGGGATAGGCGTGTATCGTGTTTTGGTTTGCGTGTGTTAGTGGTTTTCATCTCCTCCCCCGATTTCATCCCCCGACCACCGCTTTCCCCCTCGTTCCTCGTGGAATTCGTGAAAGATTGGACCAACCCCGGGGTTACCCCATAACATCTTGGTATCAAGAGCAAGGTTGATCACGAATTTCCCCCCAATTTTTCTTCTATCCACCATAAATTCGAAATTTTCCCAAAAAACAGCCCCAGTTTGCCTTTGGATCGATCTGTCGTTTTGGAGTGTTTTTGGTGGTTTTGATCCGACCAAATCTTGTCTAAGGTGTTGGTTCAGCTTTTGCCTGCGTTTCCCAGCCCAATTTTGGCCAAATTTTCGTGGATTTGAGGACTCTAGGCATGGATTTCCGCTCAAGAACACGAGCATTCTCCACACCGGAGTCTCCGCCCTATGCACTGAGTTCTCGCCCAAGACCGAGTCTCCGCCCTGACGCCGCTTTGCCCATTTTTCCTCTTTTCCTGCATTGGCTAATCTCTCCACTTGTTGTTTGTGTTCCGTGTGCGTGTCACCAACTAACAGATAGCTTCCGCAACATCGCCGCGCTCTTCGACACCACGGACCCCAAACTCTTCCCCGCCCCATCGACACAAGATCGTCACCATCAACTAAGGTATAACTTGTGTCAACCCTTGTAGCCATATCTTCCTTTGTGTGTACCTATCCTATGAGAGCAACTCATTTTGTGTTTGTCTAAGCATTTTGCACTTGCCATTAGAAAGTGAGAGTGTGAGGGCAAATACAAAAGTTAACATAGTAGCATAGCAAGGGAGAAAAAGAAAAAGAATCAAAAAAAAAGAGAAAAAGCAAAAGAAAAATAGAACGATACATAGTCTCCCAATACAAAGAGAGAATCAAGCTTGTAAGCAAAAGAGAGAGGAAGAAGCGCGCCAAGGCAAGTGCACAAATCCGTTGCTTACCCTCTTTTGGCAAACGAGTTGTGGTCTCTCCTTGCGTTGGCACGACACCCGAGCGTAGTCTTCGTTAGGCCATTTCGTGCTCACTTTCATAGTCGTGCTAACCCCATTTTTCTCCACGTGTGTGTGTAGTCGTAGGTTCTCGTCACCTTTTGAGTTGACCATTTCCTTTTGACTTGCGTTTTGTTGGATCTTCTCCACTTTTGACTATCCTTTGCGTTCGGTTGGTTCTTTGGCTTTCCCACAATCCTACCCATCCACCATAAGCTTTTGAGAGTTGTAGCTCCTTTGTGTGTGAGTTTCTTTGCCATTTCACTTTGCATGCTGTTCGCTCCTTTGTGTGGCAATTGGTTTGACATAATCTCCAAGGTGAGGTAAAAGGCTAACTCCATGCACCTTTACTCCCCATATACAACCCTTGTCGGCTTTGCATCATGGACAGGAATGGCGAGTCGTCCCAACCACCACCGCCACCTCTGGAGGACGACAATCCATACATGACAAGATGGGACCATTGGAAGGTTCAAGGAGAATTCAATTACCGTTGTGAAGCCCTTGAGCGGCGCCAAGATGAACAATTTAGCGAAGCCCGAGTGGAGTTCAAGAACATCGACAACCGCTTCGAGGAAGTCCGAGGCCAAATGCATGCCATGCAACACAACCTCGGTCATCAAAATGAAGCTCTTGGTCGTGCCCTCGCATCAACGGATGAGAAGCTTCAACGCCTCATTGATGGTTTAGCAAGGCCACGCTCGCGCGACTCAAGCTCATCACGGCACTCCTCAAGCGAATCAAGTGCTCCTCGCCGTCACGCTTCAAGGCATCGGGATGGACCCGTCCTTCACTCCATGAGCTCTTCTCAAGCGGTACCATCGCCACGACACGCCGCAACGCTGTTATGATGGTGACCTCCGCAAGACCTCCAAGACGTGAAGCGGACCGCCACAACAAAGGGCACTTGTGCTTCAACAAGAACAACCTCACATGGACCACCAAGCCCATCGCCATCGACATGTTCTTTCCACAACAAGTGAAGCATCCGGCGGAAGAACAAGTTCGCCGCAGATGAAGCACTCAAGACCCACCAAGGCGCCCTCCTCGACATGAACGCCATCGCCATTCCACATGATTTAAACGACGAGCCTCCACAACAAGAAGAAAGAGAGCAGCCCATTGCGCATGCGGCTCGACGTCCTCCTCGCCACATGGCGCAAGATAATGCTCCTCGGCATCAACCACGACAAGAACAAGAGCAAGCTCCCCAAGCTCACCATGAGGACCAACAACCTCCTCCTCGTCCTCAACCGCGACAACAACAAGAGCAAGCTCCCCAAGCTCGTCGTCCAAACCAAGTTCCACCACCAAACGCGGCACCTCAACAACCGCAAGAGCAACGCCACCATCAACAAGCAAGACATGAGATCTCGGATGATGAAGATGGCCGCCAAAATCATGGCAACCGTCGCAACCGGAACCGCAATGAGGAAGAAACTTTCAGCAAGCTCAAGTTCACCATGCCCAAGTTCACCGGTTCCAATGATCCCGAAGAATACCTCTCATGGGAACTCAAGGTTGACAAGATCTTCCGCATGCACAACTTTAGCAATGAGAAGATGATGGCCATGGCATCCCTCGAGTTTGATGAATATGCCAACCTTTGGGAACAAGTCCAACTCGCTCGTGAATCAAAAGAAGAGCCTCCAATCTCAACTTGGCAAGATATGAAGGCTCATATGAGATCCCGCTTTGTTCCTTCACACTACACGCATGACCTCTTCAACAAGCTTCAAACGCTTAGTCAAGGAACAAAGACCGTGGAAGAGTACTTCAAGCACATGGAGCTCAACATGATCCGTGCCAACATTGAAGAGCGTGATGAACAAACAATGGCACGTTTCCTCAATGGCTTGAACCATCCTATCAAGCGCATCATCGAGTTCCAACGGTACAACAACATGGTTGAGCTTGTGCACATTGCATCGAAGGCCGAACGTCAAGTGCAAGAGGACATCAAGTTCAACAAGCCAAAGACATACTTCACATACAAGCAAGCTCCAACCACTAATTCGACAACACCAAGTGGAAGCTCCTCAAATACCACCAAGCTTCCCTTCAAGCCAACCCTTCCTCAAGGAAAACCGCCCCCAAGTGGCAAGTACACAAGAGATGAACAAACATTCAATGGTGAGTGCTACAAGTGTGGAGGCAAAGGACACAAGTCGGCCGCATGTGGGAACAAGAAAGTTTTGTTCATCCATGACAACGGCGATGAAGAATACTTGAGTGAAGAAGAGTTTGATGCAAGGGTCAAGGAAGCCATGGCAAGGCAACTTTTGGAAGAGGACCAAGAGCTACTCATGTGTGAGCATGACGCAAGTCCATCGCTTGTGGTCAAAAGGGTCTTAACTACTCAAGCCAATGAGAATGAAGACCAACGATCAAACATCTTCCAAACTCGTGCCAGATCAATGGGAGGTCCATCAAAGTTGTCATCGATGGAGGAGTTGCCAATCTTGCAAGCACGGAATTGTGTGAGAAACTCAACCTCACCCTCCATCCGCATAAACACCCCTACCATATCCAATGGCTAAGTGACCAAGGATCCACAAGATCAAGCACACCGCTCGTAACGTACTCAATTGGGCCCTACAAGGACACGGTGGAATGTGACGTGGTCCCAATGACGGTTTGCCATATGTTGCTCGGAAGGCCGTGGCAATATGACAAGCGTGCTTTGCATGATGGTCACTCAAACACTTATACCTTCAAATGGCTTGACAAAACTTGTGTGTTGCAACCAATGACTCCTAGCCAAATAATTGCGGACAATGCAAAGGCTTTAGCGAGGGCGCAATACACAAAACCATCTTGTGAGAAGAGTGGTGAGCGAGAGAACCACACTATAGTGAGTGAGTGCCACAAGGCAAACTCGAGTGGAAAAACTAAGAGTGTTCTTCTTGCCACCAAAAGTGAGATGAGAGAAGTGCGGAACAACCCATCCATTTTGCACTATGTCCTTGTATGCAAGGGACTAGCGCAAGGAACTAATGACTTGACAAATGTTCCTCCTTCTTTGATGGCTGTTTTGCAGGAATTCCAAGATGTATTTCCCGAAGAGCTTCCTCATGGACTACCCCCTCTTCGTGGAATCGAGCACCGCATCGACCTCATACCCGGCGCCCCACTCCCAAACCTGGCCACAGATCGCATTTAACCCGAAGAGACGAAGGAGATAGAACGACAAATAAACCAACTCGTCTCCAAAGGTTTGATCCAAGTAAGTACTAATCCTAGCGCGGTTCCCGTGATTCTAGTCCCAAAAACGGATGATACGTTGCGGTTATGCATGGACTGCCGTCCAATCAATGCTATCACCGTGCGTTATCGACATCCTATACCGCGTCTTGATGACATGCTTGATGAGTTATGTGGAGCCACTATATTTTCGAAAATTGATCTTCGTAGTGGTTACCATCAAATTCGCATGGCCGAAGGTGATGAGTGGAAAACCGCCTTCAAGACCAAGCTTGGTCTCTATGAATGGTTGGTTATGCCTTTTGGCTTATCAAATGCTCCATCTACCTTCATGCGCCTCATGAACCATATTTTGCGATCTCTCATTGAGAAGAGTGTAGTTGTTTACTTTGATGACATCCTTGTCTATAGCAAGTCACTAGAGGAGCATGTTACTCATGTTAAGGAGGTCCTTCAAATCCTTCGTCATGAAAAGCTTTACGCTAATCTCCCAAAGTGCACTTTTGCAAAAGACAAGCTGATTTTCCTTGGTTTTGTTGTGTCTTCCAATGGCATTGAAGTTGATGTCTCAAAAGTCAAGGACATACGGGATTGGCCCACCCCTACAAATGTTAGTGAACTTCGAAGTTTTCATGGGTTGGCTGGCTTTTACCGTCGCTTTGTGAAAGACTTTTCTACCATTGCTTGCCCCCTCAACGAATTGACCAAGAAAAATTTCACGTTCGTTTGGGGAAAAGCACAACAAAAGGCTTTTGATGAGCTCAAAAAGAGGCTCACCGAAGCACCACTTCTTGCATTACCGGATTTCACAAAAACCTTTGAGATTGAATGTGACGCTAGTGGTATTGGCATTGGTGGCATCCTTATGCAAAATGGGCGTCATATTGCTTACCATAGTGAGAAACTTGATGGCGCACGCCTCAACTATCCCATTTATGACAAAGAACTTTTTGCCTTGGTTCGAGTCCTTCAAGTGTGGCAACACTATCTTTGGCCCAAAGAATTTATCATCCACTCCGACCATGAGTCGTTGAAGTATCTTAAGGGCCAAGCCAACTTGAGTAAAAGGCACGCAAAATGGGTTGAGTTCATGGAGTCGTTTCCTTACATTGTCAAATACAAGAAGGGCAAAGAAAATGTGGTAGCAGACGCCTTGTCTCGCAAAAACACAAGCCTTCTTACACGACTCGAAGTAAATGTCTTGGGTCTTGATGACATCAAATCTTTGTACGCGTCCGACCCTTTCTTTGGACCAATTTTTGCAACATGTTCAATAGACAAAGGGATTGATGATTTCTATTTGCATAAGGGTTTTCTTTTCAAACAAAACAAACTTTGCATTCTGAAATCGTCTCTCCAACTTTTGCTTCTTCAAGAGTCCCATGGTGGAGGCCTTATGGGTCACTTTGGCCGTGACAAGACTTATGACATGCTCTCCACTCACTACTTTTGGCCAAAGATGAAGCACGGCGTGGAGTGCCACGTCCAACGATGCACTACATGTATCCAAGCTAAGTCTAAGTCCAACCCCTTTGGTCTTTATATGCCATTGCCTATTCCTCATGCACCTTGGTCGGACATTAGCATGGACTTTGTGTTAGGCTTGCCTAGATCTAAACATGGTCATGATTCTATATTTGTAGTAGTGGATCGCTTTTCCAAAATGGCACACTTCATTCCGTGCCATAAGACCGATGATGCTTCACATGTAGCCAATTTGTTTTTCAGGGAAATAATTCGGCTACACGGTGTACCAAGAACAATCGTCTCCGACCGCGACGTGAAATTCATGAGCTACTTCTGGAAGACTCTCATGGCCAAGCTCGGCATCAGGCTCCTCGTCTTGTCCGCCTCGCATCCTCAAACCGATGGACAAACCGAGGTCGTCAATCGAAGTCTTGGCACACTCCTCCGGGTGTTGATAAAGAAGAACCTTAAAGACTGGGAGGAATGTATTCCACATGCCGAGTTCGCCTACAACCGCGCCAAGCACTCCACCACCATGAGGAGCCCGTTCATGATCGTCTATGGCTTCGATCCCCTCACCGCGCTCGATATCCTTCCACTACCTCTTCATGAACGTGCCAATATGGACGTGGTCAAGCGTGCCCAAACAATGAAGAAACTCCATGAAGACACAAGAGCTACGATCGAGAAACAAGTCCTTCGCCAAGCATCGAGGCTAAACAAGAACAAGAAAGAGATGATCTTCGAAGAAGGCGACCTTGTGTGGATACACTTGAGTAAAGACCGCTTCCCCAAGGACCGCGACTCCAAACTCAAGCCAAGAGGTGATGGACCGTTCAAAGTGCTAAAGAGGATCAACAACAACGCCTACATCATAGATATCCCAACATCCAAGTATCTTGTGAGCCCGACATTCAATGTCAAGGACCTATCACCCTACCATGGCGAAGATGAAGTTGAGAAGGTTGAAGAGTCGAGGATGACTCTTTCCCAAGGGGGGGAGTTGATGCAGCCTGTCCTACGGACGCACCTCCATCTACAACACCTAGTCCCCCAAGTGGACCAATAACTCGCGCCCGTGCCAAGCTCCTACAAGCCAAGGTTAACTCGCTCCTTTCCTCATGTGATTTTGGCCTACCTTTGGATGGCTTGCTACTTCATGCATCTACGTTATGTATCCTCAGATAGGAAGCAGCACCACCACACCAAGGAAGCAGGACCAGGAGAAGAAGCCGTTGGAGCGCTGCACACCGGAGTCTCCGGTGTAGACCGGAGTCTCCGGTCTCCTACACCGGAGTCTCCGGACCTTCCTCCGGTCCAGACTGGAGACCCAGGCCCGGGACAGCCAGAAGCCCCCTCCGGAGACGGGTCCGGAGATTGACCGGAGTCTCCGCCTGCAGGAGTCTCCTGACCGACTGTCACGGGCATGTTAAGGCCTTTGGGCCTGGCCCATGTAACCCCCAATTTCGCCTGCACTTCCGGTTTATTCCGTAACTACCTCGTTTATGTGGTTGGCCTATAAATAGCCCCACCCCTCATATGTAAACCCTAGACTTGGATAATGATAGCTTAAGACACCCCTTGTGGATCTTTTAATCTATTGGTCTCATGCTCCTTGATAAGGAGTACCTATTGTCCACCCTCCTCTTGGATCTTGCCTAGTGCGTTCAAGTTGTACAAGGCCTTGGGTTCTCGGTTTCTCGCCCCCAAGTCGTCAAGATCTCACCAAGCACCTCATCCCCCGTTGTTGGCGTGGAGAGCGAGCTTCGCCCAACACCGATCCTAGGGATTATGTTGGACCGGTTGCCACCGGTGTGAGGGATAGGCGTGTATCGTGTTTTGGTTTGCGTGTGTTAGTGGTTTTCATCTCCTCCCCCGATTTCATCCCCCGACCACCGCTTTCCCCCTCGTTCCTCGTGGAATTCGTGAAAGATCGGACCAACCCCGGGGTTACCCCATAACATGCTAATGTAGCCCGACCTACGGTCGTTACGACATCATGGTCTCCAACTTACGCCAAGTCGTCATGGAATCCAAAGGTGAACCCGTTCCTCTATGCGAGCCCACTTCCTACCCTATTGAATGGTATGCTACTTCATACTCCGTCACATATGCATGATAGGTTCACACCGACAAGTACGGAGGCAAGGAGGAAGCCCGGGACATCAAGCCCGACAAGACGGAGGCTTGGAAGAGGAGACGGAAGAAGCCACGGCTGAACTACCGGAGTCTCCGGCCTACACCGGAGTCTCCGGTCCTGCTTCACCGGAGTCTCCGGTCCTGCGCACTGGAGTCTCCGGACCGACCTCCGGACCGACCCCAGCAACCACCTGAGGACAGTCAGAACGCCACTCCAGAGACGACACCGGCCTACACCGGAGTCTCCGGTCCTGCTACACCGGAGTCTTCGGTCCTGCTACACCGGAGTCTCCGGACCTACCTCCGACCGACCCCAGCAACCGCCCGAGGACAGTCAGAACGCCACTCCGGAGACGACACCGGAGACAGACCGGAGTCTCCGGCCTAGACCGGAGTCTCCGGACCCCACACCGGAGTCTCCGGCCTACACGATGGGCATGTGCGCCGCCAGCTGGGCCTTTGGCCCATGTACCCCTCTATCTCGTCCAAACCCTAGTTTTATCCCCAAACTTCCCCTGTTTATGTGGCTGGCCTATAAATAGAGCCCCCACCCCTTCATGTATCCCTTAGGCATAGATGATAGACTAAAGATAACCCCCATTGTGGAATCTCTAGTTTTGCCTCATCCCCTTTACCAAGGGGACCGACTATCGTCACCAACATCGATTGGACTTTGCATCACGCATCCATCGTTGAACAAGGCCTTGGAGTTCGACGTCTCGTCTCCAAGTTGTCAAGACCCTCCCCAAGGTGTTCTTCCCTCTCCGATGTGGATTTGAGGGAGCACGTTGACCGATCTTTCCTTGCGAGGATTCTATCGGACCGGTGGCCGCCGTTCGGGAGCAATCAGCCTTGTATCGTGTGAGTTTTGCGTGTGTTCATCGTGTTCTTCGCGAGGTGTGTGTTCGCTTCCGATACCTTCTCCCTTTCCCCTCGCTTTCCCATCGATTTGACCACGAGATCTGTGAAGATTGGGCACCCAAGAAGTTAACCCCTCCATCATCGCTCCCCCCTTCAAAAAGAGTCGTCCTCGACTCTCCATGTTCATCACGAAGTAGAAGAGGTCGAAGGACATCCTTGATCCTGGGGTTCACCATATAGTCGTCCTCGGGAAGATTGACTTGACAACATTTCAATGTTCCTTCACCTTCCATGAAGCCTACAAAGATCACAATAAAAGCGAAGCAACACTCAAAGCGTAGCCAATTCATGAAGATTATTGCATGAGTCCTCAAGTAGAAGGAAGTCACCTTAGCTTGTAGAGATAGCTCGATGAAGGGTAGCCATAGGTAACTCTCTTCGGTTCTTCTTGTCAACACGTGGTTGGTAGAGGTTGACGTGTATGCACTTGTACCTTCACACAACAAAGACCAAGCAAAATATTTTCGTGCGTGATAGAGGAGCATGTCAAATGTGGCATGTCCATTCTTGTTCACAACACTATTAGCACCATACAAGGATAGCAAATGGAATGCATATGCAAGGTCAAAGTGCATGGAAATCGTTTGAACATCATCCAAATGTGGAAACTCAAAAACTCCATATAATGTCTTAGTGTGGCACTCAAAGCAATCGAATAGAAATTTGATCAACATCTTTGATGCAAAGTTAGGAGAATTTGGCAAAAACACAAAAGGAAGAATATCCAAAACAACATCATTATGTGTGCCAACCAACCATTGGAAAGAGAAATTGTTCGACATGTTGGATGTCGCACACAAATCATCGATAGCCAATATCATGGGAATATGAGTATCCCAAGAGGAAGCCAAAGTAACGTGTTTGCAAACAAACCAAAGGAAAGAGCAAGTGGTCCTTATGTTTGTTGCAACAACAAGACGAGATTCTTGGAAGCTCTCATGACAATACATGCTCTTAATGGAATTGTGGCTGCACACAAAACATCAGAAAGAGAAAATGTTCAACATTTTTGTTGCAACACACAAAGTATCATTATCTAAAAGCAAAGAAACATGATTGTCATAAGGTGAGATAATACCATCAACATGCTTGCAATCAAACCATAAGAAAGAGCATTTTGCCAACATGAAAGATGCAAAGCATGCAAAAGGTATCAGAGCTGGGTTCGATCTTGAACTCACTTGTGGGATGCTCTCTAGAGCTCTTTTTGTCAACTCGTGCTCAACCGAGGTTGACATTCTCGTGCGGGCACCTACACACATCATATGTAAAAGGAAGAACGTGTACGCATGGTAGAGATACACATCATCCATCATGACGTATCTCTTCTTGTGCACATCACCATTAATGTCAATCAAGTATGAAATAGGTGCATGGTGAGTATGCAAGTGGGGAACATGCTTATCATGGCAATCATCAAAATCTCCAAAAATTGAGAAAGCTATGGGGGCCATCTCATTATAACGCATATGATCAATATTGTTGCAAGCAAAACAAGTGAAATAGCAAGCATTCATCTTATTGCAAGCAACGGGAGAAATTGAATGACTAGCATGATAAAGCAAGTCCGAAGCAATTGGAGGATACACACAAGATGCATAGCATGGCATGTTTATGGAAATGGTATCGCAATCAAACAATTCCACATGAGCAATATTATGCAAAGGCAAAGCATCACATGGGAATATGAATGAATCATATGTAATGTCACAAGTATCATCCATAACATGCATATCCTCACAATTCATCATGTCCACTAGTGGGATCATGGCATCATCAACACCCTTATTGTTACCTTGGTCATACCTCTCATATGAAGTGGGCGTTGTGGAAGTAGTGGCCTCCTTGTAGATGACTTTCTTTTCTTGATGTAGCCATGGCATAACATCATCTTCGTGCACCATGTACATCTTCTCCAATTGAGGCATCATTGCTTGATGGCTTGGCGCGTCTTCATCCATGGAACCTAGCACAACATAAGAGAACACACTAGAGGTAGAGGGTAAGTTGTTAGAAATAGAAATGGTCTCACTTGACCTATCAACTACCACTCTCAACTCACTCGGTGTATCACTCATGCCCTCAAAGTGGAAGAACTCAATCTCACATAAGGTGGAGTCACTCATCTCACTCTTGTTTTCACTCAAGTGGGCTAAGTGGCTCTCATACTCACATGGGATTGGTACCACATCATCACTCGAGCATATGGGGATAGGCTCGGTTTCCTCAACTCCAAGCACCTCCTTTGATGAAGGGAAAATCCCATGCTCACCATTCTTGACCTTGCGCCTCCAAAGTTGGATGCCATAAGATGGGCATCATCGCTCGCCTCCTTAGTCGAAGGGAAAATCCCATACTCGACCATCTTGTGGCCATCTCGTAGTAGTGGTGGAGGTAGGCTCATGCTATCCAACTTGGCGAAGTAGAGGTCTACATTTTCCTCGTTGGCGAGGTCGTGGAATTCAAGCGTAGGCATTGAAGCTTGATGGCGTGGAAGGCTTGCTCGTGGTGCCATTGTGGTGGTGGCACGAGTAGTTCAAGGTGCCCTATGATGGTGTCGACGGAGGTCATTGGCGTTCCTTGCCGATTGTTGATGTTGGTGAAGCACTTGGTCATCCACATGACGCTCACGACGGTGATCATTTGCCTTGGCACTCTTCTTGTGCTTATGGTGCCTTCTTGAGCTTGCTTGAGCATTATGGTTGGTGCTCATCACAAATTCTTCGTCTTGGTGGCGAAGATGCCTTTGACGATGTCTTGTATCCTCTTTATGGTGTCGATGCTCATGAGAGGACGTTTGTCGATGAAGATTCTTGTTTCGTGGCGCCTCTTGATGTATATGATGTTTGGACGCCACTCTTGTTTGGATAGGAGTTGGAGCTTGGTGCCTTGGAGGTGATGGAGCTTGGCGCCTTGGAGATGGTGGAGCTTGACGCCATCTAGGTGGTGGCACTTGATGCCGTGTCGATGGTGGCGCTTGTCGCCTTGGAGGTGGATCATCGAAGTAGGTGGTGCCCTTTGGTGTGGCACGCTTGGCCTTGAAGGTCATGGATTCTTGATGATGCGCCTCCTCTTGCTTGGCGTAGTAGGCTTCCATCTCCACGCGGTGGAGGAATTCTTCATGGCTCGTGGAGGAGCCATCAAACTCGATGAAGTTCTCCGTGTCCTCCATGCTCGGCGAGGCGTCGTTGATGTCGCACTCGAAGTCGTCCATGCTTGGGGAGTAATTGTTGGTGTAGTACTCCATATCACCCAAGCATGTGTAGCCATCATCGGTGTAGTGCTCCAAATCCTCCATGCATGAGGAGCCATTGTTGATGTAGAGCTCCATGTCTTCCATGCATGTGGAGTCGTCGTAGGTGTAGTGCTCCGGGTCCTCAAAGCATGCGGAGCCATTGTCGGTGTTGTGCTCCGTCATGTCCTCTATACTTGTGGAGTCGTAGTCATGGTGGCTCATCATGGATTCTTCATAGACATCATCCCCGGTTCCGGAGTCCCTAGACATGATTCACAAGACCAAGTGTTGTATATGGAAGTGGTAGTGGGTGTTGGAGATGCAACGTCAAACCTTACTTTACCTTGGAAGATCGTATCGTGCAAGTGGCCACACTTGAGAGCAATAAGCCAAGCAAAGTGAAGTTCACGCGGAACACCAAAACCAACTACTAACCAAAAAAAACACACACACAAGGCCTATGGTGGATAGGTATGAAAAGTGGCATGTCAAGAACCAATCCGAAATCAAGATGTTGTAATGGCAAGTAAAGAACCACAATGATCACAAAGCAAAACAAGCCAATCCACAAGATAGGAAATATGTACAAGGAAACACACACGGTGGGATAAATGGGACTTGTGCGACGGAGAAAGTGAGCTAAGAACCAAATGATTACCTAGAGAAGACTATAAGCTCCTGTCACACAAGTACAAGGAGAGACGCTAGTTCGATTGCAACTAATTGGTGGGCTACAAGATATGCACAATAAGTACCACCTATATGATGTTCATCGAGCTTGCGCTTCCTATTCTTTGAGGCACATGTATATTTCTTTCTCTCTTTTTTTTCCTTTTCCTTTTTCTATTTTTTTTCTTTTCTCTTTTTCTTTTTCACTTGCCTCTTCCTTGTGCCAACAACTATACAAGATAACTATATGAGATAGCGCTCACAATGTTTGCTCGGAATCTACAAGGTATCAAATGTGCATAGCCCAAGCAATCATAAGAGGAACTAGTCTCAATAGGTGTTTGTTGCTCGCAAAGATAGTGGGGTTCACAAAGGAATGCAAGTGGGGAAAAGTCGCGGAATGTTATACCTTTCGTCGACGAGCTTCACCCTTTATTGTTGGCTTCCGCCTTGCTCACGGAATTTGGATGGAGTAGATAGCATGAACAACGCAGATGATGATGTAGTGCTCCTTCTCCTCTTCGAAACGAGCTAAAGAACACCAAAATCCGAGTTGAAATGCAAAAGTTATGCTCAAAACCGTGCTGCAGTTTTACATGCGCGGAAGGGGCGGAGACTCCGGTCTGGAGCCCAAAAAGTCCGGAGACTCCGGTCTAGGCCGGAGACTCCGGTCCGGGAGATTCCAGAGCGTCCAGAACTCGAACGGGACGCGTTTTGGGCGGAAAAACTCGAACCAAAACCTCAGATTGATGGGGGAAATCAAGGAATTAGGCCATGGGAACGCAGGGGAAGGTAGATCAACTAGTTTAGCAAGTAATCCACGGATCAAAACCTACCAAAACGCACTCAAATCACAGATCGATCCAAAACACGAATTGGGGCTGTTTTTGGTGAAATTTTCGAATTTATGGGGAAAAGACCAAATCGAAGAGAAATCCGTGGCAACCAAAAGCTGCTGATACCAGATGATGGAGGGGTTAACCTCTTGGGTGCCCGATCTTCACGGATCTCGTGGTCAAATCGATGGGAAAGCGAGGGGAAAGGGAGAAGGTAGCGGAAGCGAACACACACCTCATGAAGAACACGATGAACACACGCAAAACTCACACGATACAGGGCCGATTGCTCCCGAACGGCGGCCACCGGTCCGATAGAATCCTTGCAAGGAAAGATCGGTCAACGTGCTCCCTCAAATCCACATCGGAGAGGGAAGAACACCTTGGGGAGGGTCTTGACAACTTGGAGACGAGACATCGAACTCCAAGGCCTTGTTCAACGATGGATGCGTGATGCAAAGTCCAATCGAGGTTGGTGACGATAGTCGGTCCCCTTGGTAAAGGGGATGAGGCAAAACTAGAGATTCCACAATGGGGGTTGTCTTTAGTCTATCATCTATGCCTAAGGGATACATGAAGGGGTGGGGGCTCTATTTATAGGCCAGCCACATAAACAGGGGTAGTTTGGGGATAAAACTAGGGTTTGGACGAGATAGAGGGGTACATGGGCCAAAGGCCCAGCTGGCGGCGCATAGGCCCATCGTGTAGGCCGGAGACTCCGGTGTGGGGTCCGGAGACTCCGGTCTAGGCCGGAGACTCCGGTCTGTCTCCGGTGTCGTCTCCGGAGTGGCGTTCTGACTGTCCTCGGGCGGTTGCTAGGGTCGGTCCGGAGACTCCGGTGTAGCAGGACCGAAGACTCCGGTGTAGCAGGACCGGAGACTCCGGTGTAGGCCGGTGTCGTCTCCGGAGTGGCGTTCTGACTATCCTCAGGCGGTTGCTGGGGTCGGTCCGGAGGTCGGTCCGGAGACTCCGGTGCGCAGGACCGGAGACTCCGGTGTAGCAGGACCGGAGACTCCGGTGTAGGCCGGAGACTCCGGTGGTTCAGTCGTGGCTTCTTCCGTCTCCTCTTCCAAGCCTCCGTCTTGTCGGGCTTGATGTCCCGGGCTTCCTCCCTTGCCTCCGTACTTGTCGGTGTGAACCTATCATGCATATGTGACGGAGTATGAAGTAGCATACCATTCAATAGGGTAGGAAGTGGGCTCGCATAGAGGAACGGGTTCACCTTTGGATTCCATGATGACTTGGCGTAAGTTGGAGACCATGATGTCGTAATGACCGTAGGTCGGGCTACATTAGCATGTTATGGGGTAACCCCGGGGTTGGTCCGATCTTTCACGAATTCCACGAGGAACGAGGGGGAAAGCGGTGGTCGGGGGATGAAATCAGGGGAGGAGATGAAAACCACTAACACACGCAAACCAAAACACGATACACGCCTATCCCTCACACCGGTGGCAACCGGTCCAACATAATCCCTAGGATCGGTGTTGGGCGAAGCTCGCTCTCCACGCCAACAACGGGGGATGAGGTGCTTGGTGAGATCTTGACGACTTGGGGGCGAGAAACCGAGAACCCAAGGCCTTGTACAGCTTGAACGCACTAGGCAAGATCCAAGAGGAGGGTGGACAATAGGTGCTCCTTATCAAGGAGCATGAGACCAATAGATTAAAAGATCCACAAGGGGTGTCTTAATCTATCATTATCCAAGTCTAGGGTTTACATATGAGGGGTGGGGCTATTTCTAGGCCAACCACATAAACAGGGGTAGTTCTGGAATAAAACTAGAAGTCTGGGGCGAAATTGGGGGTTACATGGGCCAGGCCCAAAAGGCCTTAACATGCCTGGCGACGGTCGGTCCGGAGACTCCGATCTGGGGTCCGGAGACTCCGGTCTGGGCCGGAGACTCTCAATCTCGGACCTGCCTCCGGAGGGGCTTCGGCTGTCCCTGGGTCTCGGTTTTGGACGGAGGAAGGTCCCGAGACTCCGGTGTAGGCAGGAGACTCGGTCTGCCGGAGACTCCGGTGCGGCTCCAGCGGCTTCTTCTCCTGGTCCTGCTTCCTTGGTGGCTTGGTGTGGTGGTGCTGCTTCATATCTGAGGATACATAACGTAGATGCATGAAGTAGCAAGCCATCCAAAGGTAGGCCAAAATCACATGAGGAAAGGAGCGAGTTAACCTTGGCTTGTAGGAGCTTGGCACGTGCGAGTTATTGGTCCACTTGGGGACTTGGTGTTGTAGATGGAGGTGCGTCCAGTAGGACGGCCGCATCAGCTCCCCCTTGGGAAAGAGTCGTCCTCGACTCTTCAACCTTCTCAACTTCATCTTCGCCATGGTAGGGTGATAGGTCCTTGACATTGAATGTCGGGCTCACAAGATACTTGGATGTTGGGATATCTATGATGTAGGCGTTGTTGTTGATCCTCTTTAGCACTTTGAACGGTCCATCACCTCTTGGCTTGAGTTTGGAGTCGCGGTCCTTGGGGAAGCGGTCTTTACTCAAGTGTATCCACACAAGGTCGCCTTCTTCGAAGATCATCTCTTTCTTGTTCTTGTTTAGCCTCGATGCTTGGCGAAGGACTTGTTTCTCGATCGTAGCTCTTGTGTCTTCATGGAGTTTCTTCATTGTTTGGGCACGCTTGACCACGTCCATATTGGCACGTTCATGAAGAGGTAGTGGAAGGATATCGAGCGCGGTGAGGGACTCGAAGCCATAGACGATCATGAACGGGCTCCTCATGGTGGTGGAGTGCTTGGCGCGGTTGTAGGCGAACTCGGCATGTGGAATACATTCCTCCCAGTCTTTAAGGTTTTTCTTTATCAACACCCGGAGGAGTGTGCCGAATTATTTCCCTGAAAAACAAATTGGCTACATGTGAAGCATCATCGGACTTATGGCACGGAATGAAGTGTGCCATTTTGGAAAAGCGATCCACTACTACAAATATAGAATCATGACCATGTTTAGATCTAGGCAAGCCTAACACAAAGTCCATGCTAATGTCCGACCAAGGTGCATGAGGAATAGGCAATGGCATATAAAGACCAAAGGGGTTGGACTTAGACTTAGCTTGGATAATGTAGTGCATCGTTGGACGTGGCCCTCCACGTCGCGCTTCATCTTTGGCCAAAAGTAGTGAGTGGAGAGCATGTCATAAGTCTTGTCACGGCCAAAGTGACCCATAAGGCCTCCACCATGGGACTCTTGAAGAAGCAAAAGTTGGAGAGACGATTTCGGAATGCAAAGTTTGTTTTGTTTGAAAAGAAAACCCTTATGCAAATAGAAATCATCAATCCCTTTGTCTATTGAACATGTTGCAAAAATTGGTCCAAAGAAAGGGTTGACGCAGACAAAGATTTGATGTCATCAAGACCCAAGACATTTACTTGAGTCGTAAGAAGGCTTGTGTTTTTTGAGACAAGGCGTCCGCTACCACATTTTCTTTGCCCTTCTTGTATTTGACAATGTAAGGAAATGACTCCATGAACTCAACCCATTTTGCGTGCCTTTTACTCAAGTTGGCTTGGCCCTTAAGATACTTCAACGACTCATGGTCGGAATGGATGATAAATTCTTTGGGCCAAAGATAGTGTTGCCACACTTGAAGGAATCGAACCAAGGCAAAAAGTTCTTTGTCATAAATGGGATAGTTGAGGCGTGCGCCATCAAGTTTCTCACTATGGTAAGCAATAGGACGCCCATTTTGCATAAGGACGCCACCAATGCCAATACCACTAGCGTCACATTCAATCTCAAAGGTTTTTGTGAAATCCGGTAATGCAAGAAGTGGTGCTTGGTGAGCCTCTTTTGAGCTCATCAAAAGCCTTTTGTTGTGCTTTTCCCCAAACGAACGTGACATTTTTCTTGGTCAATTCGTTGAGGGGGCAAGCAATGGTAGAAAAGTCTTTCACAAAGCGACGGTAAAAGCCAGCCAACCCATGAAAACTTCGAAGTTCACTAACATTTGTAGGGGTGGGCCAATCCCGTATGTCCTTGACTTTTGAGACATCAACTTCAATGCCATTGGAAGACACAACAAAACCAAGGAAACTCAGCTTGTCTTTTGCAAAAGTGCACTTTGGGAGATTAGCGTAAAGCTTTTCATGACGAAGGATTTGAAGGACCTCCTTAACATGAGTAACATGCTCCTCTAGTGACTTGCTATAGACAAGGATGTCATCAAAGTAAACAACTACACTCTTCCCAATGAGAGATCGCAAAATATGGTTCATGAGGCGCATGAAGGTAGATGGAGCATTTGATAAGCCAAAAGGCATAACCAACCATTCATAGAGACCAAGCTTGGTGATGCAGCCCGTCCTACGGACGCACCTCCATCTACAACACCTAGTCCCCCAAGTGGACCAATGACTCGCGCCCGTGCCAAGATCCTACAAGCCAAGGTTAACTCGCTCCTTTCCTCATGTGATTTTGACCTACCTTTGGATGGCTTGCTACTTCACGCATCTACGTTATGTATCCTCAGATATGAAGCAGCACCACCACACCAATCCACCAAGGAAGCAGGACCAGGAGAAGAAGCCATTGGGCCAGACACCGGAGTCTCCGGTAGACCGAGTCTCGGTCTCCTACACCGAGTCTCGGACCTTCCTCCGTCCAGACCAGGAGACCAGGCCCGGGACAGCCGAAGCCCTCCCGAGGCAGGTCCGAGATTGACAGGAGTCTCGGCCGGCCGGAGTCTCGGACCCAGGCCGAGTCTCCGGACCTACCGTCGCCAGGCATGTTAAGGCCTTTTGGGCCTGGCCCATGTAACCCCCAATTTCGCCCCAAACTTCCAGTTTTATTCCAGAACTACCCCTGTTTATGTGGTTGACCTATAAATAGCCCCACCCCTCATATGTAAACCCTAGACTTGGATAATGATAGATTAAGACACCCCTTGTGGATCTTTTAATCTATTGGTCTCATGCTCCTTGATAAGGAGCACCTATTGTCCACCCTCCTCTTGGATCTTGCCTAGTGCGTTCAAGTTGTACAAGGCCTTGGGTTCTCGGTTTCTCGCCCCCAAGTCGTCAAGATCTCACCAAGCACCTCATTCCCTGTTGTTGGCGTGGAGAGCGAGCTTCGCCCAACACCGATCCTAGGGGATTATGTTGGACCGGTTGCCACCGGTGTGAGGGATAGGCGTGTATCGTGTTTTGGTTTGCGTGTGTTCGTGGTTTTCATCTCCTCCCTCGATTTCATCCTCCGACCACCGCTTTCCCCCTCGTTCCTCGTGGAATTCGTGAAAGATCAGGCCAACCCCGGGGTTACCCCATAACATCTTGGTATCAGAGCAAGGTTGATCACGAATTTCCCCCCAATTTTTCTTCTATCCACCATAAATTCGAAAATTTCCCAAAAAACAGCCCCAATTTGCCTTTGGATCGATCTGTCGTTTTGGAGTGTTTTTGGTGGTTTTGATCCGACCAAATCTTGTCTAAGGTGTTGGTTCAGCTTTTGCCTGCGTTTCCCAGCCCAATTTTGGCCAAATTTTCGCGGATTTGAGGACTCTAGGCGTGGATTTCCGCTCACGAACACGAGCAGTCATCCCACACCGGAGTCTCCGGCCTGAGCACCGGAGTCTCCGGTCTACACCGGAGTCTCCGGCCCGAGACCGGAGTCTCCGGCCCTGGACGCCAGTTTTGCCATTTTTCCTCTTTTCTGCATTGGCTAATCTCTCCACTTGTTGTTTGTGTTCCGTGTGCGTGTCACCAACTAACAGATAGCTTCCGCAACATCGCCGCGCTCTTCGACACCACGGACCCCCAAACTCTTCCCCGCTCCATCGACACAAGATCATCACCATCAACTAAGGTATAACTTGTGTCAACCCTTGTAGCCATATCTTCCTTTGTGTGTACCTATCCTATGAGAGCAACTCATTTTGTGTTTGTCTAAGCATTGTGCACTTGCCATTGGAAAGTGAGAGTGTGAGGGCAAATACAAAAGTTAACATAGTAGCATAGCAAGGGAGAAAAAGAAAAAGAAAAAGAATCAAAAAAAAGAGAAAAAGCAAAAGAAAAATAGAAAGATACATAGTCTCCCAATACAAAGAGAGAATCAAGCTTGTAAGCAAAAGAGAGAGGAAGAAGCGCGCCAAGGCAAGTGCACAAATCCGTTGCTTACCCTCTTTTGGCAAACGAGTTGTGGTCTCTCCTTGCGTTGGCACGACACCCGAGCGTAGTCTTCATTAGGCCATTTCGTGCTCACTTTCATAGTCGTGCTAACCCCATTTTTCTCCACGCGTGTGTGTAGGCGTAGGTTCTCGTCACCTATTGAGTTGACCATTTCCTTTTGACTTGCGTTTTGTTGGATTTTCTCCACTTTTGACTCTCCTTTGCGTTCGGTTGGTTCTTTGGCTTTTCCACAATCCTACCCATCCACCAAAAGTTTTTGAGAGTTGTAGCTCCGTTGTGTGTGAGTTTCTTTACCATTTCACTTTGCACGCTGTTCGCTCCTTTGTGTGGCAATTGGTTTGATATAATCTCCAAGGTGAGGTAAAAGGCTAACTCTACGCACCTTTACTCTCCATATACAACCCTTGTCGGCTTTGCATCATGGACAGGAATGGCGAGCCGTCCCAACCACCACCACCACCTCCGGAGGACGACAATCCATACATGACAAGATGGGACCATTGGAAGGTTCGAGGAGAATTCAACTACCGTTGTGAAGCCCTTGAGCAGAGCCAAGATTAACAATTTAAGCGGCTTAGAGTGGAGTTCAAGAACATGGACAACCGCTTCGAGGAAGTCCGAGGCCAAATGCATGCCATGCAACACAACCTCGGTCATCAAAATGAAGCTCTTGGTCGTGCCCTCGCCTCAACGGATGAGAAGCTTCAACGCCTCATTGATGGGTTAGCAAGGCCACGCGCGCGCGACTCAAGCTCATCACGGCACTCCTCAAGCGAATCAAGTGCTCCTCGCCGTCACGCTTCAAGGCACCGGGATGGACCCGTCCTTCACTCCATGAGCTCTTCTCAAGCGGTACCATCGCCGCGACACGCCGCAACGTCAAGCTATGATGGTGACCTCTCCGCAAGACCTCCAAGACGTTAAGCGGACCGGCCACAACAAACGACACTTGTGCTTCAACAAGAACAACCTCACATGGACCACCAAGCCCATCGCCATCGACATGTTCTTTCGACAACAAGTGAAGCATCCGAAGTGGAAGAACAAGTTTGCCGGCGGCGTGAAGCACTCGAAGATCCACCAAGGCGTCCCCCTCGACATGAACGTCATCGCCATCAACATGATCTAAACGACGAGCCTCCTCCACAACAAGAATAAAGAGAGCAGCCCATTGCGCATGCGGCTCGACGTCCTCCTCGCCACATGGCGCAAGATAATGCTCCTCGGCCTCAACCACGACAAGAACAAGAGCAAGCTCCCCAAGCTCACCGTGAGGACCAACAACCTCCTCCTCATCCTCAACCGCGACAACAACAAGAGCAAGCTCCCCAAGCTCGTCGTCCAAACCAAGTTCCACCACCAAACACGGCACCTCAACAATCGCAAGAGCAACGCCACCATCAACAAGCAAGACATGAGAGCTCGGATGATGAATATGGCCGCCACAATCATGGCAACCGTCGCAACCGGAACCGCAATGAGGAAGAAACTTTCGGCAAGCTCAAGTTCACCATGCCCAAGTTCACCGGTTCCAATGATCCCGAAGAATACCTCTCATGGGAACTCAAGGTTGACAAGATCTTCCGCATGCACAATTTTAGCAATGAGAAGATGATGGCCATGGCATCCCTCGAGTTTGATGAATATGCCAACCTTTGGTGGGAACAAGTCCAACTCGCTCGTGAATCAAAAGAAGAGCCCCCAATCTCAACTTGGCAAGATATGAAGGCTCATATGAGATCCCGCTTTGTTCCTTCACACTACACGCGTGACCTCTTCAACAAGCTTCAAACGCTTAGTCAAGGAACAAAGACCGTGGAAGAGTACTTCAAGCAAATGGAGCTCAACATGATCCGTGCCAACATTGAAGAGCGTGATGAACAAACAATGGCACGTTTCCTCAATGGCTTGAACCATCCTATCAAGCGAATCACCGAGTTCCAACGATACAACAACATGGTTGAGCTTGTGCACATTGCATCAAAGGCCGAACGTCAAGTGCAAGAGGACATCAAGTTCAACAAGCCAAAGACATACTTCACATACAAGCAAGCTCCAACCACTACTTCGACAACACCAAGTGGAAGCTCCTCAAATACCACCAAGCTTCCCTTCAAGCCAACCCTTCCTCAAGGAAAACCGGCCCCAAGTGGCAAGGACCCACGAGATGAACAACCATTCACTGGTGAGGGCTACACGGGTGGAGGCAAGGACACAAGTCGGCCGCATGTGGGAACAAGAAAGTTTTGTTCATCCATGACAACGGCGATGAAGAATACTTGAGTGAAGAAGAGTTTGATGCAAGGGTCAAGGAAGCCATGGCAAGGCAACTTTTGGAAGAGGACCAAGAGCTACTCATGTGTGAGCATGACGCAAGTCCATCGCCAGGTCACAAGGGTCTTAACTACTCAAGCCAATGAGAATGAAGACCAACGATCAAACATCTTCCAAACTCGTGCCGGTATCAATGGGAGGTCCATCAAAGTTGTCATCGATGGAGGGAGTTGCCACAATCTTGCAAGCACGGAATTGTGTGAGAAACTCAACCTCACCCTCCATCCGCATAAACACCCCTACCATATCCAATGGCTAAGTGACCAAGGATCCGTCAAGATCAAGCACACCGTCTCGGTAACGTTCTCAATTGGACCATACAAGGACACGGTGGAATGTGACGTGGTCCCAATGACGGTTTGCCACATGCTTTTAGGCAGGCCGTGGCAGTTTGACAAGCGTGCTTTGCATAATGGTCACTCAAACACTTATACCTTCAAATGGCTTGACAAAACTTGTGTGTTGCAACCAATGACTCCTAGCCAAATAATTATGACAATGCAAAGGCTTTAGCGAGGGCGCAATACACAAAACCATCTTGTGAGAAGAGTGGTGAGCGAGAGAACCACACTATAGTGAGTGAGTGCCACAAGCCAAACTCGAGTGGAAAAACTAAGAGTGTTCTTCTTGCCACCAAACGTGAGATGAGAGAAGTGCGGAACAACCCATCCATTTTGCACTATGTCCTTGTATGCAAGGGACTAGCGCAAGGAACTAATGACTTGACAAATGTTCCTCCTTCTTTGATGGCTGTTTTGCAGGAATTCCAAGATGTATTTCCCGAAGAGCTTCCTCATGGACTACCCCCTCTTCGTGGAATCGAGCATCGCATCGACCTCATACCCGGCCCACTACCAAACCGCCCGCGTATCGCACGAACCGGAAGAGACGAAGGAGATAGAACGACAAATCAACCACCTCGTCTCCAAAGGTTTGATCCAAGTAAGCACTAGTCCACGCGCAGTTCCCGTGATTCTAGTCCCAAAAACGGATGATACGTTGCGGTTATGCATGGATTGTCGTCCAATCAATGCTATCACCGTGCGTTATCGACATCCTATACCGCGTCTTGATGACATGCTTGATGAGTTATGTGGAGCCACTATATTTTAAAATTGATCTTCGTAGTGGTTACCATCAAATTCGCATGGCGAAGGTGATGAGTGGAAAACGCCTTCAAGACCAAGCTTGGTCTCTATGAATGGTTGGTTATGCCTTTTGGCTTATCAAATGCTCCATCTACCTTCATGCGCTGATGAACCATATTTTGCGATCTCTCATTGGGAAGAGTGTAGTTGTTTACTTTGAGGACATCCTTGTCTATAGCAAGTCACTAGAGGAGCATGTTACTCAGGTTAAGGAGGTCCTTCAAATCCTTCGTCATGAAAAGCTTTACGCTAATCTCCCAAAGTGCACTTTTGCAAAAGACAAGCTGATTTTCCTTGGTTTTGTTGTGTCTTCCAATGGCATTGAAGTTGATGTCTCAAAAGTCAAGGACATACGAGATTGGCCCACCCTACAAATGTTAGTGAACTTCAAGTTTTCATGGGTTGGTGGCTTTTTACCGTCGCTTTGTGAAAGACTTTTCTACCATTGCTTGCCCCTCAACGAATTGACCAAGAAAAATGTCACGTTCGTTTGGGGAAAAGCACAACAAAAGGCTTTTGATGAGCTCAAAAGAGGCTCACCAAGCACCACTTCTTGCATTACGGATTTCACAAAACCTTTGAGATTGAATGTGGCGCTAGTGGTATTGGCATTGGCGGCGTCCTTATGCAAAATGGGTGTCCTATTGCTTACCATAGTGAGAAACTTGATGGCACGCCTCAACTATCCCATTTATGACAAAGAACTTTTGCCTTGGTTCGAGTCCTTCAAGTGTGGCAACACTATCTTTGGCCCAAAGAATTTATCATCCATTCCACCATGAGTCGTTGAAGTATCTTAAGGGCCAAGCCAACTTGAGTAAAAGGCATGCAAAATGGGTTGATTTCATGAGTCTTTCCTTACATTGTCAAATACAAGAAGGGCAAAGAAAATGTGGTAGACGCCTTGTCTCGAAAAACACAAGCCTTCTTACACGACTCAGTAAATGTCTTGGGTCTTGATGACATCAAATCTTTGTAGCGTCCACCTTTATTTGGACCAATTTTGCAACATGTTCAATAGACAAAGGGATTGATGATTTCTATTTGCATAAGGGTTTTCTTTTCAAAAAAACAAACTTTGCATTCAAATCGTCTCTCCAACTTTTGCTTCTTCAAGAGTCCCATGGTGGAGGCCTTATGGGTCACTTTGGCCGTGACAAGACTTATGACATGCTCTCCACTCACTACTTTTGGCCAAAGATGAAGCGCGACGTGGGCGCCACGTCCAACGATGCACTACATGTATCAAGCTAAGTCTAAGTCCAACCCTTTGGTCTTTATATGCATATGGTAGATATGATGCCCATTGATGCTCTACTTTGAGCCACAATCACCACGGACAGATCGGGACGGTGAAAGTGGATCGGTTCATGTAATCACCAAAGGCACGACGGATGTCGTTGAGCGGGTTCATTCTAATGGATTAGATGAACTCAATCTATCATAAACTTAGTCTAAACTTTAAGTAAATTTCCGCTAGTAGATGGCACCACCTGCTTTTAATTTCAATGTGTCTATGGACAAAGAGAATCAAATCTAACTGCAAAGACCACCGAATGTGGGCCATGAATTGAGGATTTCCTTCCCGCATTGTAAAAAAGCACAGGCTAGAAATACTAAAGCCCCCACCTTTTGAGGATGCCCCGACGAGAGAAGAATGATATCGCACTGCCGAGGACCACGATTTCAGTTCATTGCGCATATCAGATGGTTTAGAGTTTCTAACTTCGGAAAAGCTTCGAAATCTGCAATGCATTTGATACGAATGGGTGAGTTGAAAATGATTACACATGCCACCAGAGAGCTACAGTTTTTAAAAGTTCTTGTTGTATGATGAAGACAACCTGTAAGTGAGCATGTACTCAAGATGTCGTTACCAAGGTTGTCCTTGGAATATCGATTCCCATTGACTTAGGCATCCATCGGTTCTCCCAGTTTCGCCACCTAGATATAAGAGCTTCAGATGAACTATATTATGCAAGGTACAGTTAAAGTTCTCCCGAGCTTCTCACAATGCTTAAAATGCGTATGGTATCAAGAAAGAACATCAAGTGTTTATGATCAATAAGACCACTTGCTCAAGAAAAGACAAGAAGGAAAATCAAGGGAAGTATGGGCGAAGTTGTAAGCTGCTCCTCAAAAGAAACCCTGAGTTATTCTGTCCATACCGAAAGCATATTGTAAGGGATCACACGAAGAATCGCCCAAGTATTTGCGTATAAGAAGGCTGGGTAAGGTAAAAGAAAGGAGAGGCGATATATAGCATGATGTGTACGACTAGCATCACAGAGTACCGGTATTTGATATCGTTCATGGATAATATTTGTAACCTCGGAATCGAGGCTACTTTAACAAGCGTAACCACTCAGCAAGAGGTGAGGCTCAAGATGTGTCGCTCAAGAATGGATCAAGTGTTGATGTGATCATTGTCATTTTAACGCTACCTTCCACTTTGCACCGTCGTAATTAGTAATAAACTTGAATAATTGTTATTCCGGTGCCAACACTGGCATGAACATTGTATCCGGGATCATGTTTGACATAAGCGGTTATTCATTTCCAACCGAGAACAACCGTTGTTCTATTTATATGAATGAAATCTTTATACGGTCAATTGCAATCATGATGAATGGTTTATTTCTGTTGGATCTCGATAATAGTGTTACACATATTTCATGAATGTTGATGCTAAAAGGATTAAACTTAATTATGATATATCCCATATGGCACCCATTGCCTAAAGTCATATTGGCGTTAAATTACGAAGAAGCTCCATTCTGGATGACTTTGGAATCACTTCTGATTTTGAATCATTTGACACATGTGTGGTTTATGCCTTTACGGCAAGATGATCAGAACACTATTTTCAGCCCAATGGAACGGCTTACGATTTATTGGAAATCATACATTCTCGAAAAAAAAAAAAAAAAAAAAGCGTATGTGGTCCAATGAGCTGCCACAAGCCGAGGTGTATATCGTTATTTTATTAGCTTTCACATTCGATGATTTGAGAGATACTAAGTTATATCTACTTGATGGAACACAAGTCTAAAAGCTTGAAAAAGTTCAAGGAATTTCACAAAGGAAGTGGAAAATCATCATACTAGAAAGATCAAATTTCTACTATCCGATCGTGGAGGTGAGTATCTAAGTTACGAAGTTTAGCACTCATATGAAAGAGTGTGGAATTGTTTCACAACTACACTCAGTTTAACACCATGCAAATAAATGGTGTGTCAAACGTCAGAATCGTACTTTATATGGATATGGTTCGATCTATGATGTCTTCCGGCATGACATACACCGTCGCTATCTTTGGGGTTATGCACAGAAACCGCTGCATTCACTTTTAAATCAGTGCACCATTTAAACTGCTAGAAAAGACACCATATGAATTGTGGTTTGGAAACAAACCTAAGCTGTCATTTCTTGAAGTTTAGATGCGATAGTTTATGTGAAGAAATTTCAACCCGGATAAATTTCAACCCAAAGTTTTAAATGCGCCTTCATAGGATACCCTAAGGAAAAACTATTGGGTATTCCCTTCTATCATAGATCCGAGGGCAAGGTTTTGCTGTTAAGAATGGATCCTTTCTAGAGAAAGAGAGCTTTCGCTGACAGCGAGTGAGTAGTCGAAGGTAGAACTCAGAAGAGGTTTTGATGAACCTTCTTCAAAGTATGGCTAGTAGCTTAAGCGCCACTTAAGTCGCTCCGCAGCTGGCAAGTCAAACGGTATTGAAGAGGGAACTAATGATAATGACTGCGAAACTCCAAAAGAGAGTACATACCAAACCTCGGGGAGGGTCTACAGCGTATTCGCAAGTATCCTTTAGCTATATGGAACTCCTGCATGAATTTCATATGGTTGATGGAAAATTGATGACCCATGACGTATGAAGAAGCCGATGATGAGCCCGTATTCCAACAAATGGTTAGAATTCATGAAATCCGAGATGGAATCCATGTATGAAAAAAGTTTGGAACTTGGTGGATTTACCCCACCGACCGAAAAGGCCGTGGAGGTCAATAAATGGATTTTCAAAGGAAACTGATACTGATGGTGTAATGTGACCGCTTTATAAAGCTAGACTTGTTGGAAAGGGGTTTCGGAAGCAAATTCAAGGGAGTTGACTATTGTATGTGAGACATTCTCCTTCCCGAGTTGATGCTAAAGTCGGGCTTAGGATTATGTGAGCAATTGCTGCATATTTCGGATTATGAGATATATGGCAGCATGGATGTCAAAAAGTCTCGCTGCTCTCAATGGTAATATTGAAGTTAGTTAGTTGTATATGATACAACGAAGGGTTTATGTCGATCCTAAGGATGCTAACAAGGTGTGCAAGCTTCATCAACAACTATCTATGGGACTGAATCAAGCATCACGGAGTTGGAATCTCCCGCTTTGATGAGATGATCAAAGAGTTTGGATTTGTCCAAACTTATGGAGATGCTTGTATTTACAAGAAAGTGAGGGAGAAATGTGGTATCTAGATATTAGCGTGGATGACATATTATTGATTATAAATGATATAGATCTTTTAAACGGTGTTAAAAGTTATACAACAACAAATTTTCAATGAAGGACCTAGGTGAAGGCGCCATACATATTAGGTGCGTAAAGATCTATAGAGATAAATCTAGGCGCCTAATAGGGCTACTTCTAGCACATGGCCTTGATAAGATTTTAAAGAAGTTTGGGGAAATGGACGGGCAAGAAGGGTTCTACCTATGTTGCAAAAGGCAAGACATTGGCAAGACTCAAAGTCCGCCACGCGTATAGAAAGAGAGATAATGGACAAAGTCCCCTATGCTTCATTCATAGGCTCCCTATAACGGTATGCCATGCTATGTACAAGACCTGGATGTGGCACGTACTATTAGTTTGACTAGTAGGTACCAATCGGATCCAGGTTCGGAACAATGGATAGTGAATCAAGAATATCCTGGGTACTGCTAAGAACTAAGGATATGTTTCTTGTGTACGAGGTGAAAAAGAGCAGTGTTGCTATATGTTGACGCAAGCTTGACACCAATCCGGGATGACTCTAAGTCTCAATGGATACATATTTCTCATGAATAGCGGAGCGGTTGGGTTGGAGGAGTTCAACAACCGGCTTTATGGTGGCGTGGATCAACAAACAGCGAAGGCTTCGTAATATGTTGTACTTTACTTCGGAAGCCACCTCGAAAGCGTTTAAGATGAGGGAGTTCATATCCCAACTAGAGTGCAGTTTGCGAGCATGTCAAGGATGGAGATATAAAGATTTGTCACAACAATGGTGCCATTGCTTTAATGCGAAAAGAACCAAGCAATCTCACAAGAATTCCAAGCTATTATTAAGCGCCGTTTCACTCCATCCACTTCGAGCATGCTCAAGGATGGAGATATAAAGATTTGGTAAAAGCAATACATACGGATTATCGATGTAGCAGATCCATTGACTAAAACTCTCCTTAGAGCAAAACATGATCAACACCGAAGACTCTCCATGGGTGTTAGATTTATCATCATGTAACTAGATTATTGTCTCTAGTGCAAGTGGAGGATCAAGGAATATGCCCAAGAGGCAATAATAATAGTGTTTATTATGTATATTCCAAGTATATGATAGATGTTTATTTTGCATGTGCTATAATTGTATTAATATGGAAACATTAATACATGTGTGTTTAATAAACAAACAGAAAGTTCCTAGTTATACCTCTCTCATAAACTAGCTCGTTGATTAACAAAGATGATCAAGGTTTCGATCATGGACATTGGATGTTATTAATAACGGTCACAACATTAGTGTAATATGATGAACATTCATACAGTATAGCATTTATCAAAGTCATTCAATTTATATTGCTATAACAACTTAAGAAGTGATCCTAATCTTAGACCATGAGATCATGTCAATCACTAACACCGGAAGAGTTTTTGATAACATCAAACGTCACAATCGTATAGGGTGATTATAAAGATGGTTCAGAACTACTAAAGTGTTATGTTGAGGCCCATGGATCGAGAGTGGAATTTGTTCATCCCGATGACGATAGATATGCTCTGGGCCCTCTCGTGATATCACATCGATTAGCTTGCAAGCATGTGATTTGATCACTAGAATGTTATGTCGAACGAAAAGTGTACATGTCAAGAATTTAGATCAAACTAGGTATGGAGATACCGATGATCGAATCTCTACATGTAATACATCGTGAAACAAAAGGATTAAGATACTAGTGTAAAGGTTCCGACGATCACAAGAAAGTCATCGTTGAATGTGGGAGTCACAGGGTCTCCAGATCCAGCCCGATAATTGATCTGAGAAATTATCGATCATGTCCGCATTATTCATGAACCATAGGTGACACACTTAAGAGACACCACATCCATTTGGAGAAAAAGTTTTATCCGGAAAGAATAACAAGCGAGGATTTATCTCACTAGATACCGAAATAGGTTTTCGGGTGAAATTGCAAAGTGTTTTTGCATGTGAAAATGAAATACTAGCAAGGGTTATATGTGAATGTTTGTCATTAAAGTAATTGTCAAAATTCTAAATAAATAAAAGGAGTTTTATTTAATGAGAGTTTGCATTAAATTTGGTGGAAATTTAATGGGAATTTGAGGATTTTTGAGGAGGGAATTGAAAGGATTTTTTGTGGTGGAGTGTCCACCCACATGAATGAGGGAGGGTAAGGGGAAGCCCCCATGCTGCCACCCCTTGGGTTCCCTCTCCTATAAAAAAAAAGTCACCCTCCTACTTCTCACTTACACCTCCTCGTGAAGGATCTCTCTCCCCTCTAGTATTTATCCCCCATGGTCTCGGACTAGTGAGATACATGTCCCGGTCTATTCAGCAAGAAGAGTTGTTCTTCCGCTGCATCGCTGGAGCGAGGAGGCGGATGTTGCCTCGGTGCCTCGGACATGTGTAGCACGGATGCGCCGCTAAGTTGGTGCTAAAGACTTCCTCTCGATCTTGAGATCTGGCAGATATCGTTACATCAACTACGAGTTTAACTCGTTAATCTTTATCGGTATTCATTATGTTCTCTACGGATATACATCCGCTCGCTGTTTGTAGCTAGTAGATAGATCTTGGTACATAGTTATTCCATCGTAAGAAAAAATTTGTTTCTATAAGCCCCTACATCTTCATCACCATGCCAGCCTGCTATGATGCGTGAGTAGTTCCACCTTGACTATGGGTCCATACATGAGCTAGATGGTTGTTTATCCTCCTTTGTGCTACCATGTTTAGATCTTGTGATCTCCGTTCTTGATCAAGGTTATCTATTTGTAATCATGCATGTTGTGTTTGCGGGGATCTGATGGATATTGAGATTACTATGTTAGGTTGATTAATGATTCTATCTTGTTTTCTTGATTGTTGATTCTATCATGTCTGTGTTGTTTGAGATCTTGCATGCTCTTCATTTCTAGTAGCTAGCTTGGCCAAGTAGATGCTAGTGACTCCAAGAGGGAGTATTTATGCTCGATAGTGGGTTCATGCCTCTATTGAATCTGGGGAAGTGACAAAAATCTCTAAGGTTGTAGATGTGTTGTTGCTACTAGGGATAAAACAACAATCTTTTGTTCATGGAATAATTGTATTGTTTACTTTACACACATTGCTTAAAGAAGTTATCCGTTGCTTGCAACTTAATACTGGAGGGGGTTCATATGATAACCTGAAGATGGATTACTAGTCATAGATGCAGTTGGATGGCGGTCTATGTATATTATTGTAATGCCCAATCAAATCGCATAGGATCATGAATGTCTAGTATTGCATTGTTATGCCTTGCTCATCTGTCAATTTCCCGCTTTAATTTGTTTACCCAGCATGTTATGTTATTTATCTTAAGGAGAACACCTCTAGTGAACTATGGACCCCGGTACAATCTTTGTCATTGATACATCCTCCACTGTTACTGTTTACTTTCTGCAAACTACTATTACCTTCCACAACATACGTTTAATCCTTTGTTTTCAACAAACCGGTGAGATTGACAACCTCTCTATTCGTTGGGGCAAAGCCTTGAGTTTGTGTTGTAGGTTCCAAGTTGTTAGCAACACCTTTGGGTTGTTTCCTTCCTCCCTCTTGGTTTGATAACCTTGGTTTCATAATGGGAAAACTTATCGCTATGCTCATCATACCTTCCTCTTGGGGTTTCCCCATGTTGTATAGTGATCTGAGCCGCATCAATTGGTAGTCGGGAGGTGATTTTGGAACTCAGAGGACAAGCATCGTGAGCATGACCACATAAAAATGAGTCACGTTGTGGACTTTGTTTGGTACCTCGAGTCGCATTGTTTGCACCGCAGGTGCCACTTTGATTGGTTGGCTGGATCTAGTTTGGTGGCCTATCAACACCCACACTAACACAATGCTAAATACACGTACCTCACACCACAACAACACCCACACTAACACAATGCAAAACACGCTTGCCTCATGTAATACCTCGTTCCCTCTTGGACCCGGGGGTGTCACTCCTACCAATTTAATGGGATCTCTAGACTGGCCTCTCAGACCAACACTAATCTTTTCTGCACACTTTGTCCTCACTCGTGCGCACCCAGTACCCAATTTCCGGCCGGTCACTCATCCTCAAATTGCTCTAGGCCAAGCACGCTTAACATTAGAGTTATTTTTGGATAAGCTTCCGGAAAATAAGTTGTAACTTGTTGGTATGAGTATCCTGTCAATCCTATTAAGCCATGTATTTGGATCTCACATACACCCACCCTTTAGTAGATCGATGCACACCCTAGAATGTCCTCTTGGCTTTACATCTGTGCATCTAGTGTCGGTATATGCCATGCGTGTCCACTTTGCCACGTGCCATGCTCCACATGTCCACCATGACCCACGCATGCCCGTGTAACATGAGGATCGGTTCTAATACCACTTGTAACACCATGTTCCCTCTTGGCCTCTGTGTCACTTCGGCAGCTTAGTAGGATCTCTAGACTGGCCTCACAGACAAACACTAGTCTTCTGCACTTTGTCCTCACTAGTGTGCACGGTATCCACTTCCCGATCGGTCACCCATACTCAAATTGCTGGGCCAAACACGCTTAACATCAGAGTTATTTTTAGACGACTTCAAGAAAATAAGTTGCAACTTGTTGTTATAAGTACCCTATCAAACCTATTAAGCCATGTGCTTGGATATCACACCTCACACCACAGCTACTAGCCATGGGCGATGGCGCCACGGAGGCGCCGGAAGTAGAACACCGGTGGGGAGAGGGGACATCTATGGGTGCCATTGCGGGGGTACGACATCCCAGTCGCAAAGGCGGTGCTCAGGTTACTGGAGTGAGCGCTGACGGTGACGATTTTTCTTCAAAAAACCTCTATCTTTTAACATGATTTTGAGATGATGCGATCCATGAAACCCGATGTCGATGGTGAATGGAACCCCATCATGGTGCATCCATTTTCATGTAGAGCTTCGTGTGAAACAAAGAATATGATATTGAGTCTAGAGAAGAGTCTGTTTTAGAGACAAGGGAGAACAAGTTCATCTCCAACCTCATGTACACACAAAGAGAGCTACGGATGAATTTCTCAACCTGCACCAAAATGAAAAACTTACAACATCAAAGTGATGTGAAACAGTGAGATTAAGCTACTCCTTAAAGAAAACTTCAAATGGTCGATTGTGTGCGACATGTCTTATGAAAATTGCCCAAAAAAACTTCAACTTTGTCCTTGAATTTGGGAAGATACAATTCATGAATCTCGGCGTTGATGGTCGTAATGGAACCCATCATCAATAGGAATTTTTTATATAGAGTTTAATTTGATTCGAAGTCTAGTTATACTAATTTGAAGTGTTTGAAATAAATATGTTTAGAGAGGACAGAAAACTAATCAAACAACACTGCTTGTATGCGGTGGGGAACAAAAAAAGACACATCTGCCTGGCCTTGGAAAAACTTGTCGTTGGTCATGGCTGCAGCGTGCTTTTGCGCTAGCCACGACACGAGGAAGCTCAGCCAACCAATTGTACAATGTTTTACCTAGCGAGCTTTATCATGATCACGCCTTAAATTACATGTCAACTTGACAAATTCATGGGTCAGTGTTAGAGTATATGTCAGTTAGGTTATATTAGGTAGTTTTATATTATAATCTAGGTCTATCTCAATTAGTCTTCTTTTCCCTAAGTCTTTTAGTACTATATAAACAACCCACGGGCTCATAATGTAATCACCTCACCCAATATCAATATAAGTTATCACTCTCCAAAAATATCATGGTATCAGGACGGTTTGCTCCACCTAGGATTTAGCCACTACTTCCGCTAGGCCGCCCCCGGCGAGATCGAGCTCCATGATCTCCACCGGGGGCACCAAATCTCATAGCTAGTTTTCTTCCAAGCTATAGATCTATTTTCTTTAGCTTTAGCAATTTTTCGTTTTTAAAATTAGATCTATGCCTTCTTACCACCACGTCATCGCCAAGTCGCCGTGCGCCTCTACACCATTCTTGGTGTCGAGGCATCTCTGGCTACTCCTCCTAGTACTATATAAACGGGCCAAGGGCTTACAATGTAATCACCTCACCCAATATCAATACAAGTTATTACTCTCCCAAAATATCAGTCAGCTCGCACGAACATGCAATAGGTCATGTGAAAAAACACACCACATAAGTAAGACTTACCCTTGCCCTCCTCCCCGCCCCACCCCTGCTTTGAGAGTCATGCAGAGGAACCCTCGCCTCTCTCGAGACCTTATCGCCCGGGATGGCCGTGGCGAAGCTGACGGAGTAGCGCCTCTCTGTAACTGTAGGTTTTAGTAGTCGTAGTAGGTTTAGGTTCGGCCTTGTGCTGTGTTGTGGCGCTATGCCGAGAGGTTTCTGCGGAATCTCATGAGCAGATCTGGCGTATGGCAGCGCGGGCGGTGCTCGCCGTGGTGCTCCGGCCGGAAGGAGATTGCTACGGCGATGTGGTGTCCTCGTCTCCTCCGCAAATAAGGCTCATGCTCGTGCTGCGCTGCTGGCGTCATAGCGGTTACTCTCCCTTTCTCTGGCCGGCCGTGGTGGCGGGAGAGAAGGTGGAGAGCAGGGCTGCTGGCGTCTGTGTGGCAGTGATGGCGGTGTATCGGGTTCGGTGGTGCGGGTGCTGTGTCGCGCTGGGGCGATTCAATGACGGAGCTCTTGTCGTCGTCATCTTTGGATGAAAGGCAGCCACCCCATCTTCTATGGAGCTCTTCATCAACATCTTTTCGTCGGTGTCATGGATCCGTCCGGATGATGGTCTCAACGGCATTAGGGTTACCACTCCATCCCTTCTCACCGGCCAGCCGGTGTAGGGTGCTGAACTTCCAGGCCTTGAAGCCATTTTGGAGGATCTCTGCTTCTGAGGCGGTGTGCTCCCGCTGCTCCACCCAAGTGGCCATGTCCCTGGTGGTGATGCAGTTGACTATGCTCGGTGGCGATGGAATCGCGGTGGAGAAGGAGCTAGGAGAAGCTCTGTGCTTGATTGCTTTTGCGTTTTCTGTTCCAGGGTCTCCTTTGGTAAAATTCAGGACGTGTGTGTAATTTTTTCTTGCTTTTTGGTCCTCCTTATAAGTTGTACTCTACCGCTCATAATATAAGCAGCATCGGGGTCCTTCCAGACCCCTTCCCCTTTTAAAAAAAAAACATAAGTAAGACTTCAGAATAGTAAGAGACCAAGCTTTGTTCGTTCCAGAAAGCGAGGAATCAAAGGTATAAAAGAAGCATAAGAGACAAAAATTGAACTACATAAACAGCTGAGAGTACAACATCCGTATTTCTCTCCTACTCCCCAAACCCATATTAGTTAGATTCGACTAGATAGGAATATATCTAGTTTTAATGCTAAATATATTTGTATTTAAACAAATTTAAGTCAACTAATATGAATCAAAAGGTGTACAAGAATTATGGTCTCCGTCAAACCCAAGCAATGGTAAAGCACACATGCCAAACTAAAAGGATCATATATCATTAGTGCTATGCGTCATCATGAATTAGGGGCAAAATGGTACAAAATTTTCCGATCGGCTCGATCAGATGTTCATGCACCGCAAATACGAATTCAACGGATAATTGCCAAATACATTCACTCATATAGATAGTATACTTAATGAAAACAGAAAAGAAAGTGGTTTTACTAATATTCGTCTGTATCCATAGATATACCGTATTTCACGGAAAATATCCACCGAACTAATACATGGAACCGCATGCCTACTAACTTATATAATGCATCCTGGCCCAAAACGACGAGAAGGGATATTGTGAACATAGGCACGAGCGCAAGCTTCACTTTCAGATTTTAAAATTTTAAAACTTACACTTCTCGTCTCTAAAAATTATGGCGTTAAATATATAGATGGATATATATAGTACAAGTGTGCAGTAAAAAGTCTAGATTAACGGAAGATTTTTTATTTTCCAAAATATAACTATTTTTTAACAAAATTATTTTGCGTACATCCCTCTTGTATACATCTATCTATATATCTAACATCATAATTTTTAGAGACATAGAAACTTCTGAGTTTTGAAATTTTCAAAAGTTTAAAGCAAGAGAGCACTTGTGGCTATGTGCCAAAAACACTTTTCAAAAACCGATCACCTATTTGTGCCGTTAATGTGGCAGCCCTAAACTATTCTGTACCTATACTGTTGTAGTCGTCCTTAAGAACGCGTTTGGTAGCCTATATACCCACCGGGCAATTCAGCGGGAGACAAAAATAGACCGTTTGGTTACATGCACAAGGCGTTGGGCTGTGCCAGCGCAAATCGTAAAGCAGTCCGGAGCCAGGACCAGGTGCTATGCTCGAATCGGCTGTTCCCCCTGGATGCAAAACCGGTGCTGCCTTGCACGAGCTCGGGATGATGGTGCAGGCGGGAGATTCCCACTGGCCTGAAAAAAGGGCGTGATCCTTTCCCTCACCTCCTGCCGAGACACACCCTACTCACTCACCGCTGAAACTAGATCCACCTTTGCCCCCTTCTCCTTTCCCCGGTCAAATCCGTCCACCGGCAGCAACAGCGATGACGCCCCCGACAAGACAAAATTGGCAGGGCGGCAGCCATGCCGAGCTGGAATAACGGCGACAGCTCCTCCCAATCGTATCTAGGGGTAAGTCCACTTTCTCCCAATTCTTCCATAGGGTTAGGGTTCGGTGGCGAGTTAGGAATCCTCGGTTCACAATCATATGAACGCAATTTGGTGTGCTAGAACATCATTGACATGGACTATGCTCCTGACTCCTTTGAAGATCCTAGTTTTTGCATCATAGTGAAAGATTGCCCCGAGCTCTGCCGTGTCTACAAACTTGAGCCTGTCGGGCGTGTTCTATTTGAAGGAACCAACACATGCCGCAGATTCTACCTCTGCCAAGTTCATGTAAAATCCCAAAAATATTGATCAAGGATTATCAAATTCCAATCACCAAAATTAGGGATAACAAAAACTTTTGTTAATTAAAATCATATGAATGGACTTGTGTGATTGTTGTGAATGGCAAGGAATGGTTTAAAGATGAAAACAACATCATCTAAATCATTTCCAAGCAGAAACAAATCAAAAGAAATTCAAAAACAAACAAAGCAAGCAAATGGTCATTTTTACCAATCTTGCTCACTAGGCCACTTTGAGTGTTTATAGTCCAAGATTTCAAATAGAAACAATTCTATTTCTTTTCACCCCTTGATAGACCAAGTGAAAGTGAACCCAAGCCTACCTTTCAAACTCACAGAAACATTTGGCAACTTGATTCAAATGACAATTCAAAATTAAATCTATATCATATGTGAAGATCACCATTTCTCAAAAACCAACCAAACCAGTGCACCTTAACAATTCCAAGCAACCAGAGACTACCTAGTATGTGACTAGTACACCCACAAGTTTCACTCAAAAATTCAAATCTCTTTCGGCTATTTCCTCAAACACCTTGTAAACACAAATCAAACAAAACATCAAACACTATAATGAGCAGTGTTTGTGCCTAACTTGTCTCCCCTCTAGCTCACAGCACACTCTTAGTAGATCATCTAGCTCATTTAACAAGCTCTAGCTCACTATAAGCTTGCCATTGTCATCAATGGTGACCATTGCAAAACCCTAACTTGTCATCCCAATGTCGACAGCAAGCTAGGGGCCTCACCAAGCCTAGCCACCTTGTCTGGGACACAAGCCACCGTCCACCACCACCCCCTATCCAATGCCCAAGCACTGCCAGCCCCTGGACCACCCTAGAACCACCGCGCCCTATGCCTCTGTGCCATGTCGAGAGTGCGCTCGACACGTGATCACAGACCGCACCCCGCCCCTTGCCGCCTACGTGCGTGATCACCACCACCCCAGGAACCGCCCGGACATGCTCGTCAGACCCGTCCAGAGCACCACAATGTTCCGACCAATTTTCACCGCCCCACGCCTCGCCACCATGCCGTTGAGCTTTGCCAGGAGGCAGCGCACCGTCCCCTACCCACAGCCAAGCCGTTAGCTCACTGTGACGACAACCACGACGAGCTCCACCCGTAACCTTCAGTCCCCTCTTCGCACTATAAATAGAGGCCCCCCGTTCGATTTCAGCACACCATCTCACTCCCCTCTCTCTCAGAACCACACCCACTCATCCCCGGAGCAAGGCGAGCACTAGGTGGCCGGAATTTCGCCGGAGTCTGCCACGGAGGAGAAGATGCACCGTCGATTGGATCCGCCCCAGGAGGAGCTGCCGGTACCAGGAGGATCGTCGTCATCGACTTTGTTGTTCGCCCCCATCGCTGACCTCTTTGAGCCCGGTGAGCCCCACAGACCCGATGGCAGCGTTAGGGTTCTTTCTGTGGCGCTGCCCAATGGAGATGACAAGCTAGCGGTTGGATTAGATGTTAATCGCTTGCAGTCTAGTGCCCTGCCCCTTCGCACCCCTGTCTCTGACTGGTGGGGACAGCCATAAACCCACCCGTGCATGATGTGTGTGGTGGGCGGCCCGATTACACTCGGCGTGACCTAGTAGTTTGAATTTAGGTTTTATCAATTTAAGTTCAAACCTAGTTCTGCCTATAGATTCAAAAATCATTTTAGAGATATTCACTGAACCAAATTGTATGAAACCAATTTTGCTAGAAAGGTATTGGAATTCTTAATCCAAGCCCGTTGGATTCAAATCATTTGGAATTGTAGATCACCTATAGTAAAAATAACAAGGCAGAAGCTTTTCTGCATTCAAACATTTTTCAACATTCAACCACAAAAGCTTTTGAGTTGATTCCAACTCTCAAAAATCACATTTAGTAAGACCTTTCTGAATATATAAAAATATCTAGGTTTACTTGCAGAAATAATGGACAAGTAATAAAAGAATACACCATAGGCATTTCTAGTCACTTTATTCAATTAAAATAAAAAGGTTAAACCTTATTAAATTGTGACACCACTTTAAATCACATTCCCAAGTACTGAAATATGTGGTGATGACATGTGTCAACATGATCCCCTATTTTAGTTGTAGAATATTAAATCTTAAGTAGTTTTTGAATGAGTAGAAATTACTTTTCTAAAATAAAATAAATAAAACAAGTGCTTTAATCCTTGTGATAATAGTGATGATGCTAGATCATATAGTGTGAACCTTGGTGTGATAAATATAATTAGTTAAGTGTTGTTTGGTGATTGTGTATCTCGTATTTATTTATAGACGCTAGTACCAAACAAGGATACGAGGAGGAAGGAGAATACTACGAGGAAGAAGCCGAGGAGAACTTCAACCACTGCTCTGCACAAGGCAAGCTACTAACTAAGCAAGATTCACAAAACAAGTTACCCTTGCAAGCAAACACTTGCAATTGTGAAAACTATATAACCTATGCAATGCATTAGGCATGCCTTGGTTATACCAAACCCAGTTTTACTTGCAAGCTTAGTTATTTTATTTCTTTATCAAAGCTTTCTATTTGAGTTTACTTAGTGACTTGTAGATTTTGGGATATTTAAAGGTAGCATAAAGATCATAAAATTTGGCCTATGTTAGATAATCTTGATGTCATCCTGAGACATGATATTGAACTTAGATCATTCACACTTGTTTACCACCCCTCATTAGTGTTTACCCCCACTTGTAGATGCTAGTGCTAAGCATAAAACTTGATCACTTTAGATGGGATTAGTTGGTGGAAATGGTTATGAAAAACTTAGAATGATGAGTCATTCTACTGAAATGTTTTGACTTGTGTTCTTGAACACCAGATGATTTTGATGATGAAAATGTTGAGGCATGAGCCTTAGCCCTTTATAAAACTGATGGTTGTCTGGATGCGATACCATTCCAATTCTACCGTACAACCACAATACTCGAAATTTGGGTAGGTCTTGACTGGAAGTTTACATACCTTAGTATGGGTTCCCTTGCGGCCAAGGTTTGAGCTGAGGCTACCTTGTGAAGATTGTCCACCTGTGTAGTTACCAAGATGATAGTTGGTCATGGTTGGGAGGCCAAACTCATAGGGGAGGTGCCTATACTAGGGCGTGTAATTGAAAGGTTAGGATTGATTATTCGCATACTGAGTATGGTGAATTCAGGATTGTTCCTGACGGATGTATCAAATATTGTGGTGAAAGTGTACCACCTCTACGGAGTGTCAACCTATTCGAATAGCCACATCCGCGGTTATGGACAGTTGGAGTGGACATACTGTTCCGTCGTCAGATGTTTTCAAAATGACTTATGAAATGAATCATGACTTTGACTTGACCACAACAGGATTGTGATATGAAAACTCAAGTTCCCACTTAGGTGTTATAAAACTTTCAACTAGCTTTCTTTGCTTCTGAACTCAGTTAGAGATAAATCTGGCTTTTTGCAACACAACCTAGAGCCTAGTACTTCCTACTCAAAAACACTTCACTTGTTAGTATTAGTTTGCGAGTACTTTAAGAGTACTCATGGCTTTGTCCCTGGCTATTCCCGTGGCCAGACTATGAAGAGGACTATCAGGAGGATGGACCGCAGGAAGGTTACGACAAGTAGGATCATCTCCCATCGTCAGCATTGTCTGTGACCATGAAGATGGAGCCTCGCCCAGGCTACCGTTATGATTACATTATTTCGTTGATATGATTGTATTAAGACTAAATCATGAGATCCTTTATATTGTTGTAAGACCTTATGTATGGTTTGGAACGGATGATGTACTATGATATTCAATCTGTTATGTCTCGCAAAAATGGTAATCCTGGGATTGTGATGTATGGCATAACAGGCATCTGGGATTAAAAATCCGGGTGTTGACAAGTTGGTATTAGAGCCATCCTGGCCATAGGAGACCCTAGTTAGAATGACGTTTGAATCAAAAACTTAGTTTCAAAACCAAGGAAGTGAGTATTTATGAAAACTTATTCTCATTCTTATCACCTAGGTTCTTTCATGAAAATTCATGTTCCTCAAAAATTCTTGCAAACTTACATAAAATTTGACACACTTGATCACTCTACTAACTTACTCATCCTATATTCTTATAGATGGACATGAAGTATAGCAAGTTCTATCAGTTGGGGAATGGATGAGACCTCATCTTTGAGCGTGACTTGGACCAGCTTTCGGAACTTTTGGAGCGCCCGCACCCCGAGTTCTTCGGAGCTCAGCTTAACGATCAGGAAGAAGAGGAATTTCCATGGCTGATTGTTGCAAGTCTCTAAGGAAAGATTGAAGCCCCCACCTCAGAGGGAATTCAGTTCACCTTAAGAGAGAACAACTGGATATATGGACTTGCCAGGGCCATGCAGGAAGCTCTTGCCTGTCTGTGTGGGCAAAGTATCAATCAGATCAAGGGTACGCACTTTGATTTCTGCCCAAGGCGTGATGTTATGGGACAGCCACTTGAGGCACCATATCACCCTCAGCTGAAGAACCAAGTGGACCACCTCAGCTTCATGATGTATGACCGGCAGAAGGAGTTAGACAATGCACGTTCCTACGCCAACCACAACTATGTCATCGCTGTCCAGAAGGATCAGACCATTGCCATGCTAGTGAAGGATCGCTAGTATCGTCGCCGTCAGCTTGACAAGAAGGAGCGTATCATTGCCCGTCTTCGTCACAGGATCACAGAGTTGGAAGAGACCGTCCACGAGAGAGACATGCAGCTTGAGGAGAGGGAGAATGCAGGGGAGGACATCCGTGGAGACCCCTACCCTTACCTTAGTGATAATGATGACTTTCTGGAGGATCAAGCCATGGACTTCTTCACCGATGAGGATGACTTCGCCTTCATTGATGATGATAAGGACACCGATTTCGAGGAGTAGTAGCACTTGAGCATTAGCATTAGTGAGTTGTATCTGGTCCCACTGTATCGTATTTTCACAGAATGGTTCTTAAAAACATCTGTTTTTTCTTATTGTGGTGTGTGTTTGTATCGTGTGCTATGAATGAATGATGAAAAGCAAGTTGCTAGAAAAATCTAAGTCAAAGTTTGAAAACTTTGTAAAAACAAAAAAAACCCGAACCTTAGAAATTTCCCTCTTTTCTCATGATCTATCTCAATCTTCAGATGCCTCGTGGAGGAAGGACTTCATCCCCGGACCCAATGTTGCAAATCTTGCAAATGTTGGTTTCTAACTGTGAAGCTGAAAGAGCCGAACGTCAAGCCAACTTAGCCACCATTCAACACATAGCCTAGATGCCCAACCACAACCAAGGCCATGGAAATTAGGATAAGCATGGATCAAAGCTCAAGAACTTTCAGAACACCAATCCACCATCTTTACTAAGTCTGAAGAGCCCCTAGATGCCGATGACTGGTTGCAAACCATGGAGAACAACTTAGAAGTTGCAGGAGTGGAAGCCAACGATAAAGTACTGTTTGCCACCCACTATCTGGCCGGAGATGCAAGAGCTTGGTGGAACATCGTTCGCGCCATGACTGGAGGACAAATGATGACTTGGGATGAATTCAAACTCAAGTTCAGCAGAACCCATGTGCCACCAGGTTTGATCAAGAGGATGAGAGATGAATTCAGGGAACTGAAGCAAGGGAGGATGACAGCAGTTGAGTATCATGACAAATTTTTGTCACTGGCTAGGTATGCACCGGATGAGATTGACACTGAAGCCAAGAAGAAGGAGAGATTCTTAAATGGTCTGCATGGTGAGATGCAGACATTGTTAGTCAACATCCCATTCGCTGACATTGAAGCCTTAGTGGACTCTGCCATTCAGATGGAAGGCAAGATCAACCAAGCCAATGAGAACCGCAAGCGTAGAATGATGAATCAACCAGGAACCCACCATACCCCAAAGTATCTCCCCAACCTATCTCTATGATTTTCCCCGAGAACCAATAGACCCCCGATGAACCGTCCGACCTATCCTAACCGTGGAAACCCAAGGCCCGGAGGAAACAACAACAACAACCATGGCAACCCTAGCAATTTCAATGCGTTACCGCCCAAGTTCAACAACAACAACGTCGCCACCAACACCAATACTTCCCCTAGGACTGGAAGCAATGTTGTGCCTGTTGCAGCAAAGGACAAGTCCCAGGTGACTTGTTATGAATGTGGAACCAAGGGTCACTATTCCAATGAGTGCCCCAAGAAGATTGCAACAACCCCCAATGTGAATGCCCCAGCTCAGCCGCATCGTCGTGTTCAACCTGTAAGAAGATTTTCCCCAGGGAATTCGCTCAACCACAGCGACCGTCTGTTTCTCATGAATGCTGAAGAAGCCCAAGGAGCGCGGATGTCGTCTTTGGGTATGTTTTACGGTTCATTACTTGCAAGAGTGTTGTTTGATTCTGGAGCATCGCACTCGTTTGTTACCGAAGAATTTGCATGCACTAGTAAGATTTAACCAACAAAATTGAAGCATGTTATGATAGTTCAAATACCTGGTTCAACCACCAAAGCTAGACAAATTTGCAAGGCCGTACCTATCTGAATCCATGGCATAGATTTTTATGCTAATCTAATAGTACTTGGAACTAAAGGTTTGGAAGTAGTACTAGGAATGGATTGGATGTCGAAACATAAAGGATTAATTGACTATGTCAAGAAAGCCATAACCATGACCAGTACCGCCGGAATATCAGTAGAGCATGTATCTGAAACCTTGCCCCGTCAATTCAAGTGAAACAAGAGTATAGCCCAACCAACCATTGACCAAGTCAGAATAGTCTATGAATACCCCGATGTATTTCCAGATGTTTTGCTCGGTATGCCCCCAGATCAGGATATCAAGTTTATCATTGAACTAATCCCTAGAACCAGACCCATAGCCCAGAGACCCTATAGTATGAACCCGTCTGAATTAGTGGAGCTAAAGAAGCAACTGGATGCTATGCTAGAGATAGGATTGATCCAACCAAGTGCGTCGCCATGGAGATCACCTGTCTTGTTTGTGGATAAGAAGGATGGAGGTAACCGTTTGTGTACGGATTATCGGAAGTTGAACAATGTCACCATCAAGAACAAGTACCCTCTACCGAAGATAGAAGACCTGTTTAACCAGTTGACTGGTGCCAAAGTGTTTTCTAAGACTGATCTGTAAGGATAGGGGTAGGCTACACTAGCATAAATCAAAAAAATTCTACCGCGTATACCAGGATTACTATTTTCATAGATCACGGGATTACCACTAGACGCGCAGTTCCGAAATTGATGAAGCACGTCGAGGCAGTGTAGACGTTCCACGTCTCCTCCTTGTCCTCGTCCTATGAGAATCTCCCTTGCGCGGCTCGTCCAAAGCGCTTCTGATCACGGCGCCTCCAGGGTATCCACGTCTGGGTGGGCGTCGAACGCCGAACTGCTAGGTCATGGCGGCACGACAGGCGTGAGGTGGCGGCTGGGTGGAATGGTCTCTGTTCTAACCTGGCTAGCTCATACCCTCTCTTATATAGGCATCCCTAGTGGGCTTCTACTTTAGCAGCCCATTAGTAGCCTAAGCCTGGTCTAGTCGGATCAATCCTCATTAGGCTTCCAGCCCCTTAAGTGTGTGACCCTATAGGTTCATATGCGTATAGACATGACACGAATACACTTATTCTATCAATAGTTGGTAGCGGCCTCTAGCAAGATGTGCCAACTCCTAAACACATACAAAGATCATATCGAACGAACCATCACAAGGTTTAATACATGTCTTTCCCTTTGCCTCACGATATTTGGTCTAGCTCCAAGCTGACCTCCCTTTCTCGATACTATGTTTCAGAATCCCTTTACTAGGTTAACTCTTAACCATATGTAGCACCGCCATGCATTTATGGATCTGATCACTCGAGGGGCCAGAGATATCTCTCTCAAGTAGAGAGGGGCAAATCCCATCTTGATTGACCATGCCTTGCAGCTTGCTTCAGGACAAACCCGAAAGCTACCTTTATAACTATCACATTACGATGCAGCGTTTGATAGCCCCAAAGTAGGTCGATCCACATCTCAAGTACATGCGACAATCTTAGGTCTAAGTACAAAACGTACACGGTGTGTAGAGAGAGAGCTGCAACTAATTGCGAGTCTCAAGTTGGGTCAGTCCAACCCCATGTTCATAACATGTGTCCACATCATTGGTTTGACATCTCCATGTCTATGACTTGCGAAACATAGTCATCAACCAATCGATGTGCTAGTCTAATATTCACGTATGTCCTCAAATGAACTCCGACTAGGGACAACTATTAAATAACCATACAAGTAAAGAGTTCCACAAACAATTCACATAATTGCCAATCAATACAAGTTTCCTTATATGGATATTCAAGGAACATTACAATAACTCATGGATACATATGAAATGTAATCATCTCTATGATTGCCTGTAGGGCATATTTCCTTCAGTCTCCCACTTGCACTAGAGTCGATCTAAAATGTATCTAATACCAATTGTTCTTGTGTATGCGCTTCATGCGGAGCTCAGGAGAGGCTTAGTCAAGGGATCGGCAACATTTGAGTCCGTATGTATTTTGCATATCATGACACTATCATCTTCAACGAACTCGAATCTGATGGTAGCATGCGAATATGTTTGTTCTTACAGTGCTTTGTCTAGGTTCCTTGGCATGTGCAATAGCACCATTGTTGTCACAATAAGCGTCAAAGGGATTGGGCGGCATACTGAACCACACGAGACCGATCAGAAAATTCCTAATCAAACAACTTCTTTTACGGCCCGAGGCAGCAATATATTCAACCACGATGAAGAGGAGGTCACCGTATCTTGCTTGGAACTTTCGACTCATAGCACCACCATTCATGACAAACACATAACCTGATTGCGATTTGAATCATCTGAGTCGTTAAGGTAACTTCGCATCTGTGTAACCCTTTACTACACTGAGTTCATCCTCACCTCCATAAACTAGGAACACATCCTTAGTCCTTTTCAAGTACTTAAGGATGTTCTTTACCGTTAATCGATGACCTTCACAGATCAGCACAGTATCTGCTCGTAACACTTAGAGCATAGGAAACATCTGGGCGAGTACATATCATTGCATACATGATGGATCCAATAGCCGAAGCATATGGAACCCTGCTCATGCGCTCACGCTCATCAGTAGTCGAAGGACATTGAGTCTTCCTGAGTTTAATGCTGTGAGGCATGGGCAAGAACCCCTTCTTAGCCTCTTCCATGCTGAACCGTTTCAACACTTTGTCAATGTATGTACTCTGGCTTAATCCAATTAGCCTTCTTGATGTATCTCTATAGATCTTGATGCCCAGTATATATGCCGCTTCTCCCAAGTCTTTCATCGAAAAACTATTTTTCAATGAGGTCTTAACAGACTCGAGCATAGGAATGTCATTTCCAATCAGCAATATGTCATCTACATATAAGATTAGAAATACCAGCGCTCTCCCACCTTCTTGTAAACACAAGGTTATTGTTCGTTTTTGATGAAGCCAAACTCCTTTACAACTTTATCAAATCGAATGTTCCAACTCCGAGATGCTTGCTTCAGCCCATAAATGGACTTCAGAAGTTTGCATACCTTTCCAGCATTGTTTGGATCGACAAAACCTTCGGGCTGCATCATATGCACGTCCTCAGTTAGGATTCCATTTAGGAAAGCCGTCTTGACATCCATCTGCCATATTTCATAGTCAAAATGTGCATCAATGGGTAGAATTATCCGTATAGATTTAAGCATCTCTGGTAGAGAAAGTCTAAATCGTAGTCAACTCCTTGAACTTGTCGAAAACCTTTTGCAACAAGTCGAGCTTTATGGATGTGAACATTTCCATCCATATCAATCTTCTTCTTATAGATCCATTTGCACTCGATGGCTTTAAAACAATCAGGCAGGTCAACCAAGTTCCAAACTTGATTGTCTCCCATGGACTCTATCTCGAATCTCATGGCGATCAGCCATTTCTCAGAGTCTGGGTCCACCATCGCTTCTGCATAGGTTGCAGGCTCACCATTGCCTAACAATAATAATTCCCGCGCTTCGTGGAGCCTCGCCGACCTTCGTGGTTGTGGTGCTTTTATTGCCACGGGTTCCTCAACTGATACTACAAGAGTATCACTCGTAGAAGCATCCCCAACTGGCTCATCTTGAACTTCTTCAAGTCGCACTAACCTTCCACTTGTTCCCTTTGTGAGAAACTCTTTCTCTAGGAAAACACCGCTACGAGCGACAAACACTTTGCCGTCCTCTCGGTTGTAGAAGTAATACCCTAATGTTTCCCTCGGATATCCCACGAAAATGCATTTATCTGATTTGGGTGTTAGCGTGTCCGACTGAAGTCGCTTGACAAATGCATCACAGCCCCAAATCTTTAGAAAAGACAAACTGGGATTCTTTCCAGTCCACATCTCATATGGTGTCTTAACTACGGATTTAGATGGTACCCTATTAAGTGTGAAAGTTGTCGTTTCTAGAGCGTAACCCCAAAATGACAATGGCAAATCTGACTGTCTCATCATCGATCGAACCATGTCTAACAAAGTTCAATTACGCCATTCGGAGACCCCGTTTCTTTGAGGCGTTCCAGGCAGCGTAAGTTGTGGAACAATTCCGCAACTCTTAAGATGATCGCTAAATTCGTGACTCAAATATTCACCTCCACGATCAGATCGCAAGGCCTTTATTTTCTTGCCACGTTGATTCTCTACTTCACTCTGAAACTCCTTGAACTTTTCAAAAGTTTCAGACTTATGCCTCATCAAGTAGACATAACCATATCTACTGAAATCATCAGTGAAAGTAATGAAGTAGTGATATCCTCCTCTGGTTGTCGTGCTCATTGGCCCACATACATCAGTATGTATGAGTTCCAACAAGTCTGTCACTCTCTCGGGTAAACCCGAAAAAGGTGACTTGGTCATCTTTCCAAGTAAACAAGCCTGACATGTCTCGTATGATTCAAAATCAAACAAAGTTAGAAGACCATCGCCATGGAGCTTCTTCATGCGCTTTTCACTTAGATGCCCCAAACGACAATGCCATAAATAGGCAGGACACAAATCATTAGGCCGAAGCCTTTTAGCACTAACATTGTAAATAGATGAATCATCAAGATTTAAAATAAATAACCCATTCACAATGGGAGCATTAGCCATAAACATAGAATTCTTTGAGATTACACAACCATTGTTTGCACTCGCGAATGAATAACCATCCCTCATCAAACATGAAGGTGATAAAATGTTTCGACCCATACTTGGAATGTAATAACAATTATTCAACTCCATAATAAATTCTGACGGAAGGTGAAGTTGCATGACGCCGACGAACAATGCAGCAACCCTTGCTTTATTTCCGACGAGAAAATCCACTTCGCCTTTCTGCACTTCTCTAGTCCTTATTAGCCCCTGCATTGAATTGCAAATATGAGCAACCGATCCGGTATCAAATACCCAAGAGTTAACATAGGAATCAGCGAGAAGAATGTCCACAACATTTACAACAAAGCGTGCACAGTGGGAAGTACTCTTACTTCCACTCTTCTTCAAAGCAGCTTTGGTACTTGCTGCGATTTCTCTTCTAGTGGCCATGTTCATGACAAAAGCACTCCTTTGTCTTCTACTGGTCCAGCCTTTTCCTTGGGTGCAGGCTTAGGGATCGTATCCTTAGCCTTGCCCTTCTTCTTCCAAGAAGTACCCTTTTCTTGAATCTAGGATTGTTACTGCTGACCATCACATGGCTATGCCACACACTACGCATGTCACTTTCTGCTATTTTTAGCATCCCGCATAACTCATTAAGGCCCTTCTCCACCCCATGCATATGGTAGTTCGAAATGAACTGCCCATAGCTGGATGGAAGACACACCAAAATGAATTCAGTGGCCAACTCTTGGCCTAGTGGAAAACCAAGCTTTTCCAAAGTCTGACTGTAACCAACCATTTAGATCACATGGGGGCCTACAGCTGCTCCCTCTGCCATCTTGCATTAAACAGAGGACTTGGCAACATTGTACCTCTCAGTCCTTGCCTGATCCTGGAACATGTCCTTAAGCGCTACGATCATATCGTACGCTTCCTGATCCTCAAACCTCTTTTGGAGTTCAGGTTCCATGCATGCAAGCATAAGACAGCTAACCTCAAGAGAATCATCACATGCTCTCTTGTAGGCGTTCTTTAGGGCAGCAGATGCATTATCGGCCGAGTTCATCGAGGATTGGGGTATCGAACCGTTTCCTTTTATCAGACACGAGCGATTCTCAGATTCTGAGACCGATCGAATATTTTGTTCCATTTAGTTTATCTTTTTCAAGAATCGAACGCAAAGAGAAAGGTGATGTAGTGTTCGGTGCCATTGATCTACAACAGAAAACATGCAAAATACTAAGCCATGTTACCATGAAAGAGTAAAACATATTAAACGATTTAATAGCATATACTCCCACTTAAATCAATATCCCTCTATTGATACTAAGTGATTCAAGATCCACAATTAACAAGTCGACTAGTGAGCTTTAGCATCACTGCTAGAAGACAAGGTAAATCGGTAAGCAACACTTGCTAATCATATTACATATGACTCTTGTTGTTGGGTGACATCTCTATGTCAAAACTAGGTGCTCAACCTTTATGCCCCAAGGTCCTTAAATATTAAGATGACCTTGTCAAGTTCACCAACCCTTATGCGTGTAGGTATCTGATACAAACCCATCCAGCCAAGGAAAACTGCGACACCCTAATTTCATAGGCCCACCAACGATTGTACAGGGCATAGGATGGTGCAAGGTTTGGTTGGGAGGGCATGGTTTAACTAAAAATTTGTGAGGGATCGTTCTACTTCTATCATCTAAGCATGCATAGAAGTAAAACGCATAAGAATAACATTCACATATATGTGACACAGTATGGCCCATTTTCTCATGTTGATCTCCATCGCCATAGAACCTGTCCACCATGATGATCTCCATCTTCATGTTCCATGTGAGCCATCCTCAAAATGATGAGTCCTCCAATAACTAATACAAGCTATTACTCCTAACAGCTAGTAATCAAAATTACATAGTATTAGGATCATCACAAGTTGTACATGAGCCATTACAATAAATGACAACACATATGGCTCCAGCCGTGTTGCCCTACTCACGACACGCAGGTCATGCAAATTTTCATACATGCATCACATACATATATGGGACATACTGATCACATACATCCTGCAAAAACAAGTTGTGCATAGAATCGCATTCTACCGGATCATGTGACATCGCAGCACCTAGTTACCTTAACGAGATACAAAAGGGGCTATGATTAAGGGGGGTCTAGGGGGTCTCCCCCTGCGGGGTTCAAAGGGGCAGCACCCCTCGCGGTATCTACACAATTTTCTTTAAGGATTTTGATCGGCAAATCAAATTTACCATAAACCGACTCCTGTCCCGATTCAATCAAACTCCTTTGATCACGGTACATCGATTTTAGATCTAGGTTCCGATTCGATCAATCATATTGATCTTCGCGTGATTCAACATGATTTATGTGTCAGTGTCTACCCGATGGCGGAAGCCGACCGGTAGGGGTAAGTCGTTCGACAACCTTAGAATCACGATCACAGAAAGCAAGATCATAGATCAATCCTGAACCACCGCAATATAAACGATCACATCATTCATATCAATCTGCATATCACCATATGCAAGCATCCCGAACCTATAAGCTGAGCGACGCCGGCTCACGATACCCTTTGTAGGGATACGGGTAGGCTACACTAGCGCAAATCAAAAAATTTCTACCGCGTATACCAGGATTACTGTTGTCATAGATCACGGGATTACCACTAGACGCGCAGTTGTGGAATTGATGAAGCGCGTCGAGGCAGTGCAGACGTTCCACGTATCCTCCTTGTCCTCGTCCCACGAGAAGCTCCCTTGCATGGCTAGTCCAAACACTATAGATGCAGCGCCTCCGAGGTATCCACACATACAAGGTGGAAGCGTCAGACACCGGACTGCTAGGTCAAGCGCCACTTGTTTCTGGCGTGAGGAGTGGCGGCTGGGTGGAATGGTCTCGGTCTAATCTGGCCAGCTCGCCCTCTCTTATATAGGCATCCCTAGTGGGCTTCTACATTAGCAGCCCATTAGTAGCTAAGCCTGGTCTAGTCGGATCCAATCCTCATTAGGCTTCCAGCCCCTTAAGTGTGTGACCCTATAGGTTCATATGCGTATAGACATGACACGAATACACTTATTCTATCAATAGTTGGTAGCGGCCTCTAGCAAGACGTGCCAACTCCTAAACGCATACAAAGATCATATCGGACGACCCATCACAAGGTTTAGTACATGTCTTTCCCTTTGCCTCATGATATTTGGTCTAGCTCCAAGCTGACCTCCCTTTCTCGATACTGTGATTCGGAATCCCTTTACTAGGTTAACTCTTAACCATATGTAGCACGGTCATGCATTTCTGGATCCGATCACTCGAGGGCCCCAGAGATATCTCTCTCAAGTAGAGAGGGAGCAAATTCCATCTTGATTGACCATGCCTTGCAGCTTGCTTTAGGACAAACCCGAAAGCTACCTTTATAACTACCATGTTACGGTGCAGCGTCTGATAGCCCCAAAGTATGTCGATCCACATCTCAAGTACATGTGACAATCTCAGGTCTAAGGACAAAACATACACGATGTGTAGAGATAGAGCTGCAACTAATTTCCAGTCTCAAGTTGGGTCAGTCCAACCCCATGTTCATAACATGTGTCCACATCATTGGTTTGACATCTCCATATCTATGACTTGTGAAACATAGTCATCAACCAATCGATGTGCTAGTCTAATATTAACATGTGTCCTCACATGAACTCCGACTAGGGACAACTCTTAAATAACCATACAAGTAAAGAGTTTCACAAACAATTCACATAATTGTCAATCAATACAAGTTGCCTGATATGGATATTCAAGGAACATTACAATAACTCATGGATACATATGAAATATAATCATCTCTATGATTGCCTCTAGGGCATATTTCCTTCATGATCTTAGAACAGGTTATCATCAACTCATGATCCGTGCAGAGGATATTCCAAAGACTGCCTTTACCACCAGATATGGATTGTATGAGTACATTGTCATGTCTTTTGGATTAACCAATTCCCCCACTTATTTCATGAACCTCATGAATAAGATTTTTATGGACTTCCTGGATAAGTTTGTCGTTGTGTTCATCGATGACATTCTGATATATTCCAAATCAGAAGAATAACATGAGCTACACCTAAGGACCATCCTTGGAACCCTTAGGGAGCATCAGTTGTATGCCAAGTTTAGCAAATGTGAATTCTGGTTATAGGAAGTAGGATTCCTCGGACATATCGTGTCAGCAGGAGGAATTGCTGTCGACCCTGCAAAGGTAAAGGATATTGAAGAATGGTAAGCCCCAACCACCCAAACCCAAGTTCGTGCATTTGTCGGATTAGCGGGATATTACCGCAAGTTCGTAGAAGGATTCTCGAGTATCGCAATACCCATAACCCAATTGTTGAAGAAGGATAAGAAGTTTGAATGGACAGACAAATGTGAAGTTAGTTTTCAAGAACTCAAGAAGAGATTGATCTCATCCCCAATCTTGATCATGCCGGATACCATGAAGCCCTTTGATGTGTATTGTGATGCATCCAAGATCGGTCTCGGATGTGTGCTAATGTAAGAAGGCAAAGTTATATCATATCTATCCCGACACCTGAAGCAACATGAGAAGAATTATCCTACCCATGACCTTGAACTAGCAGCTATAGTTCTAGCCCTAAAGACATGGAGGCATTACCTTATGGGAAACCGTTGTGAGATTTATTCGGATTACAAGATCCTGAAGTATATTTTCACTCTGAAGGAGCTGAATATGAGGCAGAGAAGATGGATAGATTTAATCAAGGATTATGATCTGGACATCCACTATCACCCCGGTAAAGCCAATGTGGTAGCAGATGCCCTTAGCAGATTGCCGTGTCGCTTGAACTCCATGATTCTGAAGGAACAACCAAGTTTACACAAGGAAATGGAAGATTTCAGAATGGAATTAGTAAGTGAAGGATTCTTGGCTAGCATCAAACTTTAACCCACTTTGATCAGTCAGATCAAGGAGGCGCGGAAAGGAAATGCTACTATCGACGGAATCAAACGTCATATCGGTACAGGCAAAGTACCCGGATTCACCGAAGATGAAGAAGGATTTTTGTGGTACGAAGGACGTATCTGTGTGCCAGCAGACTCAGAATTGAAGCAAGCTATTTTGAAGGAAGCCCATGTGATGTCTACGCACTTCTATTCTTGTAGACAGTTGTTGGGACTCCAAGTGCAAAGGTTTGTAGAACAGCAGCAAGTTTCCCTTAAGTGGATTACCCAAGGTTTATCGAACTCAGGGAGGAAGTGGTTAAAGCTACCCCTCTCAAGCAACCCGGCAATCAAGATACAAGAAGTCTCTTGTGTTACCAACACACCCAATATAGGTGCACTAGTTCGGCGAAGAGATAGTGAAATACAAGTGGTAACGGTGCCAGAAAAGAGCATGACGGTGAGGTAAAGATTAAAGAAGCGAAGGAAGCAAGCAAACATGCAATATATCTAGTAGCAAACGGTGTTTCAATGTTTAGAAACAAGGCCTAGGGATCATACTTTCACTAGTGAACACTCTCTCATATAAATATCATCTCTTCATGATACTACTCATAACTACTCTTCGGTTGGACACTCTAATCCATGGTAGGGCTATAACAGCACATCTCAAAGTCTACCCTCCCCAATCTAGATAATCCCACACTGTCACCTTGAGCGCTAGATGGTTCCAACAAACACCACAATTTCATAGAGACATCCAACTCCAAATATAACTCATGACAGATATTCAATCTAGCCAAAGTGCCACACACGGTATGCATGCTGTCACTTTCACACGTGGGGAAAACCATAGATCAATTAAAGCAAAAAAAGTATTTATGTAGACTCAAACCTAAGTGCCACCATGGGCGTGCCTTTGTCACTTTCACACACATGGGAGAGCAAAGATCTAATGAAGCACTTGGTAGAAAGGTAGATCTACTTGATTACAAAGCTCATGACCACAAGATCATGCATAGAGAGAGATGAACACATAGCTACGATAGAGCCCTTAGCCTCGGGAAGAACTACTCCCTCCTCATCGGGGAATCGACAGCGGTGATGAAGATGGTGGTGGAGATCGATGGAGATAGCTCAGGGCACTTCCCGTCCCGACGAGGTCTTGACAGAGACTTTCTGTCCCCTAAATCTCCCCTTCGGTGGCGGCGGCGCTACGGAGGTTTTCGTGGATTTCTTCTAGATGCCCTAGGGTTTCTGGGTCAGAAGCTTCTTATGGGCGCAGGAATCAAGGTCGGTGGGGGTCCAGGGGGCCCACACCCCCTGTGGGCGCCTCCTGGGCTTGCCCGCGCCTAGGAGGGTGTGGCCACCCTGTGGCCCCCCTCCGGCTCTGCTTCGTGGTTCCGTGTTGCTCCGGGAAAATAATGACTTTGGCTTTTGTCCCGTCCAATTCCAAGAATATTGATTTTCTGCCTTTCTGGAACAAAAACAGAAGAAAACATGCAATTGGCACTGTGGCATGTTGTCAATAGGTTAGTTCCATAAAGTGTATAAAAATACCTCAAAGTGCAGACAAAACATAAGACAAATGATACAAAACAAGCATGGAGCTTCAAAAATTATAGATACATTTCCGACGTATCACCATGATACTCTTTATTCTATCCACCCTAGAGGAACAAAGATGTATCAGGATTTGAAGGAATAATTCTGGTGGCATAAGATGAAAAGAGAAATCGGAAGTTAGATAGGCAAGTGTGATATTTTCATAGAGTCAAGGCGGGACATCAGAGACCCGCAGGACTGTTGCAACCATTGCAGATTCCGAAATGTAAATGGGATTCCGTTGGAATGGACTTTATCATCGGTTTGCCTACATCTAGTAGGGGAAATGACTCTATTTGGGTCATAGTTGATAGACTGTCAAGGTAGTCCATTTCTTACCGATCAAGGTCACCTACCAGAGTTCGAAACTAGCAGAGTTGTACATTGCTAGAATCGTCAGTTTTCACGGAGTCCCAAAGAACATTGTATTGGATCGAGGAACTCAGTTTACCTCGACATTTTGGAAGAAATTCCAAGAAGGACTAGGAACAAGACTGGATTTTAGCACAGCTTATCACCCTTAAACCGATGGACAAACGGAGCGAGTAAATCAAATACTCAAAGATATGTTGAGAGCACATATGCAAGAGTATGGATCTAAATGGGAAGATTGCCTGCCTTTCGCAGAATTTTCATACAACAACAGTTATGAAGCCAACTTTTAAATGGCCCCATTTGAATTCATGTATGGAAGGAAGTGCCGTACCCCTTTGAATTGGTCAGAAGTAGGAGAGAGTTAGATTTTCGGACCCGACATCCTCAGCAGAAGAGAAAGTTCACAAGATCGGTAAGCACCTCAAGACCGCCCAATCCAGATAGAAGAGTTATGCCGACAAGAGACGTCGAGACCTCGCTTTCAATATCGAAGATTTTTTGTATCTCAAAGTGTCTCCTTTTAAAGGATTGCAATGTTTCCAGCTCAAAGGAAAGTTAGCACCCAGATATATTAGACCTTTCAAGATTCTGAATCATCGTGGAGAAGTATCGTATCAACTGGAACTGCCAGAGGAGATGTCAGCAGCGCATAATGTGTTCCATATATTGTTACTTCGCAAATGCCTAGAAGTCCCGGAGAAGACCAATGTTTTCAAGAACATTGACCACCAAACCATAGAGATCAACGTTGACCTGATGTATCCCGAAGTACCCATCCGTATTTTGGAGGAAGATTTTAGAACCACCAGGAACCGAAGCATCAAGTTTCTCAAGATTTAGTGGAGCAACCACACTAAAGAAGAAGCTACCTGGGAGCGAGAAGATTACATCAAGATGGAGTTTCCCGATCTCTTTAAATCCTAGTTTTATTTTTATCAAATCTCAGGATGATATTTTGTTTAAGGAGGGAAGGTTTGTAACATCCCAAAAATATTGATCAAGGATTATCAAATTCCAATCACCAAAATTAGGGTTAACAAAAACTTTTGTTAATTAAAATAATATGAATGGACTTGTGTGATTGTTGTGAATGGCAAGGAATGGTTTAAAGATGAAAAAAACATCATCTAAATCTTTTCCAAGCAGAAACAAATCAAGAGAAATTCAAAAACAAACAAAACAAGCAAATGGTCATTTTTGCCAATCTTGCTCACTAGGCCACTTTGAGTGTTTGTAGTCCAAGATTTCAAACAGAAACAATTTTATTTCTTTTCACCCCTTGATATACCAAGTGAAAGTGAACCCAAGCCCACCTCTAAAACTCATAGAAACATTTGGCAACTTGATTCAAATGACAATTCAAAATTGAATCTATATCATATGTGAAGATCACCATTTCTCAAAATCCAACCAAACTAGTGCACCTTGATAATTCCAAGTAACTAGAGACTACATAGTATGTGACTAGTACACCCACCAACTTTCACTCAAAAATTCAAATTCAAATCTCTTTCGGCCATTTCCTCAAACACCTTGTAAACACAAATCAAACAAAACATCAAACACTATAGTGAGCAGTGTTTGTGCCTAACTTGTCTCCCCTCTAGCTCACAGCACCCTCTTAGTAGATCATCTAGTTCATTTAACAAGCTCTAGCTCACTATAAGCTTGCCATTGTCATTAGTGGTGACCATTGCCGAGCCTAACTTGCCACCACAATGTAAATGACAAGCTAGGGGCCTCACCAAGCCTAGCCACCTTGTCTGGGACACAAGCCACCGTCCACCGCCACCCCCTGTGCAATGCCCAAGCACCGCCAGCCCCTGGACCATCCTAGAACCACCGTGCCCTATGCCTCTGTGCCATGCCGAGAGCGCGCCAGAGCGCCGTGCTCGACACGCGAGCACAGACCACGCCCCGACCTTGCCGCTTGCGTGCGTGATCACCACCGCCCAGGAACCTCCCGGACATGCCCGTTCGTCGCCACGTGACCAGGAGAGCCTGTGCGCCATTAAAATGCCCGTCGGACCCGTTCAGAGCACCGCAACATTCCGACAAATTTGCACCGCCCCATGCCTCGCCACCATGTCGTTGAACTTCGCCAGGAGGTAGCTCACCGTCCCCTACCCACAGCCATGCCGTTAGATCACTGTGACGACGACCAGGGCGAGCTCCACCCGCAAACTTCGGTCCCCTCTTTGCACTATTAAATTTCAGCACACCATCTCACTCCCCTCTCTCTTCGAACCACACCCACTCATCCCCGGAGCAAGGCGAGCACCAAGTGGCCAGAATTTCGCCGGAGTCTGCCGCGGAGGAGGAGAAGAGGCGTCGTCGATTGGAGCAGCCCTAGGAGGAGCTGTCGGTACCAGGAAGATCTCCTTCGTCGACTTCGTCCTTCGCACCCATCGCCGACCCTCACCTGAGCCCTGGTAAGCCCCCACAGACCCCCACTGGCCGCGTTAGGGTTCTGTCTCGATGGCGCTTCCCGACGGAGACGACAAGCCCCAGCTGTTGGATTAGATGTGAATCGCACGGTCTAGATTGCCCCGTACCCTTCGCACCCCCTATCTCGTTGAATAGTGGGGACAACCACTTAAACCCACCCGCGGGGGCTATGCACCGTGGGTCGGCCCAGTTACACTCCCACGTGACCCAGTAGTTTGAATTTAGGTTTTATCAATTTAAGTTCAAACCTAGTTCTGCCTATAGATTCAAAAATCATTTCAGAGATATTCACTAAACCAAATTGCATGAAACCAATTTTGCTAGAAATATACTGGAATTCTTAATCCAAGCCCGTTGGATTCAAATCATATGGAATTGTAGATCACCTATAGTAAAAATAACAAGGCAGAAGCTTTTCTGCATTTAAACATTTTTTAAAATTCAATCACAAAAGCTTTTCAGTTGATTCCAACTCTCAAAAATCACATTTAGTAAGACCTTTCTGAATATATAAAAATATCTAGGTTTACTTGCAGAAATAATGGACAAGTAATAAAAGAATACCCCATAGGCATTTCTAGTCACTTTATTCAATTAAAATAAAAAGGTTAAACCTTATTAAATTGTGACACCACTTTAAATCACATTCCCAAGTACTGAAATATGCGGTGATGACATGTGTCAACATGATCCCCTATTTTAGTTGGAGAATATTAAATCGTAAGTAGTTTTTCAATGAGTAGAAATTACTTTTCTAAAATAAAATAAATAAAACAAGTGCTTTAATCCTTGTGATAATAGTGATGATGCTAGATCATCTAGTGTGAACCTTGGTGTGATAAATAGAATTAATTAAGTATTGTTTGGTGATTGTGTATCTCGTATTTATTTATAGATGCTAGTACCAAACAAGGATACGAGGAGGAAGGAGAATACTACGAGGAAGAAGCCGAGGAGAACTTCAACCACTGCTCTGCACAAGGAAAGCTACTAACTAAGCAAGCTTCATAAAACAAGTTACCCTTGCAAGCAAACACTTGCAATTATGAAAAATATATAACCTATGCAATGCATTAGGCATGCCTTGGTTATACCAAACCCAGTTTTACTTGCAAGCTTAGTTATTTTATTTCTTTATCAAAGCTTTCTATTTGAGTTTACTTAGTGACTTGTCATCCTGAGGCATGAGAATAAACTTAGATCATCCACACTTGTTTACCACCCCTCATTAGTGTTTACCCCCACTTGTAGATGCTAGTGCTAAGCATAAAACTTGATCACTTTAGATGGGATTAGTTGGTGGAAATGGTTATGAAAAACTTAGAGTGTCAAACTATTCGAATAGCCGCGTCCACGGTTATAGACAGTTGGAGTGGCCATACTGTTCCGTCGTCAGATGTTTTCTAAATGACTTATGAAATGAATCATGACTTTGACTTCACCACAGCGAGGTTGTGATATGAAAACTCAAGTTCCCACTTAGGTGTTATAAAACTTTCAACTATCTTTCTTTGCTTCTGAACTTAGTTAGAGATAAATCTGGATGTTTGCAAAATAACCTAGAGCCTAGTACTTCCTACTCAAAACCACTTCACTTGTTAGTATTAGTTTGCGAGTACTTAAAGAGTACTCATGGCTTTGTCCACAGCTATTCCATTGGCGGACTATGAAGAGGACTATCGAGGAGGATGGACGCATGAAGGTTATGACAACTAGGATCATCTCCATACTTGACATTACTGTGACCATGAAGATCGAGCCTGCCCATGCTACCATTATGATTATGTTATTCGCTACTATGATTGTATTAAAACTGGATCATGAGATCCTTTATATTGTTATAAGACCTTATGTATGGTTTGTAATGGATGATGTCTTTGTGATATCAATCTATTATGTCTACTTAAAAATGGTAATCCTGGGATTGCGATGTATGGCATAACATGCATATGGGATTAAAAATCCGGGTGTTGACAGTTCAGAACATAAGTGCTTAGCTCCTTGTATCTCCATTCACTTTTCTGGCAAGAAGTAGGTCCGTGCCAACAAATTTCTGACCTGCATGAGGTTGAAAACTATAGGTTTGTGGCTTGGATAGATAATGAATGGCCAGATGCTACAAAGAATGCTCTTGTGAAGCTATGAGGAATGTATGATAATACATGGAGTGCAATAATTGACGTGAAGGTTGAGAATGCACAGCTAGTGAAGAAACTGTCTAATGAGAAGAACAAGTTTGACAAAAAGTACTCAAATCTGCTGGTTGATGTGAAAAATTCCATCAAAGAAACAGAGAAGGCGTTGGAGAGCTTGTCTTGGATGAATGACAACAATGAAGCATTGAGGAATGAGGTTGAGATGCTGAAGAATGTGTAGAAATCTCAGATTAATGTAATCAAAGAGAAGCAGAAGGAATGAGATGAGGACCGAACGATCTTCAAGGAGGAAAATAAGAAACTAGAGTATGTTCTCTATGAATTGTTCAAAGACAATGATGCTAACAAGGATAAACTAAAAAAAGATCAAGGAAATTTGTGATGGTTGACTGTTTAGTTGCACCTTGTTGTACTGCTGACAGTGAAGGTGGTGTTGGCGGTAGGATGGCACCCACTTTTGATGTTGTGATAGGTTAACACCATGGTGGTATGTTAAACTGTGATCCCCTTTTGGCGACGATAATGCTTGTTAAGACTAATTCGTACTTGTGTTGTTTGTTCTAAGGGTGTTCATCTGTTCATGGTCAACTGTGATCCCCTTTTGCTTCTTTCGTTCATGCTTTGTGGGGATCATGGTTGTGGGGATCATGCTTGTTGTTCCGAATTGTGTGTATTCCAAATTGTATGTTCATGTGTATGGTGATGATAACCTCACCATATAGAAGTGCAAGGTGATCACAACCAGTCTTGCATGTGAACCAAACAAGAGGAAAATGCATGACAAGAATCAAAAGCACAATGTGCAGGCAACCAAACAACATGCATTTGTTGCTTTCCTCATGCAAAAAATCTCCATGCAAGCTACCAAATAGAATGCCAAATGTGGCTCATCGCCTATATGTGTGTGGTAGTGCTGGTCGTGGACATGTCCCGATGATCCCCAAAATCCATGTAGGCTACCAAACACGCCCTAAGGGATCAAGGCTTGCTCCCACTCCCACCATCTGTCTCCGTGTTACATCTGCGCTATAAGACACCCCTCTCACAATATATGACATATGTGAGTCTTACTTGAAGTGACATACAAAAAAAATTATATCCGCAATTGAGCCATACATGATCTATATTTGTAAAAGTCAGAAAAGAAAAAATACTATTTTTTAGAAGTCAGTAAATGCTACGGACTTGATTGTATTGTGACATACTCTTAAAAATCTTGATAGACTTTTTTTCGTCGGATTGTCGACAAGTATGCCATAGGGGGTCCTAGTGGCGTTGGAAGGATAGGTGTGAGACGTCGGATGTTCCAGGAGCAGTGAGCACAAGTTTACCCAGGTTCAGATCCGACTGCGGTGATCTAATCCTACTCCTGCTATCAACCCAGTAATATATCGGCATAAGCCGAATGTTAAAGTGGATTACAAGAGAGGTTCGCCTGTGCGAGTTTATTGTGGTTTTACGGTTGATTGATGGCCCAAAGGCTCCCATAGGGCTGGTTTATAGAGTCACCAGGGCCTAGGGTTATAGGAGAGACCTATCCGGCTACGTTACAGAGTTGGTAACTAGATACAACTTGGACTACAAGTAATACTACAAGCCTAAGTCGTTAACTCTTCTGGGCCTTGTCGTAGCTGGAACTGGCTCCTCCTGTTTCTTTGACTGGGATGCTCGTGAAGCAAAGCTCTAACCCGTTGGTGGGCCACCCTGGTCAGCGAGTCCTGTGGGTATACCCGAAAATTATATCACCAACAATAGCCCCCGTAAGTCTCCAAGATCCAAACTCGGATAAATCGTCTAGCTTGATGGTTTCTTCGTCTTGAGAATCTTGAAGGGTTCCCGAAAACTTCATTCAGTAATGTTGGATTCCGAGCCAATTGAGTCGGATATGTTTTGCTCTGACCTTAGTCTTTTCCTTGATCAGTTTGAAACATAAGCCGAATTTTTCAGCGGCGTGCGAACTGACAACTTTGCAGACCAGGTCCTGTCATTGACGGGAGTCCTATCAGCATGACCGTTGGTGGGTCTTCTCCTTACGGAACAGAACACCGTTTCAATGCCTACTCAAATCGAGGGGGCGGAAGAGTCGCGAGGGAGCCAACTCCCCCTCTCCTATACGCGTGGCATTAATCACGCGTGTTAACGCACGAATATTGAAAACAGAGACAAATAAAAGAGAAGAGAAAATCCTTTCTCTCAGATTCATCTCTCCATCAATTCATTCATTGCCTCCTCGTACTCCTCGAGCACTCCGCACCCATTCCCATCTGCACATCTCGAAAAATCTCTCTCCCCACCAGTCCTTTTTCTCCAAGATCAATGGCGTCTGCCTCGACCTCAGGAGAGGCGGGTTCGTCAGAGGCGGATGAAAGGAAGATGCGGGGCCTCTGGATACCTAGCTCCATGGATGACGCTGAGCTCCAGTTCATGGAGAACGAAGGACTCATCGTCGTTGTCGCATGGCGGAGCGCCTCAGGGCATGTTGTTCCCGCCCCGCGCGACGACGAGCGGGTGCTGCTTGGCAAGCACATCGACTGTGGTCTCATCTTGCCACCATCGTACTTCTTCGTCGAGGTCCTCAATCATTACGGTGTGCAACTCCATAACCTTCCTCCCAACTCTCTGCACGAGCTTAGTACTCATGCAGCTTTGTGCGAGGGGTTTCTTGGCATTAGGCCAAGTCTCACCCTTTTCCGGTACTACTATGGTACTCAAAAGAATTCCATTAGCGCTGGTGTGCCTTACACCACTAGCACCCTTAGCTTAGTCCTTAGGAGAAACCGAGTTTATCCTAGGATTAATGCTAGTGAATCTGTCAAATGCTGGGCCGGAACCTTCTTCTATCACAAGGATATTCTGGCACCTAGAAAGGCGGAAGGTCTTCCAGTATTCACCGACGGTGCTGCTCCCCACCAGAATTCATGGGACGCGGAGGTGCCGGAGCTGTCGGATATCTTGATTCTCGCCAAAAGGCGGATTGAGTTCCTGATGAAGCACAAGGGCCTCCGTGGATCCGACTTGATCCATTGCTGTTGGAGCGCCGGATCCAGCCTCTACAGCATCACGGAGATCGCCTCATGCACTCCTTCACCAGCGACAAGAAGGACAGCATGTGGGTCAGCCCAAACCGGATTCCGGCGAAGGACTACAAGACCCTCATGCAGTACTTGATCAAGGAGAGAGCGGAACGAAAAGTTCCGGATGTCTCCCTGAAAATGTATACGTCCAACCGTCCTCTGACTCCAGTAAATATTTCGACTCTGCTTTTTGAGTTTCGTCATCCTTTTATGTTCTTTCTCTGACTCTACTTTCATCGATGCTTTTTGAATTTGTTAGCTCGATAAACTCTCTGAGTCTGAGCTAGCTCCACTAGAGGGCTATCCGTCAGACGATCCGGAGGCGACAGAGGATGAGGAGGTGCAGGAAGTTGTCACCCCTGCCTCCAAGAAGCGCAAGGCGAAAGAAGTTGTTGTTACTGCAGGTAGCCAAGTGCTGCCAGTAGTTAAAAAGTAAACACCCTATATTTTATTTTTAGTACTTTTGTACCTTTATTTCTTTCCATAGCACACCTGATATTTAGGATTTCCGTGTTCTAGAGCTAAATCAGCTTTGAAGAGTAAGACCAAGACAGACAGCAAGCCGGGCAAGTAGATGCGTCAGCAAAAGCTTATTATCTCCCCTGCCGTGCCGCCATCAACTCCATCTAGTACTCCATCAACACAGGGAGCTCTGCCTCTCCTGATGCTGGCAACGTCTCGAAAGCCCTGGTCACCATTGATGATCAGGCAACTAACAAGGGTGAACCCGTTAAGGGTAATGATCCCATGGTAATATGTACATGAACGATGGATAAAGTGGTCGGCTCCGCTGTCTCTAGCCTAAAGAGGAAATAGAAAGAAGAGATTCTCAGACTGCCTCAATCCAGTCTTGAGAAGCAAACCTTGACCTAGAGGCGTGAGTCGGAGGAGGGCGTCAAGGTAATTGACCTCCTGGACCAAATTTTGGTCCGGGATGCTAAAGTCGAATCTGGCGAACTCCCAGCGACATATGTTCCTTACCTCACCCTTACCGAGAAGGTTTTCATAGCACCAAGCTCTGATTTGAAAAGTTGCACCTGGAACACATTGTAAGTTTCCGATTCTTATTTGCATTTATTACCATATCCTCTAGCCCCCAAGCATAAAGTCGGATAAACATCGTTGGATTCGAGTTGATACTTTTAGGTTACAAAAGAACAATGTAGTGTAGCCCCCAAGGCTCGTGCTATAATTTTACTTAGTTAAATTTGCAGCTCGAGTCTTAGTAGCCATCTGACGGTATTCCATCTCTAAACTTCTGAAAATTGCATCTTCAACCAGGAATTGCTCAAGAACATTTGTAATAAACGCAAAGAAATCAAAGCTTTGCGTCTTGAGAATTCAAAGTTGAAAATTGAGAAAGATGAAGCAGAAGGTAAACTTTTCCGACTTCCTCTTTGTCAGTTATCTTTTTTATCATAGTCAAACTTGTTTTGTCCGACTAATATTTTTTCCTTTGTAGAACTATTGTGTCAGTCCAGCAAAATGGTGGAGCAATCCGAGAACTTCAAGGTCTTGGAAATAGAGAATGTTGAGCTCCGGGACAAGCTTGAGAAGCTAACTCTAGAATCGGAGAAATCTGTAGCTTCTTTGTCCTAGATTAGAAACCATGAGGCCAAGTGAGGCTCGAGAAGCTCATAGCCCTCGAGATAAAGAACTAGCTGATCTCAAGAAGGACTTGATATTGAGAGGATCTTGCCCGAACCACAACCAATAAACTAAACAGCCTCCGCATGCTCAATGGAATCACTCATGCTGGGTAAGATTTCGAATCTTTCTTTTTGTTGATTTTTCGACTTTCTTTTTAGTCAAATTTTGACTCTTTGGTTCTTTCCTAGCCCCTCTGAATCTTTTAGACTCTCCTACCTATGAACCTCGCCTCGAGCGCATTAATCTTGTCTGAGATATCTTGTATGACTTCCATAAACTCTTAAAGAGGCCGTGAGTCCGTCAAGCTTTCCGACTTGCACACAATGTCAGTGCACGAGGTGAGGGAGAAGGTCAAGGATATTCCGAAGCTTATCGAATACTGGAAGATCTCCTATGCTCGGACTGTGCTCAGACTCCTCTTACCATGGTGATGATCCACCACAGCGAGATGGAAATCTGGCATGTCGCCAAGGGTATTGCCGAGGAGGATGATGAGGGTAACCCACAGGACATCAAGGCCATCCAATAGTCTTGTGCAGGTTATGCTTGTCGTGTGGCGGAGATGACCAACTATACGATGCTGTTTTTCGAATCCATCGCCGTGCCTCCCTCACCCCAGAGCCGAAGCGGCATTGCTTAAGTGCGAGATCGAGGCGACAATCTTTGTCGATTCTAGCGCTCCACCTGCGGCATCACCACCGCCTGAGTCTACAACCTAGATAATTTTTATGCACTATTCTGAACTTATGGCAATGTAATGATGGAAACAATGTTTTATTTTGTGCTGGCTTGTAAAAACTACTGCTTTTACTATCGTAGCACTTTATGCTTATATATTTTTTATGCATGTTCTTGAAAATTTCTAAAGCACTTTGTGTTTTTATGCCTATACTTGTCGTTTTATCTGGATCTCTGCATCATCCCTTTCATGGGCCATCCAACCTTTAGCATGGAAACTTTCTTGAGCAATGGGCGCAATTGCTAAACCAGTTTAAACTCGAAACAAAGACTTCGTACCAACAACTCATTACTCGGAAAATATCAGTCTAAGCAATCGATAAAACCAAAGTATAAACAATAAATTAAATTTTGTACCCTAAGGTAACACTTTTAGATATTCAAAATAAATCGTAAGCGAACATGAGCATAAAGTACTTTCAAGCATTAGGATTTTTTGAAAAAATGACATGCCCTTTTGGAAATAAGATGGCAAAAACTTCTCAAAGATAACATATGAGGAAACCAACACTTTATTTCACTTTGAACATATAGATATATGATTACAAGGAAATATAACTAAGAATAGAAGAGATGTAGCTGTGCAATATTCCATGGATGGTCTATTTCATCTAGGTATATGCTGCCACCAGCTCTCTTTCTCTTCCGAGTATCAGGTATTTCCTTGACTGGTCTCATATTGGTTAAATAATATGACCCATTATGTAGAACTCTGCTAACCATAAAAGGTCCTTCCCAAATCGGGGAAAGTTTGTGCTTTCTCTTTTGCAAAAATCGGAGAACCAAATCGCCTTTTCTAAAAGAACGGTTTTGCACTCTCTGACTATGATACTTGTGCAACTTCTGCTAATAGGATATAGATCTCTGCTCAGCAACAACGCGTACTTCTTCGATTATATCGAGATCATCTTGTCGAGAAACTTCTACATCTTCTTCGATATACACTTTGATTAGTGGGCGATGAATTATATCACTTGGAAGAACTTACGCACCATAGACCAGAAAAAAAGGAGTATAGCGGTTGATCTCTTAGGAGTTGTATGTAAGCTCCATATCCGCAGACGGTAATTCTTCCGCAAGCCCATGACCTGACAAGCGGTGCCTCGGCGGTCAGTTTCCTTGTAAAATAAGGCCATTAGTTCTTTTGACTTGTCCATTAGCTTGTGGATGTGTGACTGATGCAATATCAAGTCAGATCCCTTGTTCTTAGCAGAATTCTGCAAGTTCGCCCATGGAAACATAGCTCCCATTGTTAGTAATTATACTATACGGATATCCGAATCGGATGATTACGTCCTCAACGAACTTTCTGGTTGTGGCTCCATAGCAACTTGTTACGGGTTTAGCCTCAATCCACTTTGTAAATTTATCCACCATCACTAGTAGGTGAGTAAATCTACATTTTGCCGTGCAAAACATCCTACCATATCAAGCCCCAAGACCGCGAACGTCCATGTAATAGGGATTGTTCGCAGCTGTTCAGTCGGAGCATGTGCCTGATGAGCATACTTTTTGCAGCCTTTGCATGTTTTGACCAGTTTATCAGCATCTGCCTTAGCTGTAAGCCAAAAGAATCCATGTCGAAAAGCTTTTGCCACTAAGGATCTGGCTGCAGCATGACGACCACACTCGCCTTCGTGGATTTCCCTTAAGATTTCCACTCGTTCTTCCGAAGAAATACATCACTGAAAAACGCCAGAAACACTCCATTTATAGAGCTCGCCATTTATTATAGTGTAGGCTTTTGCTCGTCGGACAATCTGCCGACTCAAGACTTTGTCTTCGGGTAATTTTCCGTCTATCAGGAAATCCAGATAGGGTTTTGTCCAGCTGGGAATTACATCCAGAACTGCTATTAAAGGTGAGTCGGATTTCGTCGGATAGTCCTCATCAACTCCAACTATGGAGAGGACCCTTAAATGCAAGCGCCATCTGGTACTTGTTTCCGTGCAGAGCCTATCCTTGATAGATCATCTGCTTCCTCATTTTCTGCTCGAGGGATGTGTTGAACCTCAAAACCCTCGAACGATTTATATAATTCATCCACAACAGCTTTGTACGCTGCCATGTGCTTGTTTGCGTTGCAGATATCGGATACTTTCTGATCAACTAAATCCGAGTCTCCGTAACACATTAGTCTTGATATACCAATGTTTTTGGCCATGCGTATTCCATGCAGCAATGCTTCATACTCGGCAATATTATTAGTTTCCGCGAAGTGTATTTGCAACACATAGAATAGCTTATCTTCCTGGGGTGATTTGAGCACCACGCCAGCCTCCGAGCCTCCTCGTGCTTTTGATCCATCAAAGTGAAGGGTCCAAAATTCCGAGTCTGGAGGACCTGCATTTTCTGCCTGTCCAATCAACAACAAAGATGGCAAGTATTTGGGAATTAATTGTTGTACGTGGTTTGTACTCAGTGTCAAAATATGCAAGATCTATTCCCCACTTTGCGACACGTCTTGTGGCATCGCGATTATTGATTATATCGCAGGGGAGCGGTGCTCACCACTGTGATCTTGTGCTCTTAAAAATAGTGGTGTAGCTTTCTGGATGCAAAGAACACTCCATAGGCTAGCTTTTGACGGTGTGGATACCATTGCTTTGATTCTGTCAGGACCTCACTCAGATAATAAGTTGGCCGCTACACTTTATCCTCGTGGCCTTCTTCCTCGTGCTCGACTACTATTACCACACTTATGACCTTGTTGGTCACTTCAATGTAGAGTAACATAGGTTCACGAGGTTACAGCTGCGAGAACTGGTGGGTTTAGTAGATCTTTCAAACTTTGCGAGCGATTTAAACTTCCTGAGTCCAGACAAATTTGTCAGTTTTCTTCAAGAGTTTGTACAAAGGTGCGGCTCTTTCGCCAAGCCGACTGACGAACCGACTCACCGCTGCAATGCAACCAGTGAGACGTTGTATGTCCTTTAGGCTGGTCGGCCTGGTAATGTTTAGGATAGCCTTGATTTTGTCGGTTCACCTCTATGCCTCGCTCGAGACAATGAAACAAACAATTTTCCGGCTGGAATTCCAAAAGAAACATTTCTTGGTTAGCATCATATTGAATTTTCATAGACTAGCAAATGTTTCATCTAAATCGAAATTAAAGTTTCCTTCTTTTGTACATAAGCGCTATGTAGTCATTATACATAGGCGTTAAATCCGATTTGATCGTTGAGACAACGTTGAGCGAAATATGTCACGAGAGGCAATAATAAAGTGGTTATTATGTATATGCCAAGTATATGATAGATGTTTATTTTGCATGCTATAATTTTATTAATGGAAACATTAATACATGTGTTTAATAAACAAACAAAAAGTTCCTAGTTATGCCTCTCTCATAAACTAGCTGCGTTGATTAACAAGATGATCAAGGTTTCTGATCATGGACATTGGATATTGTTAATAACGAGGTCACAACGATAGTGTAATGGTGTGATGAACATTCATCGAATTATAGCATGACGATCAAAGTCATTGAGTTTATATTGCTATAACAACATATGAAATGATCCTAATCCTTAGACCATGAGATCATATCGATCACTAACTTTGGAAGAGTATCTTGATAACATCAAACTTCACACCGTAGCGGGGTGATTATAAAGATGGGTTGATTACTAAAGTGTTATGTTGAGGCCCATGGATCGAGAGTGGAATTTGTTCATCCAGATGACGGATAGATATACTCTGGGCCCTCGGTGATATCACATTGATTAGCTTGCAAGCAAGTGATTTGATCACTAGAATGTTATATCAGGAGCGAGAAAAGAGTACATGTCGATGCAAGATCAAACTAGGTATGGAATCTTGATGATCAAATCTCGGACATGTAATATATCGCGAAACAAAAGGATTAAGATACTAGCATAAAAGGTTCTCGCGATCACAAGAAAGTCATCGCTGAATGTGTGGGAGTCAGTATGGATCTCGAGTTACCTTATGATTATTGATACGAGAGGGTCTCGATCATGTCGCATTATTTGCGAACCATAGGGTGACATACTTAAGAGACAGGCATCCATTTGGAGCAAAAGTTTCATGCGGAAAGAATAACAAGCGCGGGAATTTATTTCACTAGATGCGAAGCAGGTTTTGGGTGAAATTAGAAAGTGTTTTCATGTGAAATGAAATACTAACAGCAGGTTTTGGGTTTTCTCTTACTCACAACTCCTTCTGAAGGATCTCTCTCCCCTCTAGTATTTATCCCCCATGGTCTCGGACTAGCGAGATACATGTTCCCGGTGGCTATTTGGTAAGAAAGAGTTATGCTTCCGCTGCATCGCTGGAGCAAGGAGGCAGAGGTTGCTCGGTTCCTCGGACTTGAGTGAGAGCATGGAAGCGCCACTGATTTGCTGTTCTATGACTACCTCTCGATCTTGAAAACGGAAAGAGATTGTCTACATCAACTACGAGTTCAACCTTGTTAAGCTTTGTCGATCTTCAAGGGTATGTTCTCTGGATATACTTGCTTTGTTGCTTGTATCTAGTAGATAGATCTTGGTTCATAATTGTTCCCATCGTAGGAAATTTTTTGTTTTCTATGCTGCGAACCCTACAAACGTTGCATAGTACGTTGATATGTTGCTCCTGCATTCTTTAAGCCAAAAGGCATAGTTTTGTAGCAGAAGGTTCCAAAAGGGTAAAAAGGCGTCTTAATTTGATCCGACTTTTCATCGGTATTTGGTGATATCCGGAACGTAAATCGAGAAAATAGAGTAGTTCCGATCCTACCGTTGAGTCAATAACTTGATCGATTCTTGGCAAAGGAAACCGATCTTTTGGGCATGCCTTGTTCAAAGCGGTATAATCAATACACATCCTTAAATCAATGGTATCCTTTTTAGGGACGAGTACAGGAATTGCCACCTAATGCATATGGATGACCTCTGTTAAAAAATCCACCAATTCTAGTCGGGCTAAGTCCTTGGCTATTGCTTTGCGCTTTTCATCACCAAACCGTCGTAAGGACTGTTTGACAGGTTTAGCATCAGGGTACACATTAAGAGAGTGCTCGACAAGTTCCCTAGGTACTATGGTCATGTCAGAAGGCTGCCATACGAAGATATCACTATTAGTTTTGAGGAACTCGACGAGCGTGCTTTCCTATGTGTGGCCTAAGCCTACCCCTATGTTTTTTGTCTTGGAGGGATCATCTTCCTTCAGCAACATTTTCTTCGTCTCTTTCGATGCCTTGAACTGCAAACTTGGCTTCAGCACCTCACTCTTTGTAGCTGGCATCTTAGACGGATTGATGGTCTTCTTGATCTCCTGGTACCCCTGGGCATGCACAACTTGAAGACGTGGATCCTTAAATCGCACTCTCGCGCCTTCCTCGGATTTCCCCGTATGGTGATTATGCCCTTTGGACCTGGAAGTTTGATCATGTTGTAGATGTAATAGGTACGAGCCATGAACGCCCAGTAAGCCGGGCGTCCGAAGATGGCGTGGTAAGCACTTTTGAACGGTACCACCTCAAAAGAGAGTGGCACTCTCGCGCCTTCCTCGGATTTCCCCGTATGGTGATTACGCCCTTTGGACCTGGAAGTTTGATCATGTTGTAGATGTAACAGGGACGAGCCATGAACGCCCGATGGCGGGCATCCGAAGATGGAGTGGTAAGAAATTTTGAGCAGTACCACCTCAAAGAGAGTGGCTCAGTCCGATAATTGTCTCGGGTTCCAAATGTCACGTCCAGAGTAATCTCACCCAGAGAATCCGCCTGTCTCCCTGGTGCAATGCCATGGAAAGGTACACTGCTGTAACTCAACTAGCTCTCGTATAGCTTCATGCGGTGGAGCGTCTCGATGTAGAGGATGTTAATGAGGCTTCCACCGTACATGAGTGTTTTAGAGAACTCATAGCCATCAGTAAGAGGATTGACGACCAGAGGGTACTTTCCCCGGCGATGTGTTTTCCTCGGGTGATCCCGAATGATCAAAGGTGATAGTTACCTCCTACCAGTCCAGAAATTGTGGAACAGCCGGAATCGTGGCATTGAGCACACGAAGAACCGCCTTCTTGTCTTTAGCAGGTTGGGATCCAAGGAAGCAGACGTATGCGTCTTTCTTAGTCAGAAAAGTCTTCTTCCCATCCGACTTGGCTTCTGCAGTGGCTTCCGCTTCTTCCATGTCGGAATCTTCCTTGGGCTCCTTTCCTTTCTCGGAATTTTTCTTTACTTTTCATCGCTTGGCTCTAGCCAGCGGTAGTTCATCTTCTTGATGTCGTCATTGAAGCGACACTCGAATTTTGTGGGTAGATCCTCCGTTACTATCCAAGTGGTGGACAGGATTATTAGCAATGTCGGCCTAGGTATAGGTTCTTAGGGTTCTTTGGTCTCCTGCCTGGATTGGGAAGTTCCGGCCTCTACCCGGCATCCGCCCTCCTTATCCTCTAGATTCGAACATTGCGTTGACTGTATTTATGCGAACCCGTCTATTTGTCTGAGGTGTTCTTGCGCTTCTGAGTTTGTTTTGGTTGTTTGGCCGCATTGGGATTGGCCAGAATATTTAGCAGCCCTTCTGAATCATCATTGGCATCATCATATTTTCTTGCCGTTTCTATCTTTTCTCCCAAATGTGTGACGTGGTCACGCTTTAGTCTGTGACGTAAAAGTCTGACCGGAAGTCCTGCAATAAAAGCTTCTATCGCAGTTTGTTCGTTTACTCCTTTGCAGGAGTTCTTTGTGTCGATCCAGCGTCCGGGGTAATCCCGGGAGGTTTCTCCAGGTCTTTGTGTGCAACACTACAAATCTTCGATTGTGCAGGGCCTTCTGTATGTTCCCTCGAAGTTTGAAAATAACACACTTTGCATATCATACCAGTTGTGAATTGAATTCTCTGGTAGTTCATTGAGCCTTGATCGAGCCGTCTTCCTCGGCATGAGAAGGAGATATCAGACTACAACCAGGCTGTTTCCTGCTTTGGCGATGCAGCAGGCCTGGAAGAAATCCTGGAGCCAGGTATGTGGCCGAAGTGCGCCGTCGTAGGGATGAATGTGTTTGGCAATACCAAAGTCAACCGGAAATTCGGCCTGACGTATGCGTGGTCCAAAACACTTGGGTCCTACATAGACGTCTTTGTCCTTGTACCGCCGTGCTTCTATGTTTGATTCAATGCGATGGCAAGCATCATTTGGCAAAGAGATACATGCCTTGGGCTCCACGGCTTACGCGGAGTCGGATTTCTACTTCTTCTCTCACCATTGCCGCCTCCACCCCTACGGCTTCCATGGTTGCGTCTGGATCCTTCATGGTTGCTTCTAGGGGGCGATGGCGGCCCTCGTGGATTATTTCTGGCTGGATTATGCGGTGGTGGCGGTGGAGCCTCATTATGCTGACTCTGATGCCTATTTCTTCGGGCATCGTCCCTACTTGATTCAAGATGATCCGGATCATCTCTTAAATGCAACGGAGCCGGACTGACTCGATGGTGGCATCCTTAGCGATCGTGCTCCTCTCGTGGCGGTGTGTTTCGAGTCTTATCTATGGCGGTTGTTTTGCGGCGATGGTCCCGATGAGGAACCATTGCCCTGATGGCGTCTTCGGATGCAGCCAGAATAACTCTTGCCTAGTCACGTGCCGGCCGGCGTGAGTGGCCGTTTGAACCGGTTCTTGAATTCTCTTCTTCTCCACGGGGATGATAGCGTTGAGTCGTATCCCTGCGAAGCCTTACGTCAGCGCTTTGGTTAGCACCAGGGTGGCAAAACACGGACTTTCAGGCCAGCTTGCCACTAAATGGCCAGCAGACGTTTTACGCTGCTTTAATCTAAAGGGTTTCGCGGCATAGTAAATCAAAAAAAATCTACGGATCACGAACAAAGCCAAGATCAATCTAGGAGATGTAATCAGCGAGAGATTGATGAGATCTTCATACCCTTGAAGAAATCGCGGAAGCGGAAACATTCAGCGAGCGTGGTTGGCGTGGTCGTACTCGTCGTCTCCTCCTCGCGATTCGATCCTCGCGCTTGAAGTGGCGGCGCCTTGAAGATGCACTGCGTCACGGTGCATCGGCGTCTCCTCCTTTCCTTGGTCCAACAAGTATGGTGGAGAGATAGATTGGATCTGCTGACCTGACGGCGTGGTGCTTATGGTGGGCGATTTCTGCGGTAGGAGCCGCCTCTGGCGTGGTCGGGGAGAGAGAGAGGTGGAGGGGCAGCGGGTTGGTGGCTAGGGTTTTGGTGGGGGAGGCTGTGCCTGCCCTCCTTATATAGGGGCTGGCCGGCCCCTTGACCCCTCCTCAAGCCCTAGGCGGCCCCAAGGGATGGAGTGGGGGCAAGTCATCCTCCCTCTTCTAGAAGGCTCCATAGGGTTTCCCTAGGGCTGGCCTGCTGGGCCTTAGGGGCCTTGTGCCCTGGCCCAAAGTTGCCAGGCACTTCCTTTAGGCCCATGAGGCCTCCGACAAGTGGGCCCACGTTGAATCCACTTGAACCTTCTAGAACCTTAGGTGCAATCTTAGATAAACTCCAAAAGCGATTCGAAATCCAAAACTGCTTTCCTTTATATGAATCTTATTCTCGAGACCATTCCAGAACCTCTCCTTATGTCACAGGTCTCATCAAAGACTCGAACAAAAAACTCATAAACCAATTATCCATTCTATCCTAAGCGTCGATGCACGTTAAGTGTGTGACCCTCACGGATTCGAGAATATGCAGACATGATCTTCTATCAATAATCAACAGCGGGATCTAGAAACCCATATTGACTCCCACATATTCATCGATGATCATATCAGATGAACCATGATGCCAGGATTAAATTAATCCCATATATGTATTCCCTTCGTCACGCGATATTTTACTTGCTCGAGATTCGATCGTTGGTATCGGCATACCTAGCTCAATCTCGTTCACAGCAAGTACTTTACTCGTTCCATAATCCGATATCACTTTGTTATTAACTCCTTAACCCGCATTAGCAAGCGGTGTTGATATCGATTACCGAGTGGGCCGAAGTATATCTCTCCGGCTCGGGAGGACAAATTCCATCTTGATACATACAACCCAACAAGTACTTTTGATCACAGAGAGACACCATTATGATCACCCTCACATAGGATGACGTTTGATGACCTCAAAGCTTTCTTCAGATACCAGGGAGTTCTATTATCTCATGGTCTAAGAAATACAATACTTGAAATAGGAAAAAGCTTCGCAAAGATGAACACGATGACACGATCTAATTGCTCTTCTTAATTTGGGTCTGTCCATCATATCATTCTCCAAATGACATGATCTCATTATTAATCGACAACGCATGTCTATGGTTAGGAAACCTTAACCATCATTAATCAATGAGCTAGTCCATAGAGGCGTACTAGGGACACGGTGTTGTTCATAAACCACACAAGTATCAAAGTTTCCGCTTAATACAATTCTAGCATGGAATATAAACTTTATCATGAACAAGAATTATAATAATAACATCTTTATTATTGCCTCTGGGCATAATTCCAGCAGTCTCCCACTTGCACTAAGTCAATAATCTAGTTTCCATCGCAACAATGTAACACCCATGGAATTAAGGTGATGATCATGTTTGCTGCGTGGAAGAGGTTTAATCAGCAGATATGTGACATTCGAGATCGTATGTACTTTGCTAATCTTGAGATCTCCACGCTATATAATCTCGAATTATATGAAAACTACGGTTGATGTGCTTGGTCTTTGGATGATATCTTGGTTCCTTAGCGGTGCTATAGGCGCCCGGTGTTGTCGCACAATATCTCTAGTGGGTCCAAGGCACTTGGAACCACACCAAGCTTCGATGATGAAGTTCTTGATCCAAACTCCTTCATGGCCTTGAAGTAGCCATGTATTCGCTTACATTGTAGATCCAGCGATCTGCGCTTTGCTTGCAGCTTCTCGACTCACAGCTCCACCATTCAAAATATAAGCGTATCCTGTGAGATTTAGAATCATCAAGGGTTGATTGTCGAAACTAGCGTCGACGTAACCTTTTACGACGAGCTGCTCATCACCTCCATAGACCAAGAACATTTCTTTAGTCCTATTTAAATACTTTAGGATGTTCTTTACAGCTGTCCAGTGTTCCAATCCTGGATCACTTTGGTATCTGCTCGTCAAACTAAGAGCATTGGACACATCCGGTCTAGTACATAGCATGGCATACATGATAGAACCTATGGCCGAGGCATATGGCACTTTGCTCATAGTATCTCTATCTTCTACCGTAGCTGGACACTGAGCCTTGCTCAATATCTTACCTGACAACATGGGCAATGAACCTTTCTTTGCTTTATCCATTCTGAACCTTTTTAGAACTTTGTCTAGATATGTACTTTGGCTTAAAGCTATTAGGCATCTTTGTCTATCTCTATAGATTTTGATGCCTAATATATAAGCAGCTCTTCCTAGGTCTTTCATTGAAAAACATTTATTCAAATAACTCTTCAAATGCGTTAAGCATACCAATGTCATTTCCAATAATCAATATGTCATCCACATATAGTAATAAAAATGTCACTTGAGCTCCCACTCACTTTCTTGTAGATACAAGCTTACGTAGCAATTTGGAACAAATCCAAAACTCTTAATCACTTGATCAAAGCAGAAGGTTCCAACTCCGAGATGCTTGCTTGGTCCATAAATGGGCAGCTGAAGTTTGCACACCTTATTAGCATCCTTAGGATCGACAAAACCTTGATTTGCATCATATACAACTCTTCATCAATGTTGCCATTGAGGAGCGATCTTGACATCCATCTGTCATATTTCATAATCATGAAATGCAGCAATTGCTAATAAAATCCGAATGGACTTAAACATCGCTCACGGAGAGAAAGTCTCGCCGTAGTTAACACCTTGAACTTGCGAAACCCTTTAGCGACAAGCGAAGGCTTTATAAACGGTAACATTACCATCGCGTCCGTTTTCTTGTTGAAAATCCATTTGCACTCAACGGCCTTCGGTGCGCTAGGAGGGTCTACCAAAGTCCATACTTGGTTTTAAGCTCCACGGATCCCAATTGGTTCATGGCCTCTAGCCATTTCTCGGTCTGGGCTCATCATTGCTTCCTCATAGTTCGCGGTTCACTTGTCTAACAACAAGGCGGTTAAGAGCAGGTTGCCGTACCATTCGGGGAGTGTACGTGACCTTGTCGACCTCGAGGTTCAGTAGTAGCATCGTTCGAGTTTCATGATCCTCGTCATTAGCTACCTCTATTATTGGTCTTGATGTGCTGGAACAATTTCAGTCTTTGCTACTCTCAACTTCGAGAAGGTTCAATAACCTCGTCTAGCTCTACCTTCCTCCCACTAACTTCCTTGAGAAACTCCTTCTCAAGAAGGATCCGTTCTTTACAACAAACACTTTGCCTTCGGATCTGTGGTGAAGGTATACCCAATCTTTTCCTTACGGTATCATATGAAAGCGCATTTCTCGCTTTGGGTTCGAGCATCCATCAACTTCTTGGCGTAAGCTTCACATCCCCAAACTTTAAGCGATAACTTAGGTTTAGCTTTTAAACCATACTCCATACGGTGTCGTCTCAACGGATTTAGATGGTGCCCTATTTAAAGTGAATGCAGCGGTTTCTAATGCATAACTCCAAAATGATAACGGCAAATTTGTAAGAGACATCATTGATCGCACCATATCTAGTAGAGTTTGATTCCGGCGTTCAGACACACCATTGCGCTATGGTGTTCTGGGTGGTGTGAGTTGTGAAACGATTCCGCTTGATTTAAGATGCGTGAGAAAATCATAACTCAAATATTCACCTCCACGATCGGATCGTAGAAATTTAATTTTCCTGTTACGATGGTTTTCCACTTTGTTCTGAAATTCTTTGAACTTCTCAAACGTTTCAGATTTATGTTTCATTAAATAGATATACCCATATCTACTTAAGTCATCAGTAAAATTGAGAAAATAGCGATATCCACCGCGCGTCGAAACACTCATTGGTCTGCATACATCAGTATGTATGATTTCCAATAAGTCCGTTGCTCGCTCCATTATTCCGGAGAACGGGGTTTTGATCATCTTGCCCATGAGGCACGGCTCACATGTGTCAAATGATTCAAAATCAAGAGACTCCAAAAGTCCATCACAATGGAGTTTCTTCATCGTTTACACCAATATGACCTGAGCAGCAGTGCCACAAATAAGTTGGATCATCACTTTCTGCTTTTGCATCTCTTAGCCTCAATGTTATGGATATGCGTTTCATTGCTTTGAGATTGAAGAAATAAACCATTCTAGCAGGTGCATGACCATAAAAGATGTTATTCATAAATAGAACAACCATTATTCTTTGATTTAAATGAATAAGCATCTTGCAATAAACACGATCCGGATATAATGTTCATGCTCAGCGCACACATAATAACACTTATTAAGGTTTGAAACTAATCCGAAGGTAAAACTAAGGAGGCGTGCGATGGCCATCACATCAACTTTTGATCCATTGCCAGCGCGCCGTCACCTCATCCTTGCTAGCCGTCGTCTGTTACGTAGCTCCTGTTTGAGTTACAAATATTAGCCCGAACTAGTATCATATGCGAGGCACTACAGGCGCTAGTAAGGTAAACATCAATAACATGTATATCAAATATACCTTTAATGGTGCGGCCTTCTTGTCCGCCAAGTACTTGGACGATTTGCACTTCGATGACCCTTGTCCTTGCAATAGAATCACTCGGTGTCGGCTTAGGTCGGACTTGAGCTTCTTCTCGGCGGGGCAGCGCTCTTGCCGCTACCTTTCTTGAAGGATTTCTTTGCACCCTTCGCTTTCTTAAAGCTAGTGGTCTTGTTGACCATCAACACATGATTATCTTTCTTGATATCCACCTCGCAGCTTTCGACAGCGAAGAGCTCGATGATCGTGTCAGTGGAACCAATTTGATTGTGAGTAACTACAAAACTTTTGTAGCTAGGAGGAGTGATTGCGAACTACTGTCAATCTTGAGCTCTTACGGAATCTTGCGATCCGGTTGCTCAAGGCGTTGAGTGTAGCCCGACATCTTAATGGCGTGCTCACTAACGGAACTCCCTTCCTCCATCTTGCGATTAAAGAACTTCTCGGAGATCTCATATCTCTCGGAAGCGGGCTGATCTGAAACATGGTTTTCAGTTCCTCAAGTATCTCAAAGGGCCCGTCGAACTCCTCAAAACGATTTTGAAGTTCCGGTTCCATAGCAAACAACATGGTACTCTTAATCGCTCCATAATCATCTTTGTGTGACTGATAAACATCTTTTTCATCAGCCGGTGCATCAGTAGCAGGGGCATCACCTAGCGCTTTCTCAAGTACATAGGCTTTTTGTCCGCCAGCGAGAATGATTCTCACATTGCGGAACCAGTTGGTGAAGTTAGACCCATTGTTCTTAAGCTTTTCTTTTTCAGCAAAAACGTTGAAGTTGAAGTTGGACTTAGCCATTTGAACTACAAAATTTGCCAATACAATTTAGACTATGTTCATGATAACTAGTTCAACTTAATCAAATTACTAGATGAACTCCCACTAAATTCAACATCCCTCAAGTTGTTTAGTGAACACGATCCAAATTCACCACACCTAATCCGATCTTCGAGAAGAATGTGGTTTCAATGGTGGACAACAAAGTATCGATCATATCATTCATATGACTCATGTTTAACCTTTCGGTTCGTGTGTTCGAGGCCGTATACATACATGCTAGGCTCGTCAAGTCAAACCCAAGTATTTCCGCGTGTGCAAAACTGGTTTGCACCCGTTGTATGTGAATGTAGAGTTTATAGCACCCGATCATCACGAGGTGCTTGAAAATGATGAACTTTCGCAACGGTGCATACATGGGGAGAACACAATTTTATCTTGATCTTTAAGTGAGGAATCATCTTGTAATGCTACCGTCGCGATCTAAGCATAATAAGATATATAAAAGGATAAACATCACATGCATATAATTTTATGTGACATGGTATAGCCAATCTCCATGCAATGATATCCATCTTGTCTTGGACATGATCTCCATCACCCCCATGATTGCCTCCACCACGAATAGAAACTACAACTATTGCTAACTACTTAGCGATAAAGTAAAGCTATTACATAGGCGTATAAGAAGTTGACACGCAGGTCATATACAATTATAAAGACAACCATCGGCTCCTACGGTTGTGAACTCATCGACATGCAAGTCGTGAAATATTACAAAACATGATCATTGCATACATCTCAATTCCTTACACATCATGTCTTGGGCCATACCATATCACAAAACACTCCCGGCAAAAACAAGTTAGACGCCTCTACTTTGTTGTTGCATGTTTTACTTGGCTTATGGGAGTAACAAGCTAAGACCGATTCTTACCTACGGAAAGCCACAATAGTGATATTATGGTTGCTAACATCCGTTGTAAATCCATGACTACTATAGTGAGAATCTTGGCATCCACCACATGTGTGGAACAAGCCACGGGTCAAGTCTTGGCAGAATTACGTGAGCGAGGTGCGTGTAAAGTTGGCCTGAACAACCCGATCTCACTATGCGTACCATAAGAAATACACAACAAGAGGTTTGCAATAGAAAACATCAGCGCGCAACAAGCATGTTGTGTTCTACTCGTGAAACACATCTACGCATATATCTGGCTCTGATACCGAAGGGTTTAGCGACATAGTAAATCAAAAAAATCTACGGATCACGAACAAGAAAGCCAAGATCTAATCTAGTATATGTAATCAGAGAGATTGATGAGATCTTCATACCCTTGAAGAAATGCATACAATGACGTTCAGCGAGCGTGGTTGGCGTGGTCGTACTCACGTTTCCTCCTCGATCCGATCCGATCCTCGCGCAAGTGGCGGCGCCTACGAAGATGCACCGCGTGCGGTGCAGCGGCGTCTCCTCCTTTCCTTGGTCCGGCAAGTATGGTGGAGAGACAGATTGGATCTGCAACCTGACGGCGTGGTGCTTATGGTGGAGAAGTTTACGGCGGAACCGCTTTTCTGTGATCGGGGAGAGAGGTGGAGGGCAGCAGTTGGCGGCTGGGGTTTTGAGTGGGGAGGCTGTGCCCTGCCCTCATATATAGGGGTCTGGCCCCTTGACCCTCCTCCAAGCCCTAGGCGGCGGCCCAAGGGATGGAGTGAGGGGCAGTCATCCCCCTCTTCTAGAGGCTCCATAGGGTTTCCCCTACGGCTGGCAGCTGGGCCTTAGGGGCCTTGTGACCCTAGCCCAAAGTGGCTGAGAACTTCCCCAGGCCCACCATGAGCCTCCAACAAGTGGGCCCACGTTGGTCCCACTCGGAACCTTCTAGAACCTTGGATACAATACCGATAAACTCCAAAGCGATTCTGAAATCCAAAAAATGCTTTCCTTTATATGAATCTTATTCTCCGGACCATTCCGGAACCTCTCGTGATGTCCTGGGTCTCATCCAAGACTCCGAACAAAAATCTCATAAACCAATTATCCATTCTATCCTAGCGTCGATGCACGTTAAGTGTGTGACCCTACGGGTTCAAGAATATGCAGACATGATCTTCTATCAATAATCAACAGCGGGATCTGGAAACCCATATTGACTCCCACATATTCATCGATGATCATATCGGATGAACCACGATGCCAGGATTCAATTAATCCCATATATGTATTCCCTTCGTCACGCGATATTTTACTTGCCCGAGATTCAATCGTTGGTATCGGTATACCTAGTTCAATCTCGTTCACAGGAAGTACTTTACTCGTTCTGTAATCCGATATCACTTTGTGATTATCTCCTTAACCACGTGCTTGCAAGCGGTGTTGATATCGATTACCGAGTGGGCCCGAAGTATATCTCTCTGACTCGGGAGGGACAAATTCCATCTCGATACATACAACCCAACAAGTACTTTCCGATGACCTGAGAGACACCATTATGATCACCCTCACATAGGATGGCGTTTGATGACCTCAAAGCTTTCTTAGATGCGGGGAGTTGTATTATCGCATGGTCGAAGGAATACAATATGACATAGGAAAAAGCAGCAAAGATGAACATGATGACCACGATCTAATTGCTCTTGCTTAATTTGGGTTTGTCCATCATATCATTCTCCCAATGACATGATCTCATTATTAATCGACAACTCATGTCTATGGTTGAAACCATAACCATCATTAATCAATGAGCTAGTCCATGAAACGTACTACGGACACGGTGTTGTTCATAAACCACACAAGTATCAAAGTTTCCGCAATACAATTCTAGCATGGAATATAAACTTTATCATGAACAAAATTATAATAATAATATCTTTATTATTGCCTCTAAGGTATAATTCCAACATAATCCTTTGTCCGGTAACACGACGCCTTTGCTGGACATGCTTTGCGAAGATGGATTGTTGGCGAGGATGGCTCGAACTCTGACGCGTTTTTGAGCAGCGTCTTGTAGTAGGATCTTCTCTCCATCTTTTTCGTTGAATAGATATTTGTGGATATCCGGGTTCTTGTTAGCAAGAAACGGACCTCTCCTTGTCTTGTTTGGATGTCCCTTGAAATCTGACTGATATTTGGCAGGATCCTTTGTCTAGCGCTGCCTCATCTCGGCGATCTTGCGGCCTCTTGATAGAAATAGGCGGTGCTTTTCCAGGTCCTTAGCCCTTTTCTCCGGCGCTGCAGTGTGAGATCTGAAGCCATTAGGATTGGAATCGTGAGAGCATCTACCTTAGATTTCATGTGCACCCTTGGTGACAACGTGTCCATCCACAGGAGGGTCGATCGGGGTGGTATTAATCAGATCTCTGTCCTGATTCTCCATCTCAATCTCTTCCTCAAGTTTTTCTTCGTTGATTTCCTTGACGTCCGGCTCTGCCGGTGTCGGATTTTTGGTCTTCTTCTTTTCCTTTGACCGCTTGATGAGACTTAATGTTTGTACCGGTGGCAAAGACAACTTTCAGTCGAGTCTTGGTGGATAAACTTCCGTTAGTACTTTCCGTCATGGTTGGCTTGTGGATCTCGGAGGAATCTCCGGTATCCATACCATCCTACGAGGTGTAGCTTGCGTTTGCGAGGAATCTCCGTCAGTACTTCCCGTTTGTACTTTCATCCATGCTATCACATGGACTAGTAGAATTTTCTGGCTCACCTTGCGTTTGCTTAGAGACGTGCTCCTGTTCATACTCCTCTATCTCTTTGTCGAAGTCTCAAAGTTCATGCGACATGATTGACTCTGAGGGAGCGGGTGAGTGGGTGTTTCTTGATTGCATGTAGGACCAATCTCTACCAGCTCCGGCATCGATAGAGTCGGATCCAGTGCTTATGTGGTACATGAAACAATGTTTCTTCTTGTTCATGTTCTTGAAGTAGTGGCACAGCTGGGTTTCCGCCTCATCCATCTCAAAGTTCTCCTTGATGTCAGCGATTGCTTCGTAATCGATGTAGGGGCGTTTCATAATCTCATTTATCCTATACTTCAAGGGTAGTTTTTCTGCTACGACGTTCGGTAGGATGGAGCCGTAGCGGATATATTCCTCATCCGTGTATCCGATCTCATTAGGGAGATCAGATCCGGTTTTTTCTTCCCCCTCTTCTTCCACTATAGCAGTGGGTTGGGTGGGTTTGATTTTCTCCGGGACCTTGAACTCTACCGCCTCTGCGGACAAAGTAGATCCGGATTTTTCTTCCGGCATGGTCATCACCTCAAGGGTGGGTTGTGCGGGTTCAGCAAAACCGATATAGATATCGATCTCGCCGATGAACATGATCGTGTAGGTCGTCATGAGTTTCGAAGGCAGAATCCAGGTCTCGTCGAGAAGGACGAGAGGGACATCACTAGCGTAGACCACGCGACCCATGGCAATAGTTTTGCCGATTCCTACCTTGTGATTCCGCTTTGAGCGATGCTCAAAGGTCACCTGCCCCATGGTGAAGGCGCCAAGTCGTTGGATTGTCGACAAGTCGCCATAGGGGTCCTAGTGGCGATGGAAGGATGGGGTGTGAGGCGTCGGATGTTCGAGGCGATGAGCACAAGTTTACCCAGTTTAGAATCATTTGTGGTGATCGGATCCTACTCCTGCTAGCAACCCAGTAATATATCGGTGTAAGTCGGATGTTACAGTGGATTACAAGAAAGGTTCGCCTATGCGAGTTGATTGTGGTGTTATGACTGATTGGTTGCCCTAAAGGCTCCCATAGGGCCGGTTTATATAGTCACCGGGGCCTAGGGTTACAGGAGAGACATATCCGGCTATGTTACAGAGTCGGTAACTAGATACAGCTTTGATTACAAGTAATACTATAGGCCTAAGTGGTAACTCTTGGGCCTTTGATAACTCCTTTGTGGCACCAGAGAACTTGGTGCTTGATGTGGAGTCTTGTTGGGAACCCCAAGAGCAAGGTGTGAAGCAGCACAGCAGCAAGTTTTCCCTTATTACAGACCGAGGTTATCGAACCATAAGGAGCAAGGAAATGTCACACAGGTGTTGCAAGCAACACGGAGACCTGCACAACACAAACTCAAGACTTTGCCCCAACGAATCAGTGAGGTTGTCAAGCTCACCGGTTTGCTGTAACAAAGGATTAAACGTATGGTGTGGAAGGTAATGGTTTGCATCAAGTAAACAAGTAACAATGGAAGATGTATGAATGGTAAAGATTGGACCGGGGTCCATAGTTCACTAGAGGTGCTCTCCTTAGATAAACAACATGGCATGAAGGGTAAACAAATTATAGAGGCAATTGGCGAGGCCGAGAAAGGCATAACAATGCAATTACTAGTCAGAAAGATCCTATGAGATTCGATTGGGCAATACAACAATATACATAGACCACCATCCAACTACATCTATGACTAGAAGTCCACCTTTAGGTTATCATCCGAACCCCCTCCAGTATTAAGTTGCAAGCAACAGACAACTGCTTTAAGCAAAGTGTGTAAGGTAAACAGTCCACATGTTCCATGAACAAGAGACTGTTGTTTTCTCCCTAGTATCAACAGCACATCTACAACCGAAGAGATTTCTATCAGTTCCCTTGGAAAGTAGAGGCATGGACCCACTATCGAGCATAAATATTCCCTCTTGGAGTCACTAGCAACTACTTGGCCAAGATAGCTACTAACAACGGAGAGCATGCAAGATCTCAAACAACACAGACATGATAGAATCATAAAGACAAAACCATTAATCAAACCAACATAATAATCTCAATATCCATGGATCCCAACACAACATGCATGATGACAAATAGATTAGATCATGATCATGAGCAGACTCACAAGATATATACATGAAAGCACAAAGGAGGAGATACACCCATCTAGCTACTACATGGACCCATTGTCCAAGGTGGAACTACACACGAAACATACCGGAGAGAAGGCCTCTGGGTTTTTCTCCACACCGGCCGGGTTTCGGGAATAAATAAAAATTCCCCCCCCCCCCGATCTAGGGACGACGGTGGCGGTGGCTCTGAGAGGTTTCGTGGAGATTGATCGGGTGCTTAGGGTTTTTACATGGGGTCTTCTTATAGGCGAAGGGGAGGCCGAGGCGGCGGAGGATCCACACCTCCAGTGCACGGGCCCACCTGGCCGTGCCTAGAAAGTCTGGGCTGCCTGCCCGCTCTATCTCCCCTCTGGACTTCTTGTTCCCCACGGAAAGTAGTTGACTTTGACGTTTGTCCCATCCAATTCCGAGAATATTTCTTTACTAACTTTTCTGGAACCAAAAACAGCGGAAAAGCAGGGCAAGCGGCCTTGTGGCGATGCTAATAGGTTAGTACCATAAAACATGTAAAAATCACCTCAAAGTGTAGACAAATCAAAGCAAAGTAGATACTAAACAAGCATGGAGTATCAAAAATTATAGATACGTTTCCGACATATCAAGCATCCCCAAGCTTAACTCCTACTCGTCCTCAAGTAGGTAAGTGATAAAAGAATAATTTTTGAGGTGACATGCACCCTCACAATAAAGATCTAACCATTTGCAAGCATTGAAAGCTGGGATTAAAGAACTCTAAACATGTTCATGAAAGATGGAGTTCTAACAATAGTACATAGTAACTATGCATGCAACATGACAACTACAAACAAAGATCATGAATAACATGCATTGAAAAACGTTTGTTTGTTTCACATACAGAAAACATAGCATAGTGGCAATCATCTTGTCCCTCATAGAGTAGCAAATAGATGCATAGGACACCTTCAAAGTTCACAAGGGTGACTAGAAACAAATAGCACAAGAACAAGTAATATCACAATATGCATCAATCAATAAGCTTTGGAACCTTTGCTACGGAATGACAACTATGCTCTCTTAATGGTGCCTAAAAGGTAGAAGGTGGAGACTCAAATAATGGTGGAAGAAAGGCCTTTTATAAAGGCGAGGGATTTCAAGTTTCAAAAAGAGCTTCCAAAAATTAAGATACTTGTTAGCTTTCAGCCCTCAATGCCCCTACCATAAGCATCTTGAAGTGAGTAAGGTTAAAGTGAACAAAGATGGAGTATATGTTTGACTGATATAAAGTTGGCAATCTCAAGTCCCTTGAATACGAGGCCACACCTCATGCTACTCAACTTTAGTCACCTGTAAGTTCTTGTCATTGTAAGTATTTGCATATCATTGAGAACCGCCAATGGGGTACCCCTTGCACATGTACATGAACTATCCCATAACCAAAATGACAAGGCAAGCAGACAATCAGCATCTCAGCAATCTTCTTATTTACCATGGGAATATGGTTCTTTTTTCTCTCTTTCCTCTGTTCTCAATGTCTCTCTCTTTTTTTATAAGAAGAATGCTTCATAGATGTCACTATGGTGATTCTGCAAGTTTCCACCATGATTAGGAATGGCTTAGGCTAGCAGCCCAGGCGTTTCTCTAACAGGATACAAACTCCATGGACTTACAAGTTCCTCTTTATTTCACACAGTGACATCCATAGACAAAAGAGCATGATATCAACTGAGTACAAAGTACAAGTGCAATGTTAGCGTTCCTCGTGACAACACGGTTCTGCTAATTCCAACGTATAAGTGCAAGCATATACAACATAAATGACACATGGTTCAAGTTTATTAGGGGCAAAAGAATATAAAGTGTGCCATCAAGTTTGTGAGGGCTTTAATCACTAAGTTTCACATAACAAAATAGTTTTTAATTGGAAGATAGCTGAAAACAAGAATATACTTGGAATGGTGTAACACACCATGCATAGGAGTTTATAGTGGACACTTTGGAATAACTTGGTTTCTTGGGAGTTGGAAGCATGGTAGAACTTACTCATACAAGTGAAGGCTAGCAAAGACTGGGAGCATCCAACTAAGAGAGCATAATGGCCATAATCATGCAGAGCAACAAAGCATTACTAATCAAAGAATAAAGTGGTACTACAAGTAAAGGACTAAATAATAATAGAGGCTAATGGTGACTTGTCATAGTCATAACATGGTGTGAGCATGTGCCAAGTCAACCCAAGCAAAGCATCAAAGGAGAATACCACAATACTATGCTTTTGCATGCTAAAACAACGCATAATTTCTTCAAGGCACACTAAGCAATCCCAATTGTTTGTAATAAGACATGCTACAACAATAATCACTAAGCATAAGGTCAAAACAACACCTATCATGTCATGCTAAACTCTAAGTCACAGTCAATGCAAGCTCATCTTGCACTTACAAGCAAGAACTTACTACTCCTTTCCAACACCAAGTAACTTATTTGCAAAACAACACAACAAGAACGGGGGTCCAAACTACTCAAGCAAACTAAACAACCTAAGCAAAGGAAACGAAAACTAAGACGCTCCAAGAACATCACAACTGTGCATGAAACAATAAAAATGAAGTGTCTAGACAGAACTGAGCTTTTTATTGACGAAGAAGGGATGCCTTGGGCATCCCCAAGCTTCAACGCTTGCCTCTTGGATATTTCTTGGGGTGACACCATGGTGGCATCCCCAAGCTTGAGCTTGTCCATTCTTCATCTCATTGCATCATTCTCTCTCTACACCTGAAATTTTTTCCTTCATACAAACTTCACATAATCTTCATTAGTAACATTAGTATTATTCAAAAGATATTAGACCTCTGGCAAGGCTTTGAAACATCAAGGATTTTCACTAAAAACACAAGCTACTGTAGTAACTCCTTCAAAAAGCTCAATTTCCCAAAGAACCCAAAAGGAATCAATAAGAAGGAAATACAAATAATGGCGAAATCTGTCAAAACAAACCAGCAGGTAGAAACCGATTTTTCAGAACATCTTCTGTTGCTCAAATCAAAAAGTGTAGAACTAACGAAAGTTAGATAACATACAGAGATTCATTCGAAAATTTTGAGCTCAATCCGAGTTATAGAGAATCTTCTGAATTTTTTTGGTGGAGGACAGAAATCTGTTTCAGGACAACAACTCCCAAATCTTACTTCCCTCTTATTAGAGGTCATTCTTAGCACAAAAGGAAACAAAAAGGATAAGGAGAGGTCATTACTGATGTAATAACTTCCAAGACTCAAGTAAACCCTTGGGTTATCTTCCAACAAGTACTTTTATTTAACGCCTTTAAGTTGGAAGCTTGATAGCTTGAGAAGATGCTCACCTAAGAATTATGAATTGAAGTCAAAGAGAGCATCAAGAAGCAAATTCAAAACACATTTAAGTCTAACCCACTTCCTATACTTAGGAATCTTGTATGCAAATAAATTCCACAAAGAACAAAGTGACAGGCATAGGAAAGATGAAACAAGAGCAACTTCAAAACTTTCAGCACATAGAGAAGTGTTTCAGTACCATGAAAACTTCTACAACCATATTTTTCTCTCTCATAATAACTTTCAGTAGCATCATGAATAAAATTTATAGTATAATTATCACATAAAACATTCTTTTCATGAGCCACATGCATAAAATAATTATTACTCTCCACATAAGTGGTGGAACAAATTCAACAACATAGCTATCATTATTATTCTCATCACCATAATCATCAAATATAAGAGGCATATTGTAATCACAATCAATTTTTCTCCTCAATAGTAGGTGGACTAAAATATCAATATCATCATTGTAATCATCATAAATTGAGGTAAAGTATCATCATAGGCAATAGAATTTTCATAATTGGTACCAAAGAGATTTTCAATATCAAAAGTGGTGTGCTTTTCCCAATCATGATCACTACTATAGGTAACAGGCATGGGAACATCATCACAAGTTTTACCTATAATAGATATTTCAAAATAATCCACGGAGCATAACATTCATCCTCCTCTTTTCATCTAATGATCTTCTGTTTCAGCAATTTCTTCTTCCATAGGCTCCTGAAAATCATTAGTCTCTTCCATTTGTGGAAAGCACCTATTAAAATATTAAAGAATATAGCCATTTCTTCCTTGTAATTATCAAAGCAAAATTTAAGTATCTCATAAACCTCATGTTCATAAGGTGCATTATCCGGTACTTTCAAGCAAAGTGGCAAGTTCAAATGCACCCTTAAGCAATAAATTCTTCAATTTGTTCCATATCATCAATCATAATTTCCTTTAACATAAGAGGATATGGTAACATTACCATTCTACTCACATTGAGAAGGCAGTGTTTATACCTCCCTCAGCAACAAGCTTGTCAAAGCAATAAGTAACATTATAAGTAGACCACACCTCTCTAGAAATAGTATTCAATTTATCAATCTATTCCCATAAAGTGTTTCCCTTTTTCCGACCAAGCGGTGTTCCTTATAATAATACTTTTGTTCTTCCATGAACCCACCTTGCCAATAGAACTTCTTTCAAAGAAACCATCCATTGATGAAAGCATGACCAAGCAAGGCAACAATAGACCAGCAACCAGAGTAGGAACTAATTTTTTTTGTGTTTTTTGAATAAAGAAAGCAAACCAAGGTAAACTAATTTTTTTGGGTTTTTTGGAAAGAGGCAAAGAAAACCAAGCAAAAGAAACAAAGAAAACTAAAAACAAAGTAAAGAGAAAGGAAGTGGAGGACTCCCCTAGTGAAGACGTCCATAGCCTCCCCGGCAACGGCGCCAGAAAACTTGTTGATGACTCCTTGGTGGCGCCAAAGAACTTGGTGCTTGATGTGGAGTCTTGTTGGGAACCCCAAGAGCAAGTTGTGAAGCAGCACAGCAGCAAGTTTTCCCTCAGTAGAGACCAAGGTTATCGAACCAGAAGGAGGAAGGAAACGTCACACTGGTGTTGCAAACAATGCGGAGACCTTCACAACACAAACTCAATACTTTGCCCCAATGAATCAGTGAGGTTTCAAGCTCACCGGTTTGCTGTAACAAAGGATTAAACGTATGGTGTGGAAGGTAATGGTTTGCAGCAAGTAAACAAGTAACAATGGAAGATATATCAATGGTAAAGATTGGACCGGGGTCCATAGTTCACTAGAGGTGCTCTCCTTAGATAAAAAACATGGCATAAATGGTAAACAAATTACAACAGGGCAATTGACAGGAACTGGGCAAGGCATAACAATGCAATTACTAGTCAGAAAGATCCTATGAGATTCGATTGAGCAATACAACAATATACATAGACCGCCATCCAACTGCATCTATGAATAGAAGTCCACCTTGAGGTTATCATCCAACCCCATCAGTTAAGTTGCAAGCAACAAACAACTGCTTTAAACAAAGTGTGTAAGGTTAACAATCCAGTTGTTCCATGAACAAGAGACCGTTGTTTTCTCCCTAGTAGCAACATCACATCTACAACCGAAGAGATTTCTGTCACTTCCCTTGGAAACTAGAGGCATGAACCCACTATTGAGCATAAATACTCCCTCTTGGAGTTACTAGCAACTACTTGGCCAAGATAGCTACTAACAACGGAGAGCATGCAAGATCACAAACAACCACGGACATGATAGAATCATAAAGACAAAACCATTAATCAAACCAACATAATAATCTCAATATCCATGGATCATAAACACAACATGCATGATTACAAATAGATTAGATCTTGATCATGAGCAGACTCACAAAATCTATACATGAAAACACAAGGAGGAGATACACCCATCTAGCTACTACATGGACCCATAGTCCAAGGTGGAACTTCTCATGCATCATACGGAGAGAAGGCCTCAGGATGATCTCCCCTCGGCGGTGCCGGAAGAAGTTTAGATCCCCGATCTAGGGATGTGATGGTGGCTGGAGGTTTATGGATATTTGATGGTGCTTAGGGTTTTTGCATGGGGCTTCTTATTGAAGGGGGAGGCCGGGGAGGCAGCCGGAGGGGCCACACCCTCCGAGCACGGGCCACCTGGCCGTGCCCACCAAAGTCCTTCAGGTCTGCTACATCCCTTCTCATCTCCCTACGGACTTCTTGTTCCCATGGAAAGTAGTTGACTTTGACGTTTGTCGAGTCAATTCGAGAATATTTCTTTACTAACTGCGGAACCAAAAACAGCGGAAAATGAGCAACAGCCTTTACTGGCAGCGTGTTAATAGGTTAGTACCATAAAACAGTAAAAGCACCTCAAAGTGTAGACAAAGCAAAGCAAAATGATACTAAACAAGCATGGAGCATCAAAAATTATAGATACGTTTCCCACGTATCAGCCTTGTTGTAGATGGAACTGGCTCCTCCTCTTTCTCGGTTTGAGTGCTTGGTAAACAAATCTCTAACTTGGTGGGCCACGCTAGTCAATGAGTCCTGTGGGTATAGGAAAGTATATCTAACACCTTTAACAAAAGTGCACAGCCACCTGCAAACAAACATTGGTGGATGGGTGAAAAACACCTCTCTCCTGTCGGCCCTACCCGCTTTGAGGGTTACTGCGACCACCAAATCCTAGCAGCTACGGAGATCACTCTCCGGTCGCTTGACAAGTGCCTTTAGGGCAAAGCTGCGTGCGATATCGGCGTGATGTGTTCTCCAGCGCACCATGTAAGAAGAGATGGTTGAGGCTGACGCCAACTAGCGACCAAGCCGGTGGTGCCAGACTTCACATAGAGAGGTTCTCGACCGGCTATACACTAAACCTGACCACATTGATAGTTTGGAGCAGCGGGATGGATGCGGTGCTGCGGTATGGCTGGCAAGGTGGCGTGCGGAGGAGGACTGCTGGTGTGGCTGACCTGGCAAATCTTGGCCCTTCGTGGCACGTCTGATATTGAAGTAGCCTATGGCGGCTGGCCTTGGCGCCTGGTGGTGGCAGGAGGTCTTCTCCGGCTATGGCATGGCTGGGTCGACTAATCACAGGCTGGTGGCCTAGGTTGGAAGACAGCTTGTCCAAGCCTGGTCTAGGTTTGTGAGATGCAATTGGCGTGGCGGATGGGCGCCATGTTTCATGTCATGCCCATCTCTGCTCCCCCATCATACCCCGATGGTTGGTGCTTCCCAATCCTGCATGTAAGTACGATGGGAGCGGTGTGGCTGTTCCATGGCTCGTGGGTTTGAGACCTTGGATGCCCGAGGCATCATCCACGGAAAGGTGGACAACCACGAGCAAATCTCCATTGAGTGAAGTAGATGCAGTGATGGTCTCTTCTTTTCAGCCATGAGGATGGGTGAGGAGAGGCTGACAGCGAGGGGATCCCCTAGTGTTGGTGGTAGCCATTGAGTTAACCATTTCAAGATACATCATGGAAGCTTGGCTTGGCAGCGAGGGTGGTCCCAAAGGTTACAAAATTGTACTTCTACAAATCTTTTTTGGGCCAAACCTTGGCGCTTTCATGCCATGCAGTGGTAGCGATGCATTTATCGGCGTCATAACCCTCAGAGGTGTTAATACGTTGTGGTTACCTTCCTCATGTTTGGGACTCCAGGGTGAAAACCCTTGCCACTTTCTCGGTCTCGATAGCGGTGGCAGTGTTGTGTTGTTAACCTCTTGAGGGCATTGTCATGGACTCTGGTACTTTTTTGCCCTGACCCTTGCACATCGGTGCGGAAATTTTGGATCTATATAGAGGCAGTTCTGGTGGCATGGGGCATTCTCTACCCTCTTACATATTGTACACGCATTATTTCTGTCTACCACTCCAGTCCTTGTTATCTTACAGCCTTACAGCAGAGGGCCGGTGTTCCACAGCCCAGTGAGGAGAAGCGGTGGCCCTATCCCACGATGACAAACAGTTGGTGGATCTCTGGTGCTGACTAGAATCGATGATTACACAAGGAAATGTGATGACACCTCCCTAGTTAGTTATTTTAAGGTGTAGCAATTCTCCTATTTTTTCTGTTTATCTTTTGTAATATGCTTTGTAACCATAGGGTACCCTTGTCACTTTATCGGTTTTTGTCGTATTGTGGATTTATTTATAAAGTCGGGCGAAATCCTATTTTGAAGAGATAGATAATACTACCTTCTTTATGAGGTCGCTAGAACAGCAACTTTCTCTCTAAGGGCTTTCGATAAAATAGCCTCGTAACTTTCTCAAGGAGAAGGGGTGCCCACTACAATATAACACATGGGCCCATACTCTTATAAACTCTGAGTACACACCACACCTTATCATTATGGGCTCGTGCTATCATGGAAAAAA